>CM035155.1:56869454-57267704 GCA_020205615.1 Panax quinquefolius
AGAAATTGAAAATTTTGATACTGAGATGGGGTTGCCTCCCCACCAAGTGCTTATTTTAAAGTCATCGGCTTGACTATTCCCCGTCTTACACCGGGTCACCCTATGTGATGGAAGTGCTCTGACGATTGACCTCGCCACCCCAATAGTGTTTAAGGCATTTCCCATTCACCTTGAAGGTTTTGTCAAAATTTGGGTCTTCGACCTCAACAGCATTATAAGGATATACCTTGGCAATTACGAACGGCCCCGACTATCGGGAGTTCAACTTCCTGGGAAATAATTTCAATCGGGAGTTGAAGAGAAGCACTTTCTGGCCCCGTTCGAAGTCTCTTTCGACTATCTTCTTGTCATTCCATCTCTTTGTCTTCTCTTTGTAAAACTTAGTGTTTTCATACGCATTAAGCTAAAACTCATCTGATTCATTCAGTTGCAACAATCTCTTCTCACCCGCTGTATCTAAATCGAAGTTGAGCTTTTGAATCACCTAATAAGCACTCTGCTCTAATTCGACCGGGAGATGACATGCCTTTCTATAAATAAGCCTATACGAAGACATTCCGATAGGCGTCTTGTAAGCAGTACGATATGCCCACAAGGCATCATCCAACGTTTTAGACCAATCCTTTCGGTTAGGGTTCATAATCTTCTAAAGAATGCGATTTACTTTCCTGTTTGATATCTCTGTTAGTCCATTTGTTTATGGATGATAGGCAGTGGTAATTTTATGGGATACCCCATATTTAACGAGAATGACTTCAAAATACTTATTGCAAAAATGTGACCCCTCGTCACTAATTATTACCCAAAGTGTGCAACTAGAATATTGAGATTGTTGTATGAGGATGGAAACGGGCTCATGAAGTCAATGCCCCAAACATTAAACAGTTCTACCTCTAGGATATTTTGCAGAGGCATTTCATGCCTTTTTGAAATGGTTCCTACTCTTTCGCAATTATCGCAATGCGATACATAAAGATGAGCATCTTTAAATAAAGTCGGCCAATAAAAACCAGATCGGAGCACCTTTGTTGCTGTTCTTTGCACACCAAAATGCCATCCATAGTTCGATGAATGATAGTGATGGAGCACACCCTCAATTTCGTCTTCAGGCAGACATTTGTGCAATATTTGGTCTGCGCATTGTTTGAACAAGAATGGCTCGTCCCACAGATAATCCTTCACATCATTTAGGAATTTCTTCCTTAATTTGTTTATAGCTCATATTGGGAGGAAACAAATTACAGGTGACAAAATTAGAAAAGTCTGCATACCATGGTGTTACACTTTAAACAACATACAACTGGTCATCCGAGAAGAAATCATTGATATTTGTCTCACCATCCCCCAAATGAGTTGGGTTTTCCAATCTCGATAAGTGATCTGCAACTTGGTTTTCAGTTCCTTTTTTATCGCGAATCTCCAAATCAAATTCTTGGAGGAGAAGGACCCATCTAATCAACCTCGGCTTATCATCTTTCTTATAAATAAGATATTTGATTGTTGAATGGTCTGTATACACAATAACCTTGGTTCCGATGAGATACGAGCGGAACTTATCAAAGTCATATACCACTACCAAAAGCTCTTTCTTAGTTGTGGTGTAGTTAAGCTGAGCATCTGTAAATGTTTTACTGGCATAGTATATTGTGTGAAACACCTTGTCCCTCCCTTGTCCTAATATTGCCCCGATAGCAAAGTCACTAGCATCGCACATAAGAGCTGAGATGACTCTTTCCTTCAAAAATTTAAATGCACTTAGGCAGGCTTCATCAAACTTGAAAGACACATCCTTTTCCAATAAGCTACATAGTAATTTTTGAAAAATCTTGGATGAACCATCTGTAAAATCCCGCATGTCCCAGAAAACTCCTTACCCCTTTCACTGATGATGGTGGAGGAAGATTATCGATAACATTGATCTTTGCTCTGTCTACCTCAATTCCGCAGGCAGACACCTTGTGCCCCAAAATAATGCCCTCTCTCACCAAGAAGTAGCATTTCTCCTAATTCAACACTAGGTTTATCTATATGCATCTTTTCAGAACGACAGTCAGATTTAGTAGACAATTTTCAAAAGAAATCCTAAAGATAGAAAAATCATCCATGAAGACCTCGAGGGTCTGTTCCACCATATCAGAAAAGATGGACATCATGTAGAGCTGAAATGTTGCAGAAGCATTACATAGCCCAAAAGACATTTTCTGGAAGGCAAAGGTCCCATAAAGGACATGTAAATATAGTCTTCTCCTGCTCTTCAGGTGCTATAGCAATTTGGTTATCACCAGAGTATCCGTTAAGGAGACAATAAAATTCGTGCCCGACGAGTCTGTCTAGCATCTGGTTAATGAAGGGCAGAGGAAATGATCCTTATGGGTGGACTTGTTCAGCTTCCTATAGTACATACATACCCTCCATCCAGTCACTGTTCTGGTGCGAATAAGCTCATTATTCTCATTTGATACCACTATCATGCCTCCCTTCTTTGGAACGCATTGTATAGGACTAACTCAGGGACTATCTAAGATGCGGTAGATAATACCCGCATCTTGTAATTTGATTATTTCTTTTCGATCCACCTCTTTTATAATGGGGTTCAACCGCCGTTGATGCTCGATGGACGGCTTAGACCCCTCCTCGAGTAGGATTTTGTGTATGAAAAAGATGAACTGATACCTTTAATATCTGTAATTGACCACCCCAAGGCTATTTTATACTGTTTGAGCACTTGAAGTAGCTTCTCTTCTTGAGCCTTATCTAAAGATGAAGAAATAATAATAGGCAAGATGGATGACTCCCCTAAATAGGCATACCTCAAATGGTTTGACAAGGGCATGAGATCAAGGACATGCGGTTCTATGATTGAGGGTTGTGACTTGGAAGTGGATGCTTCTTGATCATTCAGAGATTCAAACTGTCTCTAGAACAGTTTCAATCTCTAGGTTGCATCCAACCACTTAGCACATTCAAGATGAGTAGGCTCTTCCATATTACTAGCACTTGTCAGTGTAGCCTCAAGTGAGTTAGACATGCTATTTTCAGAAAATAATTCTCGCGCCGATTTTTCAATCACATTAATCTGGAAGCAATCTTCAAAGGCATTTGGATATTTCATGGACCTGAATACGTTGAATGTTACCCTTTGGTCTTGTACTCTCATAGTCAATTCCCCCTTTTGAACATCTATTAGTGTCCTTCCAGTTGCCAGGAATAGTCTGCCTAGTATAATCGGGACCTCCCTATCTTCCTCGAAGTCCAAAATAATAAAAATCCACAGGGAAAATGAACTTGTCCACCTTGACAAACACATTTTCAATTATCCCCTTCGGGTAAGTAAGAGATCTGTCAGCCAGTTGCAGGGTCACACTAGTAGGTTTGGCTTCATTTAACACCAACTTTTTATAGATTTATAGAGGCATCAGATTAATACTAGCACCCAAATCACACTAGGCTTTGCCGATGAACTGGTCACCTATTGTGCATAGTATAGTGAAACTCCCAGGATCTTTCAGTTTTGGTGGAAGCTTTTTTTGTAAGATTGCACTACATTCTTCCGTTAGTGCAACTGTCTTGTAATCCCCTATCTTCCTCTTTTTGGACAAGATGTCCTTTATTAATTTGACGTAGCTAGGTATTTGCTCCAATGCCTCTGCAAATGGAATATTAATATGAAGCTTCTTAAACACTTCTAACAACTTGGAAAATTGTTTATCAAGCTTCTGTTTCTACAGGCGCTAGGGAAATGGTAACTGTTGGATAGGAGGATTAGATTTACTAACTGTAGGGGTTGATTGTGCAAGTTCATCCTATGCAAGCTCTTCTCCCTAGACTTATCACCAATTGACTCCACATTTGGTTCCTTTTCAGCCACATCCTCTTGCATTGTAGATGTCTCTCCACCGTTTTCATTTATTGTCCTTCGACTCTGGAGTGTGACAGCCTTGCATTGCTCCTTGCCATCCCATTTTGGGTTGACATCAGTGTCGCTGGACAATGTGCCTTGAGGACGACTGTGTAGAGCAGTTGTCAATTGTCTAATTTGGACTTCTAGGTTCCGGATGGATGCTTCTTGATTATTGCACCTCATTTCATTTTGAGCAATATATCTTGAAAGGAGATCTTCTAAACTGGGCTTTCTTTTCTGTTGAGGTGGGGGTTGGTAAGTACTTTGTGGTTGTTGGTGGTATTGATTCTAAGCTTGGAAACCAGGAGGATTCTAATAATTAAGTCTGGTGGTAGATGGTTGTGCTTAGTTGCTATTGGTGTTGCCCCAAGAGAAATTTAGATGATTTCTCAATCCCAGATGGTAGTGAGTATGAAGATTTGCAATTTACCACCGCCCATAGTTTGAAACCAATTGGAATGATTCAAGGCATATGGGGCACTGATCAGTTGGGTGGCTTCATGTACCCAGTTCACATGATACCGCGACACTTTGCCCATTTTACACTGATTGCACTCACATATTGTCGAGTCTTTTGGTTAGCATAGCAACTTGAGTAGCTAATGTCGTGACTGAGTCAACCTCATACACACCTGCTACTCTCCTAGGGGCTTGCCTATCATTTTTCCATAGGTAATTGTTGGCAGCCATTGTTTCCACCAAGTCATATCCTTCTAAATGATATTTTGACATGAAGGTCCCACCATATGCGGCATCTATACTCAAACGAGTAGAGCCGGATAAACCATTATAAAATGTCTGAATGGGAAGCCATTATGTCATTCCATGGTGGGGGCATCTTCTCATAAATCCTTGAATCGATCCCACGAGTCGTACAGAGACTTGGATTCAAATTGGACGAATGATGTAATGTCATGCTTGAGCCTGGCTATTTTTGTGGGCGGAAAGAACTTCACCACGAACTTTTGAGCCAAGTCAGCCCATGTGGTGATAGAGCCTAACGGAAGTGAGTGCAACCAACTCTTGGCGTTGTCCCGCAGAGTGAATGGGAAAAGTCAGAGTCTAATAGCATCATCAGACAATCCATTGCATTTAAATGTATCGTAGATCTCCAAGAAACTGATCAAATGATCATTCAGGTCATCATTTGGCAATCCCCCGAACTGAACATTATTTTGGATCATTTAAATAGTGCCCAGCTTAATCTCGAAGTTGTTAGCTTGGATCGTGAGCCTGAGAATGCTCGCTTGTAAATCTGCGATATGGGGCACAACATACTCCCTTAAAGATTTTTGAATCTCCTCAGCCATAATAACAGGAGTAGGTATGTTTCGAGCTTTTTCTCTTCTCAAACGTCTATACGTTCTATCTACCTTAGGATCAAGAGGTATTATATTCCTAACCCTTTGAGGTGGAATACACAGTTGAGACTACCTGAGAAGAAGAATAAACAGATATATTAGTTCAAATTAAGATTGTATTGACTTAGTGTTAATAGTGATAAATAAATAATACTAAGTCCCCGAAAACGGTGCCAAAAAGTTGTTGGTCGTTTTCACGATCAATAAAACATGCGCAAGTATACGCGGTCAATAAGTAATATATGATAAGTTGAGTGTCGTACCCATGAGGATGAAGTATTAATACTAGTCAAATACTAAAATTAGTTCAATACAGTCTTATTTAAACAAGTAATAAAAGATGGTGTGTTAAACTATATGCTTAAAAATAGTAAAAATGCAAGATTGAGTTGCACAAGAAAATCAAGCTAGGATCACAACTCCCCTAATGCGTCGCCTAATCTCCTAACTCTCCACATTACAAACAAATTAAAGGAATGGCCAATCGAGAATATTAATTACACATAAGCCTCTTTCAAAAGTCAAATGCACATCCCTAGCTAGATGAATCACAATATTTCTATGGTGAAAATAACTAGACTAGGGTCATTAAGCTTAATCTCAATGGTTACACAAGGCAAATATAGATATATCTATCCTATTATGCAATAAATGCTCACATTCACATAGGCATGGTCATAACAAGTGTTCTTGTATTTTAGGGTTAGATATTAATATCCATTTTTCAATATCCATTAATACCTATATCAATTTCCCTGTCAAGTAATCAATAAATAAGCATGAAATACAACAACCCATTCCAAAATGATTCATTATAATAAATAGGAGAGAAAGTTAATTAAGCTAAGCAATGGGTTACATTGCAATCCTAGAAATGTAATTAGATCATAATTATGGGACTAATACACATTTTCAAAGTGTTCAACATGCTCAATAATACACTAATTAATGAAAGATTTGGATTAAAAAAACTCCTTTTGTGAAGTTTTTTGGCTCTGGGTCTTCTCTTCTCCGTGTAGAATCTGAGCTATGAAGGATGCAATGAGCTTTTCTCCCTAGAAGAGAAACTTCTTTCTCTTCTAAACTAAGAAACTCAAAAATTTCTCCTAATCTATGCTGTAGAATTCATGGAGGTTGTAGCTTCTAATAATTTTATCTCATTATTTTGGTTTTTAGGTTCTTAAGACCTAATCTCTTCCTGGGCACCGGAGGTGGAACTGCAGCACCAAAATTAAGCCTTGGAATGACACTGCAATGCTGAGTCAGCACAAAAAACCGTAGGTGGCGCTACAACCCCAGTTTATAAAGAAACTAGGCGCTGCGCAAAGACTAAGTCGATGTCACCGCTTGACCAGTGGGGGTAGCTGCGATGCAGATTAAATCTGCATCTACATTTGAAGGCTGGTGTGATAAATTTGACCTTTTTGCCCCTTAAAGCTGAAAATGACCTAATAAGCCCTACAACACAAAGATTAAGCAAAATAATAACAAAATATATATAAAAGCTATATAAATAACGGAGAATAGGCATCCTCTTAAGAAATAGAGGATCCGATTTACATCACCGGGCTGCCCTGGGCCATGTGGGTCCTATCATCTCAAAGTACATGCACTTGGACTACACGATGTCCTTTTAAACCTTCATAACTTTCAATCCGGGCATCCGATAAAGGAGTGTTGTTCCTTTTCGGACTACTATTATCGAGAGCTACAGAATGACATGGGATTAAAGGTTGTACAAAGCCTGGAAGATGGGTCCATGACCAGATCTCTAAGTCTTCAAAGTCTATCTATTGTACTATCTTGTGTAGTTGTCACTCGGGATTTGAGTTATGATTCTTGTGGGACACCTCAGTACGCAGTGTAAATTGAATTTGTGTTGAGACAACGTGAATGTGATTTTGAGGTGGTAAAATGATGATTTCTCCCCCCATCGGGGTTATCTCTAGCATTTGCGCAGATGTAGCAGTCATTTCTCAGGGTTATCTCCAAGATTGGGGTGCTGTGGATGCTGAAAGTCATCGGGGTTATCTCTGAGGTTGGCTTGACTTCCCGGGGTTATCTCTAGGGTTGAAACTGTATCTCCTAGGGTTATCTCTGGGGTTGAAATTGACTTTTTTGGGGTTATCTCCAGAACTTGAACTGGATCCCTCAGAGTTATCTCCGAGGTTAAAAACTGGACTTCCCAAGGTTGTCTACATGGTTGAAACTTATGTGACTTCCAAGGTTATCTCTGGAAGACTATTTTACCCTCCTGCAGGGTTAGTAACAGGAATGTAAATTTTTGAGTGTCTATAGATGCCCCTCTTTATCATATTCATGTAATGCAATGGCATGGATAGGATAAAGACCACTAGACACTAGAAATGAGACAAGATAAACATGATGCAAATGTAATGAAGTATGATGCAAAGTTATGCTGAATGTTATTTTGTTGGAATGGTTTCCAACGGGATGTGATAACTGCCCACTCCATCGCTAATGTTGGGGGATGGGGTTGTCAATGATGACCCTATTGAACTGCTTGGATGTCTACTCGACCACTAGTTTCTAAAGATCTTCTCACAAGAGTCTCTTGAGACCACGTTAGAGTTATTGCTAGCGGTTTGAAATGCCCATCAGTGCTATCTGAGCTTGATTTGCTGACAAGTCATAGAGGTGTCTTCGAAATATTTGGAGTGGAGTTTTCTCCATGATTGAGACCACATGATGTTGACATTGGGGTTATCACCAAAGTTCTTAATCCTTTTCACATGCTTTCCACCAAAGATGTCCTTCTCTTTTTGCGAGTGACTCTTGTGGATTGCATTTGATTTTTGGGGATCTGTATAATAGATTCCATCATCAGTTCTCCCTGATAAAGATGGCTTTTTATGATTTGGATCATCAGGTTTCTCTGATGCTTCATTGGAGTTACTGCCAATGGCTGGTAATATCAAGACTGCATGAACCTCGTTGAAATAGTTTTCAAATGGCTTGCCTCATCGGACTACGTCCGATGCTTTACTGGAGTTATCGCCAATGGCTGGTGATGTCATAGTTGCCTGATCTTCATTGAAATAGTTATTAATAGTTGAAGATGTCTGAAAGCTCTAATGGGGATGGATTTCTGAAGAGATGTACGCTTTTGATTACAATTACAACTGCATGTTGATGGCATCGAATTTCCACGACGCGCTGAGAAGGGTAGCTTTTAATAGCTTGGATCATCAGCTTTTTGAACCCTATATCTGGGTGAATACCAATGATTGGTATGTAGACCCGCAGTTTGGTCTTTTAAAATCAGGATTTCAGGCTTTTTCGCTTAATCGCGTAGTGTTTTTTTCTTGATTTGGCTTTTCAGCTTGTGGGACCTCCTTTGCAACTCAAATTTAATTAAGTTTAGGAGGGGTGGGGACCACCTGGGGTAGCCATGGTGGACTCGTGGTCGTCATGAAGTTGACCGCATGACCACCCGTGGGCTATATCTCACTTACCTTTCCCTTTCCCTTTCACAAGTCATTTTCAAGTTGAAGCTGCACAGAGAATCTGACATTTCATCTTCAGATCTGCTGAGTTTGGGATGTTTTCTGCAAAATTCATCACCGTACAATTGTTATGCACTATCTTGATAACATTTATATGTTTTCTTTTCCAATTTTTTTGTTGGAAAGTGAGATATCATATAAAATGATTCAAAACACATAGTAGTGAATATGCATGCTCAGATGACTTGATAAAAATTATTAAATGTAGTAAATGTTAGTATTTTACCATGCTGAACGTATTGATGTGAAAAAAATTGACTTTTAAAATAGTCAATTTTATAATATCCCCAAATTCGGGTCCCAAATCACCACGAATCTGGTACAATCATTCTATAACTATTGCGGAAGATATAAACATAAATTGTTTATACAATAAACTTTACACACTATTTCCCCAAGTTTGAGTAACCTTAACTTATACACAATTCATAACTTGTCTAACATAAAACATTATTATCATACAATACTATTACAAATCTAGCTGCATACAGTAACTTAAAGCTGGAACTGTCTTTAACCTTTCCTTGTATCCGACGTATTCGCCTTAATCTGCAATATTTATCATGATATAGCAAGGGTGAACATATGTTTTCCCAGCAAGTATAAATTTATTTGAGGATATATCATGATTGAAAGAGTTTGAATAATAAGTTGGCTATAATTCAACAATATAGTTGTGAATTAGCACGAACAAACTTGCATAGCTGAAGAACCTTTAACATGAACATATATATATATGCATAGATGAAGAACCTTTAACATGAGCATATATATATATATATATATATATATATATATATATATATATATATATATATATATGGAATAATAATAAGTAATGAAGGTCATCAGCCTTTCATACCTAATTAATACATGCAATATGTACAGGGTACAATTTAATAATTCTTAGACATGG
The DNA here is from genome assembly GCA_020205615.1 of Panax quinquefolius. Lineage (NCBI taxonomy): Eukaryota > Viridiplantae > Streptophyta > Magnoliopsida > Apiales > Araliaceae > Panax > Panax quinquefolius. The sequence goes on from CM035155.1 coordinate 56,879,160, forward strand.
CAATCAACAATGATTAAGCATAAATATATTTGAATGTAACAACTCTAGATCGAGTTAAAGAAAACTTGTCTGTTCGGTCGATTACTATTACACAATTTATTAAGCTTTGTCTGAAGACCTAATATATAAATAATATCGATATACAAATTAGAATAATATCATCATAGTATAATATTGTTATATATATATATATAATAATCCTAAACACATAACCCTATCAGTCTACAACACACATAAGACTTAGTATCAGGTCAAACTATTTCAAATTAAACTTGAGCAAAATAAAATTCTAACATCCCAAAGGGTTCAATGGATAATTAACGAGTTTTAAGTTCAATTAAACTCATCTAACACTTAACAATTATCTTAGATAATTTTATTATCAATCAAAATATTTTTCATAAGCTCGTAAAAATTTTCAAGTAATTATTACCATTTATCATAATTTTCAATCATTTATATCGTATTTATATTATATAAGTACCACATTATTCTATTATTATTACTACTTATTTAATATTAAATATTAATGAAAATCATATCATAATATTATAATATATTCCATAATTTTCCATTTTAATACCCTTAAATCATTTTTCAAGTAAATATATTCATTAAATAAATTAATCACCATTAATATAAATTTATTAATGAAATTAATCACAAAATATCAAAAGTTATTAGAAATAACATAAAATATTTTCTAAAACTATAATATATTTTTTCATGATTTTTCAAGTATTAATATCATTTTTAACTAATTTATTTAATATTAGAATTAAATAAATTAAATACCATTAATATTCCAAAAATATTAAATATTTATGGAATATACTCAAAATAATTAAAAACTAATTTTTAGGAATTTATTTTGCATTTTTCATAATTTAAAACTAATTTTCTCTATTTTTTTGAATAAAATAATTATTTTCAGAAATTTTTTATCGCTAAAGGGCCCTATAGCGACAGAACCGTCGTTATAGGTGTTCTTGGGTTGTTCTTCATCAAACCCAGAAATGCAAAGGCAATGTTCAAGGTAGGAGGTTTGACCAGGTCTAGATCATTGATCTTCATGATTCTAGGTTATCTAAAGTGTTACACATGTAGTATGTATGTCATACTACACAAACAAACTAATTCTAGGGTCATACAACATCATAAGAGAGAGATATAAGCAATCAAAAAGTCTGACAAGGCTGCTCTTCATTTCTAGGTTTTTCCAGAAAATGAAGAACAACACATGATGCTATATCTAGATCCTTAGATCGTGAGCTCTAAGTCTGTTTTGGGTGATTTATGAGTTCAAACGTGTAGTCCAGATGTCAGGGTACATATATAACTAACTAGATCAACTTTACAACATTACCATCGTAAGATCTGGACTGGTCAAAGTTGTGCCAAGAAACTGCCCTTTGAAGATCTTGGTTTTTCCAGAAGTTCTAAAAGCTGGTGGTCAACCCTAGTTTGACCACCCACAACTTTTATTCTGTTACGGGTCTAAGTATTTTGAAAAGCATGAATCGATAGTTAATATGTCAGTCTACAGGTCTATTACAACAACATGACCTAAACATCAAAGATCAGTAAGAACAGAGGGCTTAAATATCTTGTCAGACCATTTCTGGATAATCTGGGTTACCCAGAAATCAAACTTTGTGTTCGGTCAACACACTTTGACCGATCATATCTTGCAATCTATGCATGATCTGAGCTTAATTCAAGTCTCAGATCAAAGCCCTAACAACAAAGAACATATCTATAACATAAAACAACATGAACACTTAACACAGAAAGATCTATGAGCCCTGACATATGGCTGTCAGACAACATTTTCAACTTTTCCCAGGTTTTTGAAAACTTTAATTTCGAGCACTTTGATGTTATGGATCTGGGATCTAACAACCCAGATCACTAAAAGACAACCTATAACACACATCTAACCAATTATTAACAACATTTAACATCAAATCATAAGATTTCTAAGATTAGGGTTTATACCACTTTGATGCTCCATTTTTTATTCTGATCTTGATGATCTGATCTTGATAAGCTAAGAGGTGACCTTGGCTTAGTATCTTACTCTCTCTCACTTCCCATTTTTGGATTTTGGAGAGAGAATGGCTAAGGTAAAAATGAGAAGTCAAGTGAGCCTTTTTCTCTCTTTTTAATCTATAAAAGTATGTGCAATGAATGTCACTAATATTATTCTTTCACGATTTGTGAGATATAAGTCATATGCTAGGCTTAGGGTTGGTCACCAACCCATTATCTTGGCAAGATTTGCACTCCGCGAATTAAAGAATGCAATAAGGGCACATTGGTCATTTGGCATACAATTTCAATTCTAAAATTGTCATTTGATTCAACCCATAGGGTTAAAACCTAAGGTTTTCATAAATCAATTTTCTACGATTTCCATATTAGGGTTTTCGAAATATAAAATTATTATTTCAAAATTATAATTAGGATTCTATATTTATATTTAGATTTCCTAATCATAAGTTCAATCTTGCTAATTAGGATTAACATTTCCTAATTAAATTTGCTAATTTTACCAGTTAAGTCCATAATTGTACCTTAGGGTTTCAAACAGAACAATTAGGGTTTCTAATAATTAGGTTTTTTAATTATTAGGGTTTCAAGTAAATCATTAGGGTTTCCCTAATTAGGTTATAATTAATAACGTTATACCTTATACTAGCATTTGAATTCCCAAATTAGGGTTTTGAATTCCCAAAAACTGAAATTTGGGTTTCCAGAACCAGTTTTAGGGTTTCTTATAAATCGTAAAAAATTTCTAACTGAACGTTGACGTTCTAAATATATACTTAGGGTTTGTCACAAATATAGTTTATATGGTCAACCTTTGACCCTTAACCACATACTGTACACATATAATACCATATTCACAGAACATATACACATATACACTTAATCTAGAATAATTCACCAAAATTCTTCACAGAATTTTGAAATCCTCAAAATTCCTTCCTAAAAATATCAAACGCATACACTTATTTTCTGCCTAGGTCTATTATTTGACCTTAAATCCATCATTTAATATTTTAATAAATTGTCTAATTTCTCAGGTTGTCACATTCACCCCTTCTTCTAAGAATTTCGTCCCCAAAATTCACCTTACACCTTACACTATACTGCTTACACCATTCATACACATCATTACATGCTACCCGATACACCATTCACAAGATTAAAAATTTTCAAATTTTGCTGAGGAGTTATATAGACTATTGTCTGTCATTTTCGCAAAGGTTTTATGGAAATTCATCCGCAAACCTTCATAACTTACGGACATAGTGGGTGATTAGCCCGTTATGCCTGTCTTGATCGATCTTTATCACTTATTGAACCATTTTCTTGTTCCTCTTATCTGCCTTGGGCGCATAAAATTTTCTTACGTCAGTCTTATTGGATTCCGCACCAAAACAATTAGGTTCGGGAAATTTCTTTCAATGAACACTTAGAGTTTTCATAAACATTAGTTTAGCTGAATCGAATAGCTTAGACTCATATCAATAATTCAATTCAATCGAATTATTTAGGTGTAGTCAAACCCCGTTGGCAAATTAAAATTTTTTTGAAAATATTTTTGAGAATGACGTCATGTTGTTGTACTGTATTAACAGTCCGTTTGAGGATGTCGCCATCGTATGACTTTGTCATAACACATCATACAATAGTGGAACGATGATTTTTGCATTGAATTCACACTAAGTATTTTTGTATTTATAACTCTATCAACTTTTTATCATCTCTGCACCAGGTTACATTGTACATGAGTGATAAATAAAAATATATTTTGATATTTCAAATCTTTTGAGTCTAGCCGAAATAAGTAGCATAGACTATACTTTAAACCGTTCAAAAATCATTACGAATATATATATATATATATATATATATATATATATATATATATATATATTTCAAAAGCACAAAGTGCGTATTTAGCTTGATGTCAAAATATTGAAGTCTAGCATAGCTAGGAGTTTTGTAAAATACGACAAAACATAACTGAGTTTTTAAAACGAATATTGTCTTCTAGACAATATCCACACCCAATGAAGTCCTCATTACATTTATTATCATACTATTTCACAGAATAGTGAGGACTACTAAAACAAACATCTAGACCGTCAATCTGTTCCCCGACTCGTCCCATCTATATTCTCATTTCCTGAAGAGAACAGTGAAGGAAAGGGTGAGCTCAACTAGCCCAGTAAGAAATATTATGACTAAGATAATGAAGAATAAATTATCCTTAGCCTTCAACAGTATAACAACAGATAGAATACAATAGACAACAAGTTTTAGATCAACAACTACAGCGGAATAAGCAATCCATTAGAAGAGTCAAGTAGAGCATAAAATCTACTATCTTCTATGATTTAAAAAGATTTTCATCAACTTTATCGCTGAGACTCAACTTAATAAATAAAATCGAATCATCCCTGCACCACGACCAAGGATATTCATGTAATCATTTATGGTCATGATTATACCGAATAATCCCTGGTCATAATCATACCAACAACTGTCCATCAATGAACTATAGGCCAATGAGGAATTTTACCACATCATTCGTAACATTACAGTCATGATTATACCGAATAATCCCTGGTCATAATCATACCAAGTCCATCTATGCACGTAAGCCAAAGATGACTTTAATCACAATATAAGCAAGAGGATGATTACAATAATAATTCAATAAAACAAGTTCAAGGATAAATTTTAAAGATTTATAATTTAATTTATCCAGAAATCAATAACGTCCAAATTGTCATCATGATACTGCTTTGTAGAGTAAAATTCAAGAGTAATATTCATGTACCAAAAATAATTTGGACAGAAAAGAAATATATTTTTTGGGTGAATAGTACCCCGTGAATAGTACTTCGAGAATAGTACCCCGTGAATAGTACCCCGATACGAAAAGTGTCCCGAATACCCGAGTGACTGATACTAGAGTGAATAGTAATTGGGTAAATAGTAACCCGTGAATAGAACTCCGGCACGAAAAGTGCCCTGAATACCCGAGTGAATAATACTAGAGTGAATAGTAACTGGGTGAATAGTAACCCATGAATAGTAACTCGTAAAAGAAAAAATACCAAAGAAAATGATATTCCATGACGAGTACAAAAGAAATGATATCTCATACGAGTTTAATGGAATATACGAAACTACAAATGGATTTTCACCCGCCATTTGGTAATCCATGTAGACAGATCATTTCCACAATTTAATAAGGAATGAATACAAAGGATCATTCACCATGCATGCGGTAATCCACATAGACAGGTTATTCCAACAGAATAATAAAAAAAGGAAAAATAGAAGAATTCACCATGCATGCGATGAGCCACGCATGACGGTGTTATTCCAAATGCAAATAATAAAGAATGGAACTAGGTCAATGCGTAATCCGCATGCATAAGATATTCCAACAAAATAATAAAGAATGGAACCAGTCATGCGTAATCCGCATGCATATGATATTCCAAAAATAATAATAAAGAATCGAAACTAGGTCATGCGTAATCCGCATGCATGTGATATTACAAATGAATAATAAAGAATGGAATAACAATGAAATTCACCGTGCATGCGATAGATCCGCATGCATGTGTTATTCCAATAGAATAATAAAGAATGGAATAATAAAAGAATTTTTACCATGTATGCGACACTTTCAGCATGTATGGAGTTATTCCAACATAATAATAAAGAATGGAATAACAACCCTTATGAGTATTGAAAGAAAATAACTCTCTTCATGAATACGAAAGATTAATACCCCTTGACTTAGAAAAAACTGGATACTGGAATAGTGAGGTAGCAGTCTTCTCTTCTTCTTTCTCTCTATAATTTCTATCAATAATAATTGCTCTATAGCTTTAGTGAATTGGTAAGAAATGAAGGAAGAATGATCTTCTATTTATAAGAAAATATAGTTTCGATAAATGCACGTTTTAGGGCTTGAAATATTATAGAATAATACCTTCCTCTTTTCCTTTATTTTTAATTTAGTCCTGCAAGTATTATCAAACGTGCACCACCTCCCCTAATAGTAAATCATGTGAATCAATAGTTTTAGACATGTGAAAATATGAATTACAGTATAGTACCTCCATCTATACCTCCATTTTTAACTTACTCATGCAAGTATTATCAATCTTGCACCGCCTCCCCTAATAGTACAAGAATGTGAATCAATAGTACACACATGTGAACAAATAGTTATAATCATGTGAATTAATAGCAATTAATTCCTCATTTATTCGATTAATTACTCGATTAGTCAATATAACCTCCAGACATTAATTATTATCGAAATAAATGTCGATTTCCACTAACACTAATAATTCCAACACAAAGGAACTATCAATTTCATCTTTAATCAACACGAACTTATTCATCATTAATATTATAATTCACAATATTTAACAATCAGGTCGCTCCCAGGAAAGAGGGGCTTTTCGATAAGGATTTCTCCTTATTGGCGCACAATTAGGTGACCAAACCTCTCCTTGACAGAACTTCTAGACATTGTCAATATTGCAAATAATAATATAAATAACTTTGTCGTCTCAATTATTGATTTAGTAATATAACATATTATGCAGATGATACTGTGACAATAATTGAATCAATAATATGAGAAATATGATGCAATAATTACTGTAGCAATAATTGAGTATAACTTAGTGACTTCTTACGTAAGCATCAATAATCAATACCGTGTGCTACGATGCAACCACGCGTATTATTGTAATTTTCCTACCGGGTAGTTGAACAGTTTTAATGGTAACACTTTCGCCGTTATTTTTATAAAAAGATAATTCTGTCATTTTCTAACTACGACAATACTTCCGTTGTGGGGTCTACCAATGATTGTGCCATCGTACGGATATTTCCCGACAAAAGGAATATTCCTCGACCAAACGAATATTTTATAACAACTTGCTTACTTTGCAAAAAATTTCATATATCACCCTTAACTTTAACCTTTTATCAATTTAACCATTTACTAAATAGAATAATTATAAGAAAATTGAATACTTTCATTTCATAAAATTCGGGGTCTCACAATCTCCCCTCCTTATGAAATTTCACCCTCAAAATTTACGTACCTGGTAGTTCGAAGAGATGAGAATACCTTGCTTTCTTTTTGGATTGTACCTTCCCGGTTATTTCTTCTTTATCATGATTTTCCCATTTCTCATCTCCTGTATTTCAGATATCATTCTAGAATATAGTTTCAAAATAAGGGTTAATTGACATGCCACATATTATCCCTATACTCTGACCGACCAATTAAATACCAAATAACTTAGGTATGTCATACTAGCGAAGGAATTACTCGTCTCTCCCCTCCTAGTTCTAGTCTCACATCTCATATCCCTAAGCTTTGATACCAACTGTGACCCGCATCCAAGACTTGGATAGCACCTCACAATGATACCTATCAACTTGCCACCGTAACTCACTGGCGGCCCCTACTTGAAAATCTTCTTGCATCCCAAGACTTGGAAGTCACCAGATAAAGGCTCGGGGAACTATTCTGGCTTTGATACCAACTGTGACGCCCCCAAAATAGGTATACATCACCCATCCTGAGTCGCCAAATATATGGTACATAAATCCAAATACAACTTAATTATACAACAGTCGTGTAAAATACGACAAAACATAACTGAGTTTTTAAAACGAATATTGTCTTCTAGATAATATCCACACCCAATGAAGTCCTCATTACATTTATTATCACACTATTTCACAGAATAGTGAGGACTACTAAAACAACCATCTGGACCGTCAATCTGTTCCCCAACTCGTCCCAGCTATATTCTTATTTTCGGAAGAGAACAGTGAAAGAAAGGGTGAGCTCAACTAGCCCAGTAAGAAATATTATGACTAAGATAATGCAGAATAAATTATCCTTAGCCTTCAACAGTACAACAACTGATAGAATACAATAGACAACAAGTTTTAGATAAACAATTGCAGCGAAATAAGCAATCCATTAGAAGAGTCAAGTAGAGCATAAAATCTACTATCTTCTATGATTTAAAAAGATTTTCATCAACTTTATCACTAAGACTCAGCTTAATAAATAAAATCGAATCATCCTTGCACCACGACCAAGGATATTCATGTAATCATCAATGGTCATGATTATACCGAATAATCCCTGGTCATAATTATACCAACAACTGTCCATCAATGAACTACTGGCCAAGGAGGAATTTTACCACATCATTCGTTACATTACGGTCATTATTATACCAAATATTCCCTAGTCATAATCATACCAAGTTCATCTATGTACGTAAGCCAAAGATGACTTTAATCACAATATAAGTATGAGGATGATGACAATAATAATTCAATAAAACAAGTTCAAGGATAAATTTTAAAAATTTATAATTTAATTTATCCAGAAATCAATAACGTCCAAATTGTCAACATGATACTGCTTTGTAGAGTAAAATTTAGGAATAATATTCATGTACCAAAAATAATTTGGATAAAAAAGAAATATATTTTTCGGGTGAATAGTACACCGTGAATAGTACTTCGGGAATAGTACCCCGACACAAAAAGTGTTCCGAATACCCGAGTGAATGATACTAGAGTGAATAGTAATTGAGTGAATAGTAACTCGTGAATAGTACTCCAGCACGAAAAGTGCCCCAAATACCCGAGTGAATAATACTAGAGTGAATAATAACTGGGTGAATAATAACCCATGAATAGTAACTCGTAAAAGAAAAATACCAAAGAAAATGATATTCCATGACGAGTACAAAAGAAATGATATCTCATACGAGTATAATAGAATATACGAAACTGCAAATGGATTTTCACCAGCCATGCGGTAATCCACGTAGACAGATAATTTCCATAATTTAATTAGGAATGAATACAAATGATCATTCACCATGCATGCGGTTATCCACATAGACGGGTTATTTCAACAGAATAATAAAGAATGGAATAACAGAAGAATTCACCATGCATGCGATAATCGCATGCATGTGTGTTATTCCCAATGTATTAATAAAGAATGGAACTGTGTCATGCCAGAATCCGCATGCAGATAGGATATTCTAATAGAATAATTAAGAACGGAATCAGGTCATGCGTAATCCGTACATACAAGATATTCCAACATAATAATATAGAATGGAATAACAACAGAATTCCCCAGGCATGCGATAGACCGCACAGATAGGTTATTCCAACAGAATAATAAAGAATGAAATAATAAAAGAATTTCACCATATATGTGGTACTTTGCATAGACAGGTTATTCTAACATAATAATAAAGAATGGAATAACAACCCTTATGATTATTGAAAGAAAATAACTCTCTTCATGAATACGAAAGAATAATACCCCTTACCTTAGAAAAAATTGGATACTAGAATAATGAAGTAGCAGACTTCTCTTCTTCTTTTTCTCTATAATAATTGCTCTATAGCTTTAGTGAATTGGTAAGAAATGAAGGAAGAATGAGATTCTATTTATAGGAAAATATAGTTTTAATAATTGCACGTTTTAGGGCTCGAAATATTACAGAATAATACCTTCCTCTTTTTCTTTATTTTTAATTTAGTCTTGCAAGTATTATCAAACTTGCACCACCTCCCCTAATAGTAAATCTTGTGAATCAATAGTAAATCATGTGAATCAATAGTTCTAGACATGTGAAAATACGAATTACAGTATAGTACCTCCATCTATACCTTCATTTTTAACTTAGTCATGCAAGTATTATCAATCTTGCACCGCCTCCCCTAATAGTACAAGAATGTGAATCAATAGTACACACATGTGAACAAATAGTTATAAACATGTGAATTAATAGCAATTAATTCCTCATTTATCCGATTAATTACCCGATTGGTCAATATAACCTCCAGACATTAATTATTATCGAAATAAATGTCGATTTCCACTAACACTAATAATTCCAACACAATTGAACTATCAATTTCATCTTTAATCAACACGAACTTATTCATCATTAATATTATAATTCACAATATTTAACAACCAAATTCGCTCCCGTGAAGAGGGGCTTTCCGATAAGGATTTGTCCTTATCAAGCGCAATTAGGTGACCAAACCTCTCCTCGATGTAACATCTAGACATTGTCAATATTGCAAATAATAATATGAATAACTTTGTCGTCTCAATTATTTATTTAATAATATAACATATTATGCGAGATGATATCGTGATAATAATTGAATCAATAATATGAGAGATATAATGCAAAATTCTTTGTAGCAATAATTGAGTATAATTGAGTGACTTCTTACTTAAGTATCGATGTCAATCAATACTGTGTGCTACTATGCAACCACGCCAGACATCAGACTTTTACTTTACTACTCTAAGGGTAGTTCAACAGTTTTAACGGTAACACTTTCGCCGTTATTTTTCTAAAAAGATAATTTTGTCATTTTCTAACTACGACAATACTTCCGTTGTGGGGTCCACCAATGATTGTGCCGTCTTACTGATATTCCCTGATACAAAGAATATTCCACGACCAAACGAATATCTTATAACAACTTGCTTACTTTGCAAAAAAATTCACATATCACCCTTAACTTTAATCTTTTATCAATTTAACCATTTACTAAATAGAATAATTATAAGAAAATTGAATACTTTCATTTCATAAAATTCGGGGTCTCACAATCTCCCCTCCTTATGAAATTTTTCCCTCAAAATTTACGTACCTGGTAGTTCAAAGAGATGAGAATACCTTGCTTTCTTTTTGGATTGTACCTTGCCGGTTATTTCCTCTCTATCATGATTTTCCCATTTCTCATCTCCTGTATTTCAGATATCATTCTAGAATATAGTTTCAAAATAAGGGTTAATTGACATGCCACATAATATCCCTATACTATAACCGGCCAATTAAATACCAAATAACTTAGGTAGGTCATACTAGCGAAGGAATTACCCGTCTCTCCCTCCTAGTTCTAGTCTCACATCTCAGCTAGGGATTATATCCCTAAGCTTTGATACCAACTGTGACCCGCATCCAAGATTTGGATAGCAACTCACAATGGTACCTATCAACTTGCCACCGTTCCTCACGGCGTCCCCTACGGAAAGTCTGGCTTCGGTGCATCCCAAGCCTTGGAAGTCACCAGATAAAGGCTCGGGGAACTTTTCTATGGCTTTGATACCAACTGTGACACCCCCAAAATAGGTATACATCACCCATCTTGAGTCGCTAGATATATGGTACATAAATCCAAATACAACTTAATTATACAACAGTCGTGTAAAATACGACAGAACATAACTGAGTTTTTAAAACGAATATTGTCTTCTAGACAATATCCACACCCAATGAAGTCCTCGTTACATTTATTATCACACTATTTTACAAAATAGTGAGGACTACTAAAACAACCATCCGATCATCAATCTATTCCCCGACTAGTCTCAAATTTATATTCTTATTTCTGAAGAGAACAAAGAAAAAAGAAAGTGAGCTCAACTAGCCCAAAGAAGAAATATTATAACTATGATAATGCAAAATAAATTATCCTTAGCCTTCAACAAAGATAACAACTAATATAATAACAAGTTTAAGATCAGACAACAATGCAAATGAATAAGCAATCCATTAGAAGAGTCAAGTAGAGCATAAAATCTACTATTTTCTATGATTTAAAAAGATTTTTATCAACTTTATCGCTGAGACTCAGCTTAATAAATAAAATTGAATCATCCTTGCACCACGGCCAAGGATATTCATGTAATCATCAATGGTCATGATTATACCAAATAATCCCTGGTCATAATCATACCAACAACAGTCCATCACTGAACTACAGGCCAATGAGAAATTTTACCATATCATTCTTTACATTATGGTAATGATTATACTGAATAATCCCTGGTCATAATCATACCAAGTCCATCTATGCACGTAAGCCAAAGATGACTTTAATCACAATATAAGCATGAGGATGATGACAATAATAATTCAATAAAACAAGTTCAAGGATAAATTTTAAAGATTTATAATTTAATTTATCCAGAAATCAATAACGTCCAAATTGTCAACATGATACTGCTTTGTAGAGTAAAATTTAGGAATAATATTCTTGTACCAAAAATAATTTGGACAAAAAAGAAATATATTTTTTCGGGTGAATAGTACCACATGAATAGTACCCCGACCTAAAAAGTGTCCCGAATACTTTGAATGAATGATACTAGAGTGAATAGTAATCGGGTGAATAGTAACCCATGAATAGTAACTCGTGAATAGTACTCCGAAGGAAAAAGTTGCCCCGAATACCGACGAGTGAATAATACTAGAGTGAATAGTAATCGGTGAATAGTAACCCACGAATAGTAACTTATAAAAGAAAATACCAAAGAAAATAATATTCCATGATTTAGTACAAAAGAAATGATATCTCATACAAGTATAATAGAATATACTGAAAACTACAAATGGATTTGCACCCATACATGCAAGAATCCACGTGAGATGCATCATTTCTAAAATTTAATAAGGAATGAATACAAATGATCATTCACAATGCATGCGTAATCCACATGGCATGTGTTATTCCAATAGAATAATAAAGAATGGAATAACGAAGAATTCACTATGCATGTGATAGATCGCATGAGACAAAGTTATTCCCAATAGAATAATAAAGAATGGAACGAGTCATGCGTAATCCACACAGACAGGATATTCCAACTGAATAATAAAGAATGGAACCAGGTCATGCGTAATCCGCACAAATAGGATATTCCAATGTAATAATAAAGAATCGGAACCAAGTCATGCGTAATCCGCATGCATGTGATATTCCAAATGTAATAATAAAGAATGGAATAACAATAGAATTCACCAGTGCATGCGATAGATCGCATTGCATGTGTTATTCCAATGTAATAATAAAGAATGAAATAATAGAAGAATTTCACCATGTATGCGGTACTTCGCATAGACAGGTTATTCCAACATAATAATAAAGAATGGAATAACAACCCATATGAGTATTGAAAGAAAATAACTCTCTTCATGAATACGAAAGAATAATACCCCTTACCTTAGAAAAAACTGGATACTGGAATAGTGAGGTAGCAAAATTCTCTTCTTCTTTCTCTCTATAATTTCTCTCTATAATAATTGCTCTATAGCTTTAGTGAATTGGTAAGAAATGAAGGAAGAATGAGCTTCTATTTATAGGAAAATATAGTTTCGATAATTGCACGTTTTAGGGCTCGAAATATTACAAAATAATACCTTCCTCTTTAACTTTATTTTAATTTAGTCCTACAAGTATTATCAAACTTGCACCACCTCCCCTAATAGTAAATCATGTGAATCAATAGTTCTAGACATGTGAAAATATAAATTACAGTATAGTATCTTAATCTATACCTCCATTTTTAACATAGTCATGTAAGTATTATCAATCTTGCACCACCTCCCCTAATAGTACAAGAATGTGAATCAATAATACACACATGTGAACAAATAGTTATAATTATGTGAATTAATAGCAATTAATTCCTCATTTATCCGATTAATTACCCGATTGGTCAATATAACCTTCAAACATTAATTATTATCGAAATAAATGTCGATTTCCACTAATACTAATAATTCCAACACAATGGAACTATCAATTTCATCTTTAATCAACACGAACTTATTCATTATTAATATTATAATTCACAATATTTAACAACCAAGTCGTTCCCAGAAAAAGGGGCTTTCCGATAAGGATTTCTCCTTATTGGCGCGTAATTAGGTAACCAAACCCTTCCTTGACAGAACTTCTAGATATTGTCAATATTGCAAATAATAATATGAATAACTTTGTCGTCTCAATTATTAATTTAATAATATAACTTATTATGCAGATGATATTGTGAAAATAATTGAATCAATAATATGAGAGATATGATGTAGCAATTACTATAGCAATAATTGAGTATAACTGAGTGACTTCTTATGTAAGCATCAATAATCAATACCGTGTGCTACTACGCAACCACGCCAGACATCGTACTTTTACTACCGGGTAGTTCAACAGTTTTAACGGTAACACTTTCGCCGTTATTTTTATAAAAAGATAATTCTGTCATTTTCTAATTATGACAATACTTTAGTTGTGGGGTCCACCAATGATTGTGACGTCGTACGGATATTCCCTGACAAAAAGAATATTCCCCTACCAAACCAATATTTTATAACAACTTGCAAAAAATTTCACATATCACCCTTAACTTTAACTTTTTATCACTTTAACCATTTACTAAATAGAATAATTATAAGAAAATTGAATACTTTCATTTCATAAAATTTGGGGTCTCACATGAGTCCTCAATTGAAATCCCCACCTAATCTTAACTCCCTTCTCAATACGAATTTCATTTAATCCGTATTCATAATCCTTTCCTGAATCTTTACCAATTCGTAGTACAACTGACACACAGTAATATTTGTGGTAAACTTTTCAATCATTCGTTTCATCCTTCTACATACTATAACCTTATCAGATCACGGAGTGATCTCATCGTATATATTACGATTCATTTCTATACTATGATCATTTTGTTTTACGATCTCCTATCCCTGTACTTTTAGTCTTTTAGACTCTATCTATTCACCACTACTGTTCACCTTTATTATTAGAGTTAGGGAACTCTGTATCTTTATAACTCGCCGATATTTGTCTTTGAATCTTACCGACCAACTAATTCTATATGAGTTAGATCTTATCTTAATCACTACAGTTATTGGTCTCAGTTATTCGTACCTAAGGTTCATAACCAGCAGCTTTGATACCAACTGTAATATCCCCAAATCTTGGTCCCAAATCACCACGGATCTGGTACAATCATTCTATAACTATTGCGGAAGATATAAACATAAATTGTTTATACAATAAACTTTACACACTATTTCCCAAGTTCGAGTAACCTTAACTTATACACAATTCATAACTTATCTAACATATAACATTATTATCATACAATACTATTACAAATCTAGCTACACACATTAACTTAAAGCTAGAATTGTCTTTAACCTTTTCTTGTATCCGACGTATTCGCCTTAATCTGCAATATTTATCATGATATAGCAAGGGTGAGCATATGTTTGCCCAACAAGTATAAATTTATTTGAGGATATATCATGTTTGAAAGAATTTGAATAATAAGTTGGCTATAATTCAACAATATAGTTGTGAATTAGTACGAACAAACTTGCATAGCTGAAGAACCTTTAACATAAAAATATATATATCTGAACCGAATGGTAATGAAAGTGATCATCCTTTCATACCTGATTAATACATGCAATATGTATAGAGTGCAATTTAATAATTTTTAGATATGGCAATCAATAATGATTAACCATAAATATATTTGAATGTAACAACTCTAGATCGAGTTAAATAAAACTTGCATGTTCGGTCGATTACTGTTACGCAATTTATTAAGCTTTGTCTGAAGACCTAATATATAAATAATATTGATATATAAATTATAATAATATCATCATAGTATAATATTATTATATATATATATATATATATATATAAAATAATCCTAAACACATAACACATAACCCTATCAGTCTACAACACAAATAAGACTTAGTATCAGGTCAAACTATTTCAGTTTGACTTGAGCCCGACAAAATTCGAACATCCCGATGGTCTAGTGAGACAATTAACGAGTTTAAGTTCAATTAAACTCTGTCTAACACTTAACAATTATCTTAGATAATTTTATTATCAATCAAAATATTTTTCATAAGCTCGTAAAAATTTTCAAGTAATTATTACCATTTATTATAATTTTTCAATCATTTATATCGTATTTATATTATATAAATACCACATTATTCTATTATCATTAATACTTATTTAATATTAAATATTAATGAAAATTATATCATAAAAATATAATATATTTATAATATCACAAAGTATTTTTAATACATTAAAATCATATTTATATGATTTTTAAATAGTTAAATCCATTATCCGATAATTGTTATTAATATTAAAATATTAATATTTTTATGACAAAATATCAAAAGTTATATTTTATAACTTAAAATATTTTTTCACCCTTAAATCATTTTTATATGATTTTTAAAGCATAAATTCTAATTTTTCATAATTTATTTAATATATTCATTAAATAAATTATTCACCATTAATATGAATTTATTAATGAAATTCATCACAAAATATCAAAAGTTATTAGAAATAACTTAAAATATTTTCTAACACCATAATATAATTTTTAAGTATTAAAAAATCATTTTTAACTAATTTATTTAATATTATAATTTAATAAATTAAATACCATTAATATTCCAAAATATTAAATATTTATGGAATATACTCAAAATAATTAAAAACTAATTTTTAGGCTTTAAAATAATTTTTAGAAATTTATTTTATATTTGTTATAATTTAAAACTAATTTTCTCTATTTTTAAATAAAATATTTATTTTCAAAAATTATCTGTCGCTAAAGGGATCTATAGCGACAGAACCCTCGCTATAGGTGTTCTTGGACTGTTCTTCATCAAACCCAAAAATGCAAAAGCAGTGTTCAAGGTAGGAGGTTTGACCAAGTCTAGATCATTGATCTTCATGATTTTGGGTTATCTAAAGTGTTACACATGTAGTATATATGTCATACTACACAAACAAACTGATTCTAGGGTCATAAAACATCATAAGAGAGAGATATAAGTAATCAAAAAGTCTGACAAGGCTGTTCTTCATTTCTGGGTTTTCCAGAAAATGAAGAACAGCACATGGTGCTATATCTAGATCCTTAGATCGTTAGCTCTAAGTCTGTTTTAGGTGATTTATGAGTTCAAACGTGTAGTCCAGATGTCAGTGTACATATATAACTAACTAGATCAACTTTACAACATTATATACCATCGTAAGATCGTCAAAGTTGTGCCAAGAAACTTCCCTTTGAAGATCTGGGTTTTTCCAAAAGTTCTAAAGGCTGGTGGTCAACCCTAGTTTGACTACCCACAACTTTTATTCTGTTACGGGTCTAAGTATTTTAAAAGCATGAATCGATAGTCAATATGTCAGTCTACAGGTCTATTACAACAACATGGCCTAAACATCAAAGATCAGTAAGATCAGAGGCCTTAAATATCTTGTCAGACCATTTCTGGAAAATCTGGGTTACCTAGAAATCAAACTTTGTGTTCGGTCAACGACACTTTGACCGATCATATCTTGCAATCTATACATGATCTGAGCTTGATTCAAGTCTCAGATCAAAGCCCTAACAACAAAGAACATATCTATAATATAAAACAACACTAACACTTAAAACAGAAAGATCTGTGAGCCCTGACATATGGCTGTCAGACAACCTTTTCAACTTTTCCCTGATTTTTGAAACTTTAATTTCGAGCACTTTGATGTTATGGATCTGGGAGCTAACAACCCAGATCACTAAAAGACACCCTATAACACACATCTAACCAATTATTAAAAACATTTAACATCAAATCATAAGATTTCTAAGATTAGGGTTTATACCACTTTGATGCTCCATTTTTGATTTTGATCTTGATGATCTGATCTTGATAAGCTAAGAGGTGATCTTGGCTTTGTATCTTAATATCTCTCACTTCCCATTTTTGGATTTTGGAGAGAGAATGGATAAGGTAAAAATGAGAAGTCAAGTTAGCCTTTTTCTCTCTTTTTAATCTATAAAAGTTTGTGCAATGAATGTTGGCTAATATTGTTGTTGATTTGTGAGATATAAGTCATATGCTAGGCTTAGGGTTGGTCACCAACCCATTATCTTGGCAAGATTTGCACTCCACGAATTAAAGAATGCAATAAGGGCACATTGGTCATTTGGCATACAATTTTAATTCTAAAATTGTCATTTGATTCAACCCTTAGGGTTTAACCCTTAGGGTTAAAACCTAATGTTTCCATAAATCAATTTTCTAGGATTTCCAAATTAGGGTTTTCGAAATATAAAATTAATATTTCAAAATTATAATTAGGATTCTATATTTATATTTAGATTTCCTAATCATAAGTTCAATCTTGCTAATTAGGATTAACATTTCCTAATTAGAATTGCTATTTTTACCAGTTAAGTCCATAATAGTACCTTAGGGTTTCAAACAGAATAATTAGGGTTTCTAATAATTAGGTTTTCTAATTATTAGGGTTTCAGATGAATTATTAGGGTTTTCCCTAATTAGGTTATAATTAATAACGTTAAACCTTATACTAGCATTTGAATTCCCAAATTAGGGTTTTGGATTCCCAAAAACTGAAATTAGGGTTTCCAGAACTAGTTTTAGGGTTTCTTATAAATCGTAAAAAATTTCTAACTGAACGTTGACGTTCTAAATATATACTTAGGGTTTGTCACAGATATAGTTTATATGGTCAACCTTTGACCCTTAACCACATAATGTGCACATATAATACCATATTCACAGAACATATACATATATACACTTAATCTTGAATAATTAACCAAAATCCTTCACAGAATTTTGAAATCCTCAAAATTCCTTCCCAAAAATATCAAACGCATACACTTATTTTTTGTCTAGGTCTATTATTTGACCTTAAATCCATCATTTAAGATTTTAATAAATTGTCAAATTTCTCGGGTTGTCACATTCACCCTTTCTTCTAAGAATTTCGTCCCCGAAATTCACCTTACACCTTACACCATACTGCTTACTCCATTCATACACATCATTACATGCTACCCGATACACCACTCACAAGAGTAAAAATTTTCAAATTTTGCTGAGGAGTTATATAGACTATTGTCTGTCATTTTTGCAAAGGTTTTATGGAAATTCATCCGCAAACCGTCATAACTTACGGACATAGTGGGTGATTAGCCCGTTATGGTCAGAACCATTTTCTTGTTCCTCTTATCTGCCTTGGGCGAATAAAATTTTCTTACCTCAATCTTATTGGATTCCGCACCAAAACAATTTGGTTCGGGAAATTTCTTTCAATGAACACTTAGAGTTTTCATAAATATTAGTCTAGCTGAATCGAATAGCTTAGACTCATATCAATAATTCAATTCAATCGAATTATTTAGGTGAAGCCAAACCCCGTTGGCAAATTAAAATTTTTTTGAATTTTTTTTTGAGAATGACGTCATGATGTTGTAATTTATTAACAGTCTGTTTGAGGATGCCGTCATCGTATGACTTTGTCATAACACATCATACAATAGTGGAACAATGATTTTTGCATCGAATTCACACTAAGTATTCTTGTATTTATACATCTATCAACTTTTTATCATCTCTGCACCACGTTACATAGTACATGAGTGATAAATAAAATTATATTTTGATATTTCAAATCTTTTGCGTCTAGCCGAAATAAGTAGCATAGACTATACTTTAAACCGTTCAAAAATTATTACGAATATATATATATTTCAAAAGCACAAAGTGCGTATTTAGCTTGATGTCAAAATTTCAAAGTCTAGCATAGCTAGGAGTTTTGGAAAGCTTATGTCTTCACTAATGATCAGTTGCTTAGTAATCTATCTATTCCTATTATCCTCAATACTCCATTCACATGACGACTATTCCCAGATTCAATCAAACCACACTCATGAGTTCAGGAGCTTTCCACAATCATATGAGTTTATGAACTTACCCTAGTCAGACCTTTGGCGTCCATTCGCTGAGGGGTTCATAAACATTTCATATAACTATGAGTCACGAACGTAACATAAGTATAAGTTTTAAGAACTCGTACTAAACCTTATATTCTCTAACTATAACCTACCTATCTGTTATACACATGAGAAAGGAATCACCCTCTCAACATGCATATAGCAAATAGCGCGACACAAACATTTTAATGATTATCAGTGCCAAAACTAAGTGGTTTTTACACCAAGTACAATTCAACTCCCATACAAAGAATCATACAACTCAGCTGCTGACATGAGTCATCAATTGAAATCCCCACCTAATCTTAACTCCCTTCTCAATACAAATTTCATTTAATCTGTATTCATAATCCTTTCCTGAATCTGTACCAATTCGTAGTACAACTGACACACAGCAATCTTTGCTGTAAACTTTTCAATCATTCGCTTGATCCTTGTCCATACAATAACCTTATCAGATCACAGAGTGATCTCATTGTATATATTACGATTCATTTCTATACTATGATCGTTTTGTTTTACGATCTCCTATCCCTGTACTTTCAGTCTTTTAGACTCTATCTATTCACCACTACTGTTCACCTTTATTATAAGAGTTAGGGAACTCTATATCTTTATAACTCGCCGATATTTGTCTTTGAATCTTACCGGCCAACTAACTCTATATGAGTTAGATCTTATTCTAATCACTGCGGTTATTGGTCTCATGTAATCCTACCTAAGGTTCATAACCAACAGCTTTGATACCAACTGTAATATCCCCAAATCCTGGTCCCAAATCACCATGGATCTGGTACAATCATTTTATAACTATTACGGAAGATATAAATATAAATTGTTTATATAATAAACTTTACACATTATTTTCCCAAGTTCGAGTAACCTTAACTTATACATAATTCATAACTTGTCTAACATATATCATTATTATCATACAATACTATTACAAATCTAGCTGCACACATTAACTTGAAGCTGGAACTGTCTTTAACCTTTCCTTGTATCCGATGTATTTGCCTTAATCTGCAATATTTATCATGATATAGCAAGGGTGAGCATATGTTTGCCTAGCAAGTATAAATTTATTTGAGGATATATCATGATTGAAAGAGTTTGAATTATAAGCTGGTTATACTTCAACAATATAGTTGCAAATTAGCACGAACAAACTTACATAGCTAAAGAACCTTTAACATGAGCATATATATATATATATATATATATATATATATATATATATATATATATATATATATATATATGAAGGTGATCAACCTTTCATTCCCTGATTAATACATGCAATATGTACAAAGTACAATTTAATAATTCTTAGACATGACAATCAGCAATGATTAACCGTAAGTATATTTGAATGTAACAACTCTAGATCGAGTTAAAGAAAACTTGTATGTTCGGTCGATTACTGTTACGCAATTTATTAAGCTTTGTCTGAAGACGTAATATATAAATAATATCGATATACAAATTAGAATAATATCATAACAGTATAATATTGTTATATATATATATATGTGTGTGTGTGTGTGTGTGTGTGTATAAATAATCCTAAACACATAACACATAACCCTATCAGTCTACAACACACATAAGACTTAGTATCAGGTCAAATTATTTCAGTCTGACTTGAGCCCGACAAAATTCTAACATCTCGACGGTCTAGTCGAACAATTAACGAGTTTAAGTTCAATTAAACTCTGTCCAACACTTAACAATTATCTTAGATAATTTTATTATCAATCAAAATATTTTTCATAAGCTCGTAAAAATTTTCAAGTAATTATTACCATTTATCATAAATTTTCAATAATGTATATCGTATTTATATTATATAAATACCACATTATTCTTTTATCAATAATATTTATTTAATATTAAATATTAATGAAAATTATATCATAATATTATAATATATTTATAATATCATAAAATATTTTTAACACTTTAAAATCATATTTATATAATTTTTAAAACAGCTTAAATCCATTATCCGATAGTTGCTATTAATATTAAAATATTAATATTTTCATGAAAAATATCAAAAGTTATATTTTATGACTTAAAATATTTTTCTAACCCTTAAATCATTTTTATATCATTTTTAAAGCATAAATTCCAATTTTCCATAATTTATTTAATATATTCATTAAATAAATTAATCACCATTAATATAAATTTATTAATGAAATTCATCACAAAATATCAAAAGTTATTACAAATAACTTAAAATATTTTTAACACGATAATATAAATTTTCATGATTTTTCAAGTATTAAAATCATTTTTAACTAATTTATTTAATATTATAATTTAATAAATTAAATACCATTAATATTCCAAAAATATTAAATATTTATGAAATATACTCAAAATAATTAAAAACTAATTTTTAGGCTTTAAAATAATATTTAGGAATTTATTTTGTATTTTTCATTATTTAAAACTAATTTTCTCTATTTTTTTAAATAAAATAATTATTTTCAGAAATTATTTGTCGCTAAAGGGCCCTATAACAACAGAACAGTCGCTATAGGTGTTCTTGGGCTGTTCTTCATCAAACCCAGAAATGCAAAGGCAGTGTTCAAGGTAGGAGGTTTGACCGGGTCTAGATCATTGATCTTTATGATTCTAGGTTATCTAAAGTGTTACACATGTAGTATGTATGTCATACTACACAAATAAACTAATTACAGGGTCATAAAACATCATAAGAGAGAGATATAAGCAATCAAAAAGTTTGACAAGGCTGTTCTTCATTTCTGGGTTTTCCAGAAAATGAAGAACAGCACATGGTGCTATATCTAGATCCTTAGATCGTGAGCTCTAAGTCTGTTTTAGGTGATTTATGAGTTCAAACGTGTAGTCCAGATGTCAGGGTACATATATAACTAACTAGATCAACTTTACAACATTACCATCGTAAGATCTAGACCGGTCAATGTTGTGCCAAGAAACTGCCCTTTGAAGATCTGGGTTTTTCCAGAAATTCTAAACGCTGGTGGTCAACCCTAGTTTGACCGCCCACAACTTTTATTCTCTTACTGGTCTAAGTATTTTAAAAGCATGAATCGATAGTCAATATGTCAGTCTACAGGTCTATTACAACAACATGGCCTAAACATCAAAGATCGGTAAGATCAGAGGCCTTAAATATCTTGTCAGACCATTTCTGGAAAATCTGGGTTACCCAGAAATCAAACTTTGTGTTCGATCAACACACTTTGACCGATCATATCTTGCAATCTATACATGATCTGAGCTTGATTCAAGTCTCAAATCAAAGCCCTAACAACAAAGAACATATCTATAACATAAAACAACACTAACACTTAACACAAAAAGATCTGTGAGCCCTGACATATGGCTGTCAGACAACCTTTTCAACTTTTCCCAAATTTTTGAAAACATTAATTTTGAGCACTTTGATGTTATGGATCTGGGATCTAACAACCCAGATCACTAAAAGACACCCTATAACACACATCAAACCAATTATTAACAACATTTAACATCAAATCATAAGATTTCTAAGATTAGGGTTTATACACTTTGATACTCCATTTTTGATTCTGATCTTGATGATCTGATCTTGATAAGCTAAGAGGTGATCTTGGTTTTGTATCTTACTCTCTCTTATTTCCCATTTTCGGATTTTGGAAAGAGAATGGCTAAGGTAAAAATGAGAAGTCAAGTGAGCCTTTTTCTCTCTTTTTAATCTATAAAAGTATGATGCAATGAATTAATGTTGGCTAATATTGCTGTTGATTTGTGATATATAAGTCACATGCTAGGCTTAGGGTTGGTCACCAACCCATTATCTTGGCAAGATTTGCACTCCACCAATTAAAGAATGCAATAAGGGCACATTGGTCATTTGGCATACAATTTTAATTCTAAAATTGTCATTTGATTCAACCCTTAGGGTTTGACCCTTAGGGTTAAAACCTAAGGTTTCCATAAATCAATTTTCTAGGATTTCCAGATTAGGGTTTTGAAAATATAAAATTAATATTTCAAAATTATAATTAGGATTCTATATTTATATTTAGATTTCCTAATCATAAGTTCAATCTTGCTAATTAGGATTAACATTTCCTAATTAAAATTGCTAATTTTACCAGTTAAGTCCATAATTGTACCTTAGGGTTTCGAACAGAACAATTAGGGTTTCTAATAATTAGGTTTTCTAATTATTAGGGTTTTAAGTAAATCGTTAGGGTTTTCCCTAATTAGGATATAATTAATAATGTTAAACCATATACTAGCATTTGAATTCCCAAATTAGGGTTTCGAATTCCCAGAAACTGAAATTAGGGTTTTCAGAACCGATTTTAGGGTTTCTTATAAATCGTAAAATTTTTCTAACTGAACGTTGACGTTCTAAATATATACTTAGGGTTTGTCACAAATATGGTCAACCTTTGACCCTTAACCACATACTATACACATATAATACCATATTCACATAACATATACACATATACACTTAATCCTGAATAATTCACCAAAATCCTTCACAGAATTTTGAAATCCTCGAAATTCCTTCCCAAAAATATCAAATGCATACACTTATTTTTTGTCTAGGTTTATTATTTGACCTTAAATCCATTATTTAAGATTTTAATAAATTGTCTAATTTCTCGGGTTTTCACATTCACCCCTTCTTCTAAGAATTTCGTCACCGAAATTTTCCTTACACCTTACACCATACTGCTTATACCATTCATACACATCATTACATGCTACCCGATACACCACTCACAAGAGTAAAAATTTTCAAATTTTGCTGAGGAGTTATATAGACTATTGTCTATCATTTTTGTAAAGGTTTTATAAAAATTCATCCACAAACCGTCATAACTTACGGACATAGTGGGTGATTAGCCCGTTATGCCCTGTACTGATCAAGTACTGTTGGTCGGAACCATTTTCTTGTTCCTCTTATCTGCCTTGGGTGCATAAAATTAGCTTACCTCAGTCTAATTTCTCGGGTTGTCACAGATTTGGCACCTTTTTCTACTATCCTGGTAACTAGGATACCCTTATGGATATGACTTTGATGTTTTTTCATGCATATAGGATGTTTATGACTGTGATTTGGTGTGCTACTGAATGGCCTCCTAGTTATACCTACGTGCATTTGGATAGTCCTTTTTACAAAGGAGACTCTGGTGAAATTTTTTCACAAGTCTAAACTTTGAATGATCATGCATTTTTTATTTTACTGTAGATGTATGTTAAAGTAATGCATGCATGCATATAGCTATGAACTGCATTTAATGAGCTACATGTTAGAATTTACCACACCCTTTCTGAGGTGATTTGGAGACTTTTGTCTAGATATATGGATCCAGACCAGCGAAGTAGCTCCCGTAGAACCTCTTCAGGTGTGACAAGGAGAACTTCAGATGTGCCTTGGCCTGGCCCAGCCTGACAGCCTCGTCGGTTGACTGAGTCAGTGATTCGTCCTATCCGGGTTGAGAGACCGGATGTTAAGGACGAGGAGGAGGATGTACCCATTACGGATCCTATTCTTTCTTCTTCCATTCCCCGCAAGGAGCTTCCAGCTATTTACGTGACTATTCCAGAGGGTCCGGATGATTTGAGTCATCACCCCTCGATCTATCTCCATAAGAACAAGGTAAAAGTCGTGTTGATATTCCTTTTCCCATGTATGGGGGTAAAGGGTTTTGATTTTGATTTGCATTGTAATGCAGGTTCCCAGCTTTACGTAGCCTAGAGGGAACTAGTTTAGCATACATTCTCTGTACCAGACTCTTTATCAAGAGTACTGAGAGATTGTACATGCCTGGGGCTTTGAGGCTTTCTTTTCCATCCTCCCTCATCGTTGTCCCTGGGGTTATCTCAGGGCTTTATCTGAGCGCTGGTTTCACCAGACCCAGTATCTCCATTTGCTAGATAGTGAGGTGATGATGACACTGATGGATTGGCAATTCATCATTGGGATGGAGTTTTCTAGGGCGCCAGTGCCTTTAGTGGTGGACATTTCCCTGACTGCCGTTAGATGTTTGTTGGGAGTCCTAGCTACGACCCTCAAGGGAAGGACTGTCCGTTCTAGTCCCTTGAGTGTATATGTTGTGAGTGGGGCTTTGACTGAGTCATTACCCGATGATTGGAGGGTTAGAGATTGCATCCTTCGGCGATTGTTTCTAATCATCCTCAGGGGTTGTTTCCTTGCTGATAACTCTTCGACGGTGTCATCCGCTTTGGTTAGCACCACTCGGGAGGTGGACCGTATTGGAGAGTTTGATTAGGGCTCCTACACCTTTGCCTACTTTCTCATGGGAATGCGCCTACGCTCAGAGGGCGTGACGGATGCTTGATTATGGTTCTACCCCTTCATGCTGGTGAGTATTTTCTCTTTTGATTTCCCTTATTCGGTTTGCCAGTTTAACTGACCACAAATGCTTGATCTTGTATTGGCAATTTTGGGCCTACGAGAAGCTCACATGTCTTCATCCCGTTAGCATGCTGGGTTTTGATACTTATCCATGAGGACAGCGATGGTATTACTCCACTTAGATAGAGGTTCCTGTAGCTGAAGGTTTCACCCATTCGCTCTTATAGTTGGAGTTGTTGACCGCAGAGGTCATTTCATGGGTTCCTTACTTTGAGGACCACTTGACAGTTGGCTTTGAGGTGGTTTCCTGATTGGTGTCGAGTATGTGTTGCCAACCCATTGAATTCCTCTCCTTACTAACGAAGGTTGGGAGCTCTATTTAGGAAAGCGTGCTATTAGGTGCACTACAAGAGAGATACGTATTATGATCTTTCCTCCTGCTAGGCGTCATTGGCCTTTGTCGCAGCCGATCACTGAGGACCCATTGATGGGCGTGGATGGCTTTGAAAGTAGTATGCATACAAGCCAATCATGTTTGATGATAAAGCATATACTTTGTAACAATCTTATTCATTTATTAATAAAAAGTATTATTTTATTAAAGGCTTTTAATTATCTACATGATCTTTGTTTTTATAATATGTGATAAACCCATAGTTTTAAGCAATGCTTTTAGAATAATGATGATGATCATTCTAATGAGATCTAAATTCTTAGAAAGCTTAAAACTAAAATAGTTCCCAATCGTTGGATTACTAAATTGGGGATTAGTAAATCCGGATAGATTGGTACATATGTTGCTTGCTCATTGGATGAGGATGATTGATCTCATGATCATTTTGTGGAGACACTAAAGCAAGTTTGTAGGTGCTTATTAGAGAATAAGTTCATCGAACGTGACTTGCTAAGGAATACCTAATGGAGTTTTACTTGCTCGTCAATAGGAATTCTCAGTAGTGATAGTAGTACAAGTGATCCTTGGACTTGAGATCATCAAGTATTTTGTGTATGATGAGTTATACTTTAACTTATTTCTTAAGACCCTTAGGGTTTATCAAAGGGTATGCTTGGGTATAATAAGTTGTATACGTGGAGATAATGTATGATCAATAAAGAATCTACCACTTCTAGTAAAAGAAGAGAAATGTCCTATGTGATTCGATAAATGACAACCCAAAGAGTCCTTGGCAGCGAATGAAATTAGAAAGGAGTTTCTAATTTGCATTATTTGGGGTTATGCATTTAAGAGTCAAAATAAATATAATTAAATAAAATAAGACTTGACAATAATTCCACGTCTTATATTTAATTGGAACATTGTATGGTGGAAGGATTGAATTGTCACGAACTATTTACTCAAAGGTTCTTTTAAGATTAATGTTGAAATCTATATTATCCGGAAAGTCGTTGATCGCTAGGAGGCTTATCCCTATTGTAGAATAAATATTATTTATTTAAATAAATTAATTGTTTAATTTATTTATTTAAATAAGATTAGAATTGTTCTAATTGATTTATTCACAACCGGTTTAATATGGAGAACCTAAAGGGTCACACCATAAAAGGAAGAATACTTATTTAAGAAGTTAATGGCATAATCGTAATAATATAGTAAGTATATTTAATTTAATCTATGGTGATAGAATAAATTAAATAGCTTAATATTTATTATTTAATATTTTAGAAATATTAAATATAAATTAATAAGAGGAGTCTTATTAATATTATTACAATTATTATTATTTTAATTTCTAAAAGAGTTTAGGAATTAATTTAATATAAGTACTCTCATTTATTCCTAATAGGATTAGGAGGGAAAATTATTTAAAGGAGTTTAATTAATTATCCCTAATAAGATTAGGGAGCCCATTTAATTAAAAGAGTTTAATTAAATAATACCTTATTTTAATAGGGTTACTTGATATCTATATAAGATGAGTCTTATATCAGATATCAAAAATACGTTATTCCAAGAGTTGGAGAGTACGCTCTTTTTCTATAGAGATAGAAAAACTAGGGTTTAGCCAACCACCCATTTTCTTGAATCTTTATTATTCCTTGGTGGATCACCTCTAGAGGCCAAACACTTGGGTGGCTAACGTTGATCAAAGGAAGGAACCAAACCCGGTGGATTCAAGTTGAACGCGAAAGGAATTGGAGGTGAACTTGTACCTGAGGAAGCTCGGATCTTCAAGGGTATGATTCTTGTTCTTCAATTTTTCGTTTAATTAATAATTGTGCATAAAGGGTGATCCGGGTATATGGTTTGTAAAAATTTTAAACTCTGATTTTCCACGTTTCCGCTTATTTTTGCAATTTGATTGTGTTCATGAATATTACAAACCTAACAGTGGCATCAGAGCCAAACCTTTATGCGAATTATTAATTGTTCAGATTTGATATGTATATTGATATGTGTTTAGAATAATTTAATTGGACATAATTTTGTTGTGTAAGATTTAAAAAAAAATAAATAAAATAAAATCAGTTCGCATAATCTGTTATGGCGAACTGAATCTTGTTATGCCATATCCGTGATTCCGTGGTAACCTGTTGCTTCAGGAGATATATGATATCACGTGCCCACTTGTATATTGGATTTATGGAATTACCGGATAAATAATCATTTTCAAGGGATTCGTGGTTATTTAACAAGAAAAAGGAGAATTAATCAGGATTGATTTCCTTTTCAAAATTGGTAACATGTTACCGAATAGGATTATGTTCACGTGATGGATTATATTATAGATATATATATATATTGATATTAATTATTTTATAATTAAAATAAAATTTATTTTAATTTTAAAATAAAAAGTTTATTTTAATATTAAAATATAAAATTTATTTTAATATTAAAATTAAATTTCATGCTAACTAATTAGAGTTGGAATTGGATTCCATGATAACTAATTAGAGTTGAAATTGAATTTCATCTTTCCTTAAATAAAGGAGTTTATTTAGATATGAAATAAGATTTCATATTATTCAAAATAAAGGAGTTTATTTGTGAATAGGAAAGTGAATCCATGTTTCCTTAAATAAATGAGTTTATTTAGATATGAAATAAGATTTTATATTATTCAAAATAAAGGAGTTTATTTGTGAATAGGAAAGAAAATCCGTGTTTTCCTAAATAAAAGAGTTTATTTAAGATATGAAATAAGATTTCATATTACCCAAAATAAAGGAGTTTATTTTGACTTGGAATTGGATTCCATAATTAATTAAAATAAAAGAGTTTATTTTGAATAAAATTTTGATTAAAATAAAATAGTTTATTTTATTCAAAATTGGATAAATTAAAATAAAATAGTTTTATTTTGATTTAAATTTGATTTAAAAATAAAAGAGTTTATTTTAATTCAAAATTAGATTTTATACTAACTAAATTTGTCCATTAAATGATATCAATATATATATTGAATGTTTATTATTTATGAGATAAATGTTATTTATTGATGCATATGGTGATGTGAATGATAATAAATGGGATTGATTATGGACTATTGACCAATGTGGTTGGATTTATTTTAGTTGGATGCATGAATGTATGAGTTTTATTAAATGGGGTCTGCATACCTCGTCTTCTTTAATTTTTTCTTAATGTAAATTCTATCTCCCTCCTATGTACTTCCCTCGATCACGATCAAGGTTTCTATTTATTTTAAATAGTTTTGTAATAGGAATAGTTAGAATTAATTTTGAAGAATTGGAGATCAAGGAGCAAGGAACGCTTGAAGACCCGTTTGTAATGGAGCCCGGGTTTAAATGTAATAGTTATATTTAAATATTAATTCTTGCACCCCTAGGGTTTGACCTTTTGGTTCACTTGGTGGCTTTAGTGAACCAAACTAGAATAAAAGCCCATAATCAATCCAGATAGAATATAGTATTTTATATGTGCATGCTTATACTATATATATATATTATATTATGCAAACATGCTTCGCATGTTCATTAATATATTGCGTATTTTATATATATATACGCATATGCGCTAAAAACAGATGAGACAAATTAATAACAAACCCCTCAATTTTTTATATTAAGTCCTAAGCGTTCAAAGATATTTGGAATATCGAACGTCAGCTTTCTATCATGATAAAATTAATAGAGTATTAAATATTTAATATGAGTTTGTTGTGTCACCACAAGGCAAGTATTAAGTATTTAAGATGTTAATTTATCACATTTGATGCTTATAAAGAAAATTGAACAATATTGTTTTGTTGTGTCACCATAAGGATGATATTTTTCTTTTTTGAATATATGGAGTGCTAGGTTCGGACTTAACTTGGATAATTTTGATTCTTGATGTGCCACCACTTGATCAAAATAATCTAAGAAGCAAAAGAAAAGGAGTTGCATAGTTGATGTAATTGACAAAAGTTGTCTACCTATTTATTTATATATAGTTTGTTGTGTCACCACAAGGCTATATACATTTGAAATGGGATCCTTATTCTCACTAGCAAATCTTTAATTAGATTTTGCCGAACTATATAAGTGAGGGTAATATAGTTTGAAGAAAATAGTGGGAGATACCAATTTAAAACAAAACCTAAATTATTTTGGTAATTAATAAAAGAATGTATGTTAAAATGTTGTTAATTACAAATTCATTTACAGAATTTTACAATGTCTAAATTACTATCACTGCGAAACATATTAGATGTTATTTAACCAAACCGAATTAAACGGATTGGTTAAGGAATTTGAGAATAGTTCTCATAGCTGAAAAGCTATCTTATGTCCTTAATACGCCTATCCCTGCAATGGTTGCAGACAATGCCGCTGAGTAAGAGATTTCTACTTTTAGAAAGTGGCAAGATGATGCACAGTTAGCTCAATGCATCATGCTCGCATCCATGAGTAACGAGCTTCAGCGTCAGCATGAAACTATAGATGCTCTTACTATATTCCTGCACATCAAGTAGTTGATGGTGAGGAAAATAAGACTGATAGATATCAGATATCTATGGAGCTCTTCCGATCTAGAATAGCCAATGGCATTATAGTACAGACAAAAAGTTATTAACATAATCAATTTGATTGATCAAATTAGGACAACTGATTTTGTCATGGATGGAGAGTTGAGCCAAGATTTGATCTTGCACTCACTCCCGGACTCCTTTCACAATTGTTGTGAATTTTTCATATAAACAAGCTAGATATCAGCCTCGCTGATTTGCTTAACATATTGAAAAATGTTGAGAGTCACTTTCCAACCAAGAAAGACCAAGTCTTACTGGTAGGGGCCAAAGGATCTTCTGAAAAGAAGAACGATTCAAAGAAGGTAAATAGAAAGGCATAAACAAAGGATAATAAGAACAAAACTGATACGGATAGCAAAGGAGCTTGCTTCCACTGCAATAAGCCCGGATAACCGGAAAGAAATGCATGAAGCATCTTGCAGAGGCTAACCAAAGAAGCTTAGTGAAGTTTCTACATAATATCAGCTTTTTGTTCATGATTGAAATAAATTTTTCTTTAAGTCAAGGTTCTACTTAGGTATTGGATACCGACTTTGGTTATCATAAATATAGATTTATGAAGGACCAAGCAAGTAGAAAGCTAAACAAATATAAGTAATCCCATGTATGGAAATGTAACAAAGGTTGCCATATTAGCCATAGAAACTTATAGTTTAGCAATGCCTACTACGGCAAATCTATTAAGTCAATAAGTTGTTATTGTATTCCAGCTTCTTGTTAAAAATATTATTTCCATTTTATTGTTGGACAATAAAATTTTGGTATTATAATTAAGAACAATTGTTGTTCTATTTATAATAATAATGTTTTGTATAGAACCGAAAAGATTACTTAATGGATTTTGTATACTTGACTTACGTGAAAAATTATTTTGTAAATTGAACAAACTAGTATAAGAAAAGGAGATGATCATTCAAAGAGTTGAATGTATGTATTTGTTGAAATACAAGTGTGAATTATTTGAAAGGTTCAAAGAATTCAGAAGTGAAACAAATTGGCAAAGTATTAAGATTCTTTGATTAGATCAAGGAATAAATACTTGTGCAATAAGTTTCTAGATCATCTCAAATGGTTTTTCTCATAATGGACACCTCATGATACGTAATAATTGATTGATGTATCTGAAAGGAAAAATCATACCTTGTTGAACATGGTACGGTCCAAAATGATTTTACCGACATTCCAATATCCTTCTAGGATCATGTCCTAGAAATGGCTGCATATCTACGAAAAGGTAACCTCAAAATCCAGCTCCAATACTTCATAAAAGTTATGGACAGGGAGTATTCCTAATCTTAAGTAAGTTAAAATAAGGGGTTGTCCAACTTATGTGAAAAGGTTTCAAAGGATAAGCTTGGGACAAGATTTGACAAGTACAAATTTGTGGGACATCCTAAAGTAAGTTTATGGTATATGTTCTATAATCCTACTTAGCAAAAGGTGTTTGTTGTGAAACACACTGCCTTCTAAGATAAAGATGTTTATCATTGAAGGGGCTAGTGGGAGGATAATAGATCTTGAAGAGTTCAAGAACCACAAAACACTATAAGTCAAATAAGAGGAACCTCGTAGATGTACTTTATTGTACTGGCAAATCAATCGTAAATCTGGAATAGTACCGAAGATACCTAGGAGGTATGGATTCATCATGGATGATGATGATGAGGTGCGTATCATAGAAGATGATGATCTAGTTACATACGATGATGTATGAGTTGTAGACACTTAGAGAAATGGATTGAAGCAATCTTCTTTAAAAATGGAACATTCATTTTGATATGATAATCAAAAGAGTTTGATTTTATCAAAAACAAGAATGAACCTAGTGTGTACAAAAGGATCAGTGGGAGCGTCATGAAATTTCTAGTATTATATGTT
This sequence comes from Panax quinquefolius, assembly GCA_020205615.1. Taxonomy (NCBI): domain Eukaryota; kingdom Viridiplantae; phylum Streptophyta; class Magnoliopsida; order Apiales; family Araliaceae; genus Panax; species Panax quinquefolius. Next base: position 56,912,191 of record CM035155.1, read on the forward strand.
GATATACTACGGATGAGGAATGACATACCAATGCTACAATCAATAAAGATAAAGTTGTCTAAACATTCCTCCATGAATGATTTGGGAAGAGAATCGTAATTGAGGATAAAAATCTATATAGATAGATTTAAAAGGATGCTCGACTTAACCCAAGGAACGTATATTCATTTGATGCTAAAGTTGTTTAGCATGGCAAACTCCATGGGATGTCTCATGTTGATGAGCCCTTGAGTGTATCTCTCTAATAGTCCCCACGCACTCTCGAAAAGAGAGGTCGCATGAGTGACAATCATGTATGCAATGAAATGTACGAGACCGATGTCGATCACCATATTATGGAGAAGTTCACTATGAGTCGCTGAAAAACATCTTAAAGTGCTTAACCTAAGACTAAGGATGTGATCATATTCATGGTGGGTCTAAATTAAAACTAGAGGGCTTAACAGACTCAAGTTTTTCGATGCACCAAGATGATGTAAAAATCCACTTTAAGGTAAAGCGTTATCTTGAATAAAGGTGCGTTGAATTGAAAGGTTCCAAATAAAGAAAGAGTTCTTGATTTAGTGATAAAGACAAAGTATATAGCTATAAATGAAGTCGCAAGTTGATTGTTTGGATTAAAAGTTCATTACAGAACTAGGAATAGTTCCCAAGTCTCATCTTGGATCTAAACATGTGTTGTGGCACTTTCATTTGATTATTAGAATCATTGAAAGATGAGAAATCACTATAGAGATAGTGGACTCTCATGAACAACATTACATATCCATTAACTAAAGCTTATCCAACAGTAGGATAATCGTTACTTAGAGAAGAAGAGTATGAGATACCATGGTGATTGGCTTTAGTGCAAGTGGGAGATTGAAAGTAGTATTCATACAAGCCAATCATGTTTGATGATAAAACATATACTTTGTAACAATTTTATTCATTTATTAATAAAAAGTATTAATTTATTAAAGGCTTTTAATTATCTATATGATGCTGTTTTATAATATGTGATAAACCCATAGTTTTAAGCAATGCTTTTAGAATAATGATGATGATCATTCTAATGAGATCTAAATTCTTAAAAAGCTTAAAACTAAAATAGTTCCCAATCGTTGGATTACTAAATTGGGGATTAGTAAATCCGGATAGATTGGTACATATGTTGCTTGCTCATTGGATGAGGATGATTGATCTCATGATCATTTGTGTGGAGACACTAAAGAAAGTTTATAGGTGCTTATTAGAGAATAAGTTCACTGAACGTGACTTGCTAAGGAATACCTAATGGAGTTTTACTTGCCTGTCAATAGGAATTCCTGTAGTGATAGTAGTACAAGTGATCCTTGGACTTGAGATCATCAAGTATCTTGTGTATGATGAGTTATACTTTGACTTATTCCTTAAGACCCTTAGGGTATATCAAAGGGTATGCTTGGGTATAATAAGTTGTACATGGAGATAATGTATGATCAATAAAGAATCTACCACTTCTAGTAAAAGAAGAGAAATATCCTATGTGATTCGATAAATGACAACCCAGTAGTCCTTGGTCAAGGCAGAATGAAATTAGAAAGGAGTTTCTAATTTGCATTATTTGGGGTTGTGCATTTAAGAGTCAAAATAAATATAATTAAATAAAATAAGACTTGACAAGAATTCCATGTCTTATATTTAATTGGGACATTATATGGTGGAAGGATTGAATTATGCAGTAACTATTTACTCAAAGGTTCTTTTATGATTAATGTTGAAATCTATATTATCTCGGAAAGTCGTTGATCGCTAGGGAGGCTTATCCTTATTGTAGAATAAATATTATTTATTTAAATAAATTAATTATTTAATTTATTTATTTAAATAAGATTAGAATTGTTCTAATTGATTTATTCACAACCGGTTTAATATGGAGAACCTAAAGGGTCACACCATAAAAGGAAGAATAATTATTTAAGAAGTTAATGGCATTAATCGTAATAATATAAAGTTAAGTATATTTAATTTAATCTATGGTGATAGAATAAATTAAATAGCTTAGTATTTATTATTTAATATTTTAGAAATATTAAATATAAATTAATAAGAGGAGTCTTATTAATATTATTACAATTATTATTATTTTAATTTCTAAAAGAGTTTAGGAATTAATTTAATATAAGTACTCTCATTTATTCCTAATAGATTAGGAGGAAAATTAATTAAAGGAGTTTAATTAATTATCCCTAATAAGATTAGGGAGCCCATTTAATTAAAAGAGTTTAATTAAATAATACCTTATTTTAATAGGTTACTTGATATCTATATAAGATGAGTCTTATATCGGATATCAAAAATACGTTATTCCAAGAGTTGGAGAGTACGCTTTTTTCTATAGAGATAGAAAACTAGGGTTTAGCCAACCACCCATTTTCTTGAATCTTTATTATTCCTCGGTGGATCACCTCTGAGGCCAAACACTTGGGTGGCTAACGTTGATCAAAGGAAGGAACCAAACCCGGTGGATTCAAGTTGAACGCGAAAGGAATTGGAGGTGAACTTGTACCTGAGGAAGCTCGAATCTTCAAGGGTATGATTCTTGTTCTTCAATTTTTCGTTTAATCAATAATTGTGCATAAAGGGTGATCCGGGTATATGGTTTGTAAAAATTTTAAACTCTGATTTTCCACGTTTCCGCTTATTTTTGCAATTTGATTGCGTTCATGAATATTACAAACCTAACAGGCTTTGCTTTATTAGAGGGACCTTTCACTTAGGAGGCTTTTTATCGTTGGTGGTTCCCTCGCACCATTGGAGCTCAGACCCACCCCACACAGTTTATGGGGGATATAGTTCATGGTTTCGTTATGATGACAGATTGGATTGCTTGCGTTCGAGAGCCGACTCATTTGATGCAGATTGATAGTTTGACCCGACAGTTGGACCGGGCACCTTTCTTTATCTGACATTTGTGCAGAGATCCATCAAGAGCTGAAACTTTTGATCCTTCCAGCTCTAAGGCTGGCCCTTCAGGTGGCCCATATTCAGATGGTTTTGCTGACGTAGATCCTTCATTGTATAGACCTGATATCCCTTCTGGCAGAGATTTAGTGACTCAGGAGGAGTTACATCAGATGGACAAATTGGATTATGTGGACATCAACACCATTGACTTCTTCAGATGCATTTCTCTCTATATCTTTTGATAAGACTCGGTTAGATATTGGGCGACTGTGCCCCAGTTTTTGTTATATCTTTTGATAGACCTCTATTAGATGTTGGGCGGTTATGCCCCATTTCCCTGTAATTTCCAGTTGTACACAAAGATGATGTATTTAGATGATGATGCACTTAGGAATGTATGTATATTATTTCTATTCCCTACATCATATTTTCATTTATTATTTATCATGTATATATTATTTCATGGATATGCATTTCCAGATATGAGTTTAGCATTGACCCCTGGATGGTCTTATGACACGGCTCTACAGATGTCTTCATCCACTGTTAGTCGGATTGAGCATACCCCACCAGTGTTTGTGGCATCTTATTTGATATTGTGGTATGACATTTTCCTTCCTTATATCGGATGACAGTTGATTAGTTGTTGCGACACTCTATGACCCTCCTGACATTTCAGGTTCCACCGAGCTTTATAGAGGGCATGCTTGAGCATTGGGTACCAGATAGGTAGGTATTCAGATTTAATACCCAGGAGTTGACTCTTACTTTGGAGGAGTATGAGCGTCATACAGACTTGCCATTGGATAGGCCTTGTGTTCGGATGGCTGTTGGTGACATGAGCCGATAGTTTATGACCTTGACATGATTGAGGCGCAGAGTTGCCCTAGACGCTCAGGGCATATGGTGTCCGTGAGTTTTTTGATTGACAGATTTGGGTCATTGGATAGCTATATGCGATACTCCGGGGACTTCACCATTTCTGAGGGTGATTAGCATGTTGCCCATGTAGACATACTCTTGATGTGCATAGTGGCTTATCTGTACATGTCATTGTACATGGACCACCTGGATATCGGCGTGATCATGGTAGTCCATGCTCTTAAGGAGGGTCATATAATCTTACCGATGATCTTGGCAGAGACCTTGAGGACGACCACGTTTTGCCATTCCCATTCAGCAAGGGTTTTTATAGGCAGTGTGGTTTTGTTATACGTGTGGTTCATAACACACTTGAGACCGATTGGCATTTTCAGACGCCATGGGTATTATTTTTCCCATGAGATAGCCATGTTATATTCCTTCTAGCCGGCTTAGTGTATAGACGCAGCATCATGGACGGCTTTCTAGTCAAGGATTGAGGACCCGTTTGATATTTTGCCTTGTTTAAGGCTCATCTCTCCTTATAGCTTTATCACTCATACATTGGGCATGGACTATCTTCCCCTGGCACGTTTGAGAGGGGTGACTACATATCATCCATTGGCTGTTATGTCACAGTTTGACCAGTTTCAGGATATCCATCCCTTTGATAGGGCAGGGGGTTAGTGACTGTCATTTTGGCTTCTGTCAGGAGAGGATTAGTCTAGGATTTCAGACTGTTGGACTCGCCGTAAGAGGGATGACTTCTCGACTAGCCATTCAGGTCGCTCTACAGAGTATTCTGCATTGTTGGAGGCAAAGATTGCATCAGTTAGGGTGGTATCCTTAGAGTCGGGTATTGATTCTGATGATGGGGAGCCTATAAAGTACCTTAATTCTCCCACTAACGATGAGCTATTTACTGTCCTTAATGTTGATAGCTCTTTCTGATAGAGATGCCACTTGGGTTGAGAGAGTTGATGCTCTAGCTCACGGGGATATCATTGTTATTGAGCAGGATGTGGCTCGAGCTACCCGAGATGCTGCCACTACAGATAATACTGCATTGAGATCGCATACTGCTGACATTATTGAAGAGATGAATGCCTTTATTGATGAGTACGGTAGCACCATGCAGATGGTCGTAGATCTCCTGGCTAGTGTAGATACCTTAGGGCAGGAGCTCATAGATTTACCTTCATCTATTGAGAGGGACACCATGTTGGACTTGATGGCTCGCTTATCCAATGGTTTGTAGATTAGCTTTGATTTTCCTGCATGGACTAGGTTAGCCATTTTTGTCATATACAGGACATATTGTATATATCAAACAGTATTATATAGCAAGGAATATGTTTTGATCCACTTCCCTTTTTAGTTATGCATTGTTACTTGCTCAATAGTTTCCTGTTCTCCAGGACTTGTGATCTCGATATATTTTGAACTCCTCCTTGATGGATGGACACTGAGATGGCTTAGGGTATTTTAGAATGGATCGTTGATCTTTGTATTCCCCTACCCTTTGGTGTCTTGGGACTGGTTTCTAAATATGGTAGAGAGGATCTTAACTTTCATTTCGGAGGTTGACCGCCCCACAGATGGTTGTCGGTACTCCCATGTATGGAAGAGCCCAGGTAGTTCCATCTTTTATGGACTGGTGTTTCTCTTTGAGGATTCAACCGCAGCTTAGATGGGTGCCAATTTTTCCCATTTATGCTAGGAGACCAGGTAGTTCCATCTCTGTGGTCTAAGCCGATGAGGTGTGGTTTAACAGCCCCATAGATGGTCGTCGATGTATTCCTGTGTATCGGAGAGATCAGGTAGTTCCATCTCTTGTGGTTTGGTTTGAAAGGTTGAAGGATGATCCTAGTACCGTTGACATGGTTTTGGGTTTTTGTAGGGGTGAGACCGCACCGTGAATGGCTACCTACGTACTCCCATTGATGAGGGGAGATCAGGTCTGCGTAGTTCCAACCTAATGTGAAAAGGTTGAAAGTTGTATGTGGTGAAAGGGGTTTTTTTTATAGAGGTTAGACCAAACCATAAATGGCTGCCTACGTACTACCATATATGAGGGAGATCAGGTCTGCGTAGTTCTCCTCTGATAGGACAAACTGATGTTGTGAAAAAGGTTTTGAAAATTGGAATTGACTGATGGATTTATGATCCAGAACCAGGATACTGGTTTACAAGTAACTTCAAGCATAATACCATTTAATAGTGTCATAGTTGATGAGTTGGGGAAATTCCTCGCCATCCATTTCTTGCAATCTGAGGGCTCCTCCTGTCAATACCTCCTTGACAATAAATTGGTCTTCCTAGTTTGGGGTTATTTTTCTTTTAGATTGAACTTGGTTGTCAAGGACTTTCTTCAAGACCAAGTCATTCTTTTTAAACTACCATAGCTGGACTTTCTTGTTGTAGGATCGAGCGATCCTCTGTTGGTATAATTGGCCATGGAAGATGGATGTGGCCCACCTTTCATCTATTAGAGATAATTGGTGGTACTGATCTTATAACCATTGGTCTTTTTCCATCTGTGCATCTATCAATACTCTCAGGGATTCCATTTCCACCTCTATGGGGAGCACTGCTTCCATGCCATAGGTTAATAAGTAAGGGGTTGCCCAGTAGAAATGCGCATTGACATTTTATAGGCTAATAGAGTCAGAGTCAACAAGTTAGGCCATCCTTTTTGATTGGAGGACATCTTTTGTATGATCTTTTTGATATTCTTATTAGCTGCTTCAATAGCACCATTCATCTTTGGACGATAGATGACGGAGTTGAGATGCTTGATGTGGAATTTACTGCATAACTCATCCATCATTTGGTTGTTGAGGTTTTGGCATTATCTGATACAATCATCTCAGGTTGTCCATATCGATAAATGACATTGTTTCTGATGAAACCAATTGATTACCTCTTTGGTAACACTGGGGGAAGAGGCTGCTTCTACCCACTTTGTGAAGTAGTCGATTATGGTGAAGATAAACTGATGATCGTTGCTGGCTTTGGGTTCGATTGACCCGATCACGTCAATTCCGCACATTAAGAAGGGCCAGGGTGAACTCATATTGTGGAGCTCCCTTGGAGGGGCGTGGATATCATTCCCATGAATTCAGCATTGATAACATCTCTTGACGTGATCATCACAGTCAACTTTGAGAGAGAGCTAGAAATGCCCTGCTCTTAAGATTTTCTTGATAGGTAGAGGGCTGCTCATATATGGGCCGCATACTCCACCATGGCTTTAATCCATGAGTCTCTCAGCTTGGTCTCTATTTAGACAACTTAGCATGCCTAGTCCAGCATCTCTTTTGTAGAGTGCGTCTCCGCTTAGATAGAATTTCATGGCCATTCTATAGATCTACTTTCTTTCAGCTAGACTTGCCCTAGTGGCCGTAGATCCATCTCGCAGATACTCCTTGATGTCCTGGTACCAAGGGTGTTGGATGGGAGGTAATTCATCTGATACTTCTTCAATGTAATTCCCATAGGTTGGGGCCTTTTGGCTGGCAAAAATGATATTTGAAATGCCTCCCTTCTCAGTTATGTTGATCAAGGGGGCCAAAGTTGCAAGTACATCAGTAAAGTCATTCCTATTCCGAGGAATGTGGATGAAGGATATTTCTTCAAACTCCGAAGCCATCTGGTTAACTTGTCGATGGTAAGGCAGCAAATGTAATTCCTTGGTTTCATAGATCCCAATAGTTTGTTTGATTACCAGCTCAAAATCTCCAAAGACAGTTAACTGTTTCACGCCCATGGATTGGGCTAGATTCAACCCCATTATATAGCCTTCATACTCAACTGTGTTGTTGGTGCTGACAAACTGTAATTTGATGGCAACGGGATACTGCTCTCCTAAAATAGATACCAAAACTGCTCCTGCTCCGACACCTTCCATGTTTATAGCTCCATCAAAATACATCCCCCATGACTATATTGTATCCCCATGATGGTGTTTCTGAATTTTCATTACCCCTTCATCGAGGAAATATGTTTCCAAAGGTTTGAAATCCCTTGAGGGTGCGGCGGCCAGTTGATCCATAATTCATTGACCTTTGATAGACTTTTGAGTCACGTAGATGATGTAAAATTGTTGGAGGATCAACTGCCATTTAGACAGTCGATAATTCAACATGGGTTTACTGAATACGTATTTGAGAAGATCCATATAGGATATGAGATGGGTTGTATGACCATGGAGATAATGTTGTAATCTCATGGAGGCCCATGCTAATGCGCAGCAAGTTTTTTCAATCAAGGTATACTTATGTTCACTAATGCTGAATCTTTTGCTGAGGTAATAGATAACTCTTTTTTGGCCTCTATCATCTTTTTGTCCCAGCATACAGCCCATGGCATTGTCATTGATTGACAGGTACATAAATAGGGGAACGTCATCCCTTGGAGGTACTAAGATAGGAGCTTTGACTAATTGTTCTTTAATGGAAAGGAAGGCTTTTTGACACTCTTCATTCCATTTCTTAAAGGAGTTCTTCCTTAGAAACTTGAAGATGGGCTCACAGGTTGGTGTGAGTTGGGAGATGAATCGGCTGATAAAGTTGATTCTTCCTAGAAATCCCCGTATTTCCCTCTCTGTCTGAGGTATGAGCATCTCAGTAATGGCTTGAATTTTGGCAGGATCCAGCTCAATGCCTTTGTGGCTCACTAGAAATCCCAGTAACTTGCCTGACTTGACGCCGAAGGCGCACTTCGCTGGATTTAGCTTCAAGTTGTACTTGCACAACCGGTTGAAGAGCTTTTAGAGATGGTCTATGTGCTCTTCTTCCCTTCGGGATTTAACAATGATGTCATCCACATAGACTTCTATCCCTTTGTGCATTAAATCATAGAAAAGAGCCATCATGGCTCGCTAATAGGTAGCTCCTGCATTGATGAGGCTGAATGACAACCTTCTATAGCAAAAGGTTCCCCGGGGAGTGATGAATGTTGTCCTGTCCCGGTCCTCTTCAGCAACCATGATTTGGTGATACCCAGCAAAGCAGTCAACAAAGGAATACATGTTATACTGAGTTGTATTGTGAATGAGTATGTGGATAAATGGTATCGGGAAGTTATCTTTGAGACAAACTTTGTTCAAATCCCTTTAATCCACGCATACTCAAACTTTCCCTCCGGGTTTAGGTACGAGAACAATGTTTGATAGCCACTCAGGGTATGTTGATACCATGATGATGCTAGCTTGAAATTGTTTCACAATTTCTTCTTTGACTTTCAAACTCCACTCAAGTTTCAATTGCCTGAGCTTTTGTTTGACTGGCTTCAATCCCTCTTTAATGGGTAGGCGATGAATAACAATGTCAGTTGATAAACCGATCATGTCTTCATAAGACCATGCAAACACATCTTGGAATTGGGTCAGTAGAGCAACCATGTCATTCCTTTAGCTTGGGGTAAGATTCTTATGATTATGGATTTTTTGGGGTTTTCTGAGGTTCCAAGGTTGAAGGAGGTGGTTGATCAAGGTTTGGCTTGGGTTTGTCTTCAACCCATTCTTTGATCTCCTCAGGCACCTTATAGTTATCTTGCTCAATCTCCATTAAGTCAGAGTTCAGCTTTACATCAAAGTTGTAGTCATTGTGAAGAATTGGCACTCCATCAGCAAGTTTAGACAAATCTAACTCTGGAGTCCTGAAACAAAATGCTTTCACTTAATATATAAACTGTCTGATCATATAGAGTGTGTAAGACCCCGAATTATATGAAATAAAAGTATCCAATTTTCTTATAATTATTATTCTATTTAATAAATGGTTAAATTGATAAAAGGTTAAAGTTAAGGGTGTTATTTGAAAATTTTGTAAAGTAATCAAGTTGATATAAAATATTCGTTGCGTCGGGGAATATTCGATTGGTCGGGAAATATTCGTTTTAACAGAGAATATTCGTACGATGGTACAATCATTGGTGGACCCCACAACGGATGTATTGTCGTAGTTAAAAATTGACAGAAATATCTTTTATAAAAATAACGGCGAAAGTTTTACCGTTAAACTGTTGAAATACCCGGTGGTAAAAATACAGTAATACATGTGGTTGCATAGTAGCACATGGTATTGATTATTGATGCTTACGTAAGAAGCCACTCAGCTTACTCAATTATTGATACAGTAATTACTGCATAGTATCTCACGTTATTTGATTTAATTATTATCACAATATCATCTGCATAATATTTTATATTATTAAATCAATAATTGAGAAAACACATTTATTCATATGATTATTTACATTATTGACAATGTCTAGAAAGTTCTATTGAGGAAAGAGGTTTGGTCACCTAATTGCGCGTCAATAAGGAAAAATCTTTATCGGAAAGCTCCCTCTTACCTGGGAATGATCTGGTTGTCAATATTGTAAGTTACAATATTAATGATGAATAATTGTTAATAGATTAAAAATGTTTTTATTAAAGAAAAATGATTTTTGGTAAATATTTATTCAATTTTTGATATAAATATAGGGATTTGTTATGAGGCGTTTGTTGTAAGTTTGACTTAGTATTCCATGGGAAGATTTACTAATTTTATGGACCGTCGATGGTGGTTTTAATAGTAAATCAATCTGGACCGTCGGTCGTGGTTTTAAAAGTAAATCAATTTGGACCGTCAGTTGTGGTTTTAATAGTAATCAATATGGATGTCCATTGTAATAGTAAATCAATATGGACCGTTTGTGAATCAGTTACTATTTAGTCCATTCTAATATAAATAGAAGCTTAATTCTTCTTTCATTCTCACCAATTCACTGAGACTCACAAGAGAAACTATAGAGAGAGAAACTATAGAGAGCAAGAAGAAAACTATTCTGCTATTTCACTATTGCAGCATTCAGTCTTCTACTAAGATAAGAGGTATTATTCCTTTAGTATTCATAAGGAATACTATTTTTTGTATTCATCCTTTAATATGTCGTAATAACCTGTCTACGTGGATTACGTACTGCATGAAAGGTGAAAATCCATTTGAAGTTTCGTATGTTATTTCTTTTCATATTCTTAAATCTAAACTTACTATGGTAAGTATTACTTCTATAATCCCTGAAATTAGTGGAATATCCTTGAGTTTTGTGCTTCATCCAGTATTGTTTCATTGGAATATTGATCTAAACTTTCTTATTAAATATCAATATTTTCAACTGGGTTACTATTCACGAGTTAATATTCACTCGATTACTATTCACTCGGGAATTCGGGGTACTTTTCATGTTGGGGTACTATTCACAAAGTACTATTCACGGGGTACTATTCACCCAAAAAATTGATTTCTTTTCTGTCCAAATTATTTTTGATACATAGATATTATTCTTGAATTTTACTCCACAAAGCTGTATCATGTTGACAATTTGGACATTATTGAATTCTGGATAAATTAAATTATAAATCTTTAAAATTTATCCTTTGCTTTCATTTAATTGAATTCTTATATCATTGTCATCATCCTCATGCTTATGTTGTGATGAAAGTCATCTCTGGCCCGTCGTGCATAGATGGACTGTTGATTGGTATGATTATGACCAGGGATAATTCGGTATAATCATGACCTATAATGTTACAAATTATAAAAGTCCTATTTGGCCTGTAGTGCATTGATGGACAGTTGTTGGCATGATCATGACCATTGATGATTACACTAATATCATTGGCCCGTAGTGTAAGGATAATTCGTGTACGTGATACTAATGAATATCCTTAGCTTGTAGTGCAGGGATGATTCGATGATGTGGTTTATTTGTTAAGCTGAGTCCCAGTGATAAAATTGATGATAAACTTTTTAAATCATAGAAGATAGTAGATATCATGCTCAACTTGACTCTTCTAATGGATTGCTTGTTCCGTTTCAATTAAACTTGATGTTTATTGTATTTTATCAGTTTAACACTGTTGAAGGCTAACGATAATTTATTCTGCATTATCTTAGTCATAATATTTCTTACTAGGCTAGTTGAGCTCACCCTTTTGCTTTCATTGTTCTCTTCAGAAATGAGAACGTAGTCGGGACTAGTCGGGGAACGGAGTGATGGTCCAAGATGGTTGTTTTAGTAATCTTCACTATTTAGTGTGATAATAAATGTAATGAGGATTGAATTTGAGTTTGGATATTGTCTATGAGACAATATTCATGTAAAAACTCTCAGCTCATGTTGTATAATTAAGTTTGTATTTGTATTTAGTACCATGTATTTGGCGACCCAAGATGGGTGATGTATACCTATTTTGGGGGCATCACAGTTGGTATCAAAGCTTAGGGATATAATCCATGGCTGAGATGTTAGACTAGAACTAGGAGGGGAGAGACGGGTAAATCCTTCGCTAGTATGACCTACCTAAGCTTATTTATTATTTAATTGGTCGGTCAGAATATAGGGGTAATATGTGGCATGTAAATTAACCCTTATTTTGTGGCAGTGTTTGAAAATGACATCTGAAAATGTTGAGATAAGCAGTGGAGCACAGGAGACCATTGAGTCATCACAGATCAATAACCAGGATAATGTGCATCAGGAAGGTAATAATCATCATGTAAACAACAACACCGATCAAATGATGAACGATGGGATGTTCAGAGGCTTTATGCAATTCATGCAACATTAGGCGAGAGATACTCCTATTCAAAATGCAGGTGGAAATACAGGTAACTCTCGGATGGTCACTGCTAAGCAGTTCAAGGAGCTGGGACCACCAGAGTTTTGGGGAAAGCCAGAACCACTTAAAGCGGAGACGTGGATAAAGCAGATCACCAAGATATTTGATGTCTTGGGATGCTCCAAGGAGCAAAATGTTCCCTTTGCCACCTTCATGATGTGAGGAGATGCAGATTACTGGTGGGAATCTATAAAACGTACTCAGCCTGATGCACTAAAGATGTCTTGGGAGAAGTTCCAAGAATTGTTCAATGACAAGTACTTTCCTGAAAGTATTCATCACATAAAGAAGGTGGAGTTCATCAAGCTAGAGCAAAGCAATATGACTGTGTTGCTGTATGAGGCTAAGTTTGCCGAGTTGTCCCGATTTGCATCCCATTTGGTTGATAATGAGGAGAGAATTACGCGAATATTTCTACGAGGTTTGAAACCCAAAATATGTCAATACCTCATTTCTCACAAACTATGTTTGTATTCAGATGTTGTAAATAGGGCTCAGTTATTGGAGTGAGATAATGACTCAACCCAACCAAGAGAGACCATCCGATAAAGCCATAATACCAGTGGTAGCAATCATCGAAGCGGTGATAACAAACACAGAGGAAATCAACAAGCCAGAAATGATAACCACTTCGGTGGTAATCATGGCCAAGAGAATAGGAGTGGAAATTTCAAGAAGAGGAGGTTCAATAATGATGGAAAGACGTCAGCACCAGCAACCGTTGTTAAGGAAGGAAATTGACCACCGATAGTATATTACAAATGCGGAGGGGAGGGACACAATAGTCCAAACTGTACGCATCAGTCCAAAGCGTGTTACAATTTTGGAAGAGAAGGTCACCAAGCCCGATTTTGTCGTGCAGCGAAGTCAAGTCTAGCTGGGATGGAGGCACCAAAGGCCGTCCCAGATAAGACAAAACCGGTAGTTCAAGGGAGAGCGTTTGTTTTGACCTCCCAAAAAGCAAGGAACCCGAATGAAGTCATCACGGGTAAGCTAATCACAAACTCTTACAAAGTTTATACCTTATTTGATACCGTTTTTACCCATTCTATTATTTCTCCTACTTGTGCTTAACGTTAAAATTTGACCACTCCGGAGAAATTAGACTTTGACTTATCTGTTGAAACTCCGTTGAGGGAAACCTTTATTATATCCACTGTTTATAAGTCTTGTTTGATTCAAATCGGCAAACGCACGTTACTAGTCGATCTTATCTCTTTGAAAATACTTGCCTTCGATGTGATTTTAGGAATTGATTGGTTAACTACTCATCATGCTAAAATTGAATGTTTTCGTAAGTTTGTTATCTTTCATATTCCTAACCAACCTATTATGCGAATTCAAGCAACAAAATCACTAAAGTCAATCATTGTCATATCAAGCCATAAAGCTATTCATTTATTGAAAAACGGATGTCAAGCTTTCTTAGCCCATGTCACAAATTTAAACAAAAATACGTCAAATTTGAATGATATTTCTATTGTTAATAAATTTCCTGACGTATTCCCTGAAGAACTTCATAGCCTACCCCCAGAGCGTGAAATTGAATCCTGTATCGACCTTGAACCCGGTACAAAACCCATTGCTAAAGCCCCATATCGAATGGCTCCTATTGAACTTCAAGAGTTAAAAACCCAACTGCAGGAATTGTTAGACATCGGTTTCATTCGTCCTAGTACGTCTCCTTGGGGTGCTCATGTTATCTTTGTAAAGAAGAAAGATAAAAGTATGAGACTTTGTATTGATTATCGGGAGTTGAATCAGGTCACCATCAAAAATAGGTACCCGTTAACTCACATTGATGACCTATTTGACCAGTTGCAAGGCACTAAATTCTTTTTAAAGATCGATCTTCGTTCCGGATATCATCAATTAAAGATGAAAACTGATTCAGAACTCGGTATGGGTATTATGAATTCCTAGTCATAATTTTTCAATTAACTAATGCTCCTGATGCCTTTATAGATATGATGAAATGAGTATTCAAGTAATATTTGTATCACTTTGTGGTTATCTTTATTGATGACATCCTCATTTACTCCAAGAGCCATGAAGATCATGAACAACACTTGAGGTTGATTCTCCAAAAGCTTCATGAAAATAAGCTGTATGCCAAGTTGAAGAAATACGAGTTCTGGCTTGAAGAAGTAGCATTCCTTGGGCACGTGATATTAAATCATGGAATATCTGTTGACCCGACAAATATTGATGCAATTCAAAGTTGGGAGCAACCTAAGTCAGTGACCAAAGTACGTAGCTTTCTGGGTTTAGCTGGTTATTATCGGAGATTTGTAGAAGAATTTTATTGAATCGTTACTCTATTAACTCAGCTGACTCGAAAAGATACAAAATTCGGTTAAGCGAGGATTGTGAGAAGAGTTTTCAAGAACTCAAGAGGAGACTTATTTCAGCACATGTTCTGAAAATACCATTTTGTTCGGAGGGATTTGTCATCTATAGTGATGCTTCAGGCAGAGGGTTAAGATGTGCTCTCATGCAACATGGGAAAGTCATAGCCTATGCCTCGCGACAACTCAAAGAATATGAGAGGAATTATCCTACTCATGATCCAGAGTTGACAGCTATTGTTTTCATGCTTAAAATTTGGAGGCATTACATGTATGGGGAGAAAATAGTGATCTATACGGATCATAAAAGCCTCAAATATCTCTTCACCCAAAAGGAGCTCAACATACGGCAACGACGTTGGCTCGAGCTGTTGAAAGATTACGATTATACCATTTAATATCATCCTAGAAAAGCAAATGTGGTAGCTGACGCGTTGAGTAGAAGATCATATGCGGGTACGAGTGCGATATTATCAACACAAAGGCCCATTTTTCATAACTTGCAAAGGATGAAAATAGAGTTAAAGACTCTAGGGACCCACGTCATGATGTAAAATATACGAGTAAAATTGACTTTAATTGATAAAGTTAAAGCTGCTCAACTTACGGACCTGGAGCTGATCCGTATGATGAAGAAAGTACAAGAAGGTGCTATTTTGGAAGCAAGAATCGGTGAAGAAGGAATAATTCAAGTCAACTCCAGACTTTGTGTTCCAAATGACCCTGATTTAAAGTATAAGATCATGATGGAGGTGCATAACACACCGTTTGCAATCCATCCTGTGAGTACCAAAATGTATCATGATCTTAGATGTGAGATCCTGAATTTTATGAAATAAAAGTATTCAATTTTTCTATTTTTGTAAATGGTTAAATTGATAAAAGTTTAAAGTTAAGGGTGATATTTAAAAATTTTACAAAGTAAGCAAGTTGTTATTCGTTGTGTAGGGGAATATTCGATTGGTTGGGAAATATTCATTTTCATAGAGAATATTTGTTCGACGGCATAATCATTGGTGGACCCCCCCAACGGAAGTATTATCGTATATAGAAAACAACAGATTTATCTTTTATTAAAAATAACGGCGAAAGTGTTACCGTTAAAACTGTTGAACTACCTGGTAGTAAAAGTACAGTAATACGCGTTGTTGCATAGTAGCACAAGGTATTGATTATTGATGCTTACGTAAGAAGTCACTCAGTTATACTCAATTATTACTACGATAATTCTTTGATCATATCTATCATATTATTGATTTAATTATTGTCACAAAGATCATCATCGTGCATAATATATTATATTATTAAATCAATAATTGAGACGACAAAGTTATTCATATTATTATTTGCAATATTGATAATGTCTAGAAGTTCTGTCAATGAGAGGTTTGGTCACCTAATTGCGCGCCAATAAGGACAAATCCTTATTGGAAAGCCCCCTCTTTCCTGGTAACGACCTGGTTGTTAAATATTGTGAGTTATAATATTAATGATGAATAAGTTCGTGTTGATTAAAGATGAAATTGATAGTTCTATTGTGTTGGAATTATTAGTGTTATTGGAAATTGACATTTATTCCGATATTAATTGATATCTGGAAGTTTTACTGACCAGTCGGGTAATTAATCTGATAAATTAGCAATTAATTGCTAGTAATTCACATTATTATAACTATTTGTTCACTTGTGTGTACTATTGAATCACATTCTTGTACTATTAGGGGAGTTGGTGCAAGATTGATAATACTTGCATAACTAAGTTAAAAATTGAGGTATAGATGGAGGTACTATACAGTAATTCATATTTTCACATGATTATAACTATTGATTCACATGATTGAACTATTGATTCACATTATTTATTATTAGGGGAGGTGGTGCAAGTTTGATAATACTTGTAGGACTAAATTAAAAATGAAAGAAAAGTTGAAGGTATTGTACTGTAATATTTCGAGCCCCAAAAAGTGCAATTATCGAAACTATATTTTCCTATAAATAGAAGCTCATTCTTCCTTCATTTCTCACCAATTCACTAAAGCTTTAGAGAAATTATTATAGAGAGAAAGAAGAAGAGAAGTCTGCTACCTCACTATTCCAATATCCAGTTTCTTCTAAGGTAAGGGGTATTATTCCTTTCGTATTCATGAAGAGAGCTTCTATTATTCCATTCTTTATTATTATGTTGGACTAACCTGTCTATGCGAAGTACCGTATATATGGTGAAATTCTTCTATTATTCTATTCTTTATTATTCTGTTGGAATATCATGTCTATGCATATTACGCATGACCTGGTTCCATTATTTATTATTCTGTTGGAATAACCTGTATGTGCGGTCTATCGCATGCCTGGTGAATTCTGTTGTTATTCCATTCTTTATTATTCTGTTGGAATATCCTGTCTATGCGGATTACGCATGACATGGTTCCATTCTTTATTATTCTGTTAGAATATCCTGTCTGTGCAAATTACGCATGACCTGGTTCTATTCTTTATTATTATGTTGGAATATCCTATCTGTGCAGATTACGCATGACCTAGTTTTGTTCTTTATTATTCTGTTGGAATATCCTCATGCATGCAAGCGGATTACGCATGACACAGTTCCATTCTTTATTATTCCATTGGGAATAACCTCGTGCATGCGGTTACTATCGCATGCATGGTGAATTCTTCTATTATTCCATTCTTTATTATTTTGTTGGAATAACCTGTCTATGTGGATTACCGCATGCATGGTGAATGATCCTTTGTATTCATTCTTTATTAAATTGTGGAAATGACCTGTCTACATGGATTAACGCATGGCGGGTGAAAATTCATTTGCAGGTTCGTATAATCTATTATACTCATATGAGATATCATTTCTTTTGTACTCGTCATGGAATATCATTTTCTTTGGTATTTTTTTTACGAGTTACTATTCATGGGTTACTATTCACCGAGTTACTATTCACTCTAGTATTATTCACTCGGATATTCGGGGCACTTTTCGTGTCGAAATACTATTCATGAGTTACTATTTGTGGATTACTATTCACCCAAATTACTATTCACCCGAATATTATTCACTCGGGTATTTGGGGTACTTTTTATGCCGGGGTACTATTCACGAGGTACTATTCTCGAAGTACTATTCATAGGGTACTATTGCGGGGTATTATTTACCCAAAAATATATTTCTTTTCTGTCCAAATTATTTTTGGTACATGAATATTATTCTTGAATTTTACTCCATAAAGCAGTATCATGTTGATAATTTAGATATTTTTAAACACTGGATAAATTTAAAGTCTTTAATATTTGTGCTTGATTTCGTTTGATTAATGCTTATATTATTGTCATCATCTTCATGCTTATATTATGATGAAATTCATCTTTTGCTTACGTGCAAAGATGGACTGTTGATTATTGGTTTTACAGTTGTATATCTTTGGCTTACATGCAAAGATGGACTGTTGATTATTGGTTTTATAGTTGTATATCTTTGGCTTACGTGTAAAGATGGACTGTTGATTATTGGTTTTACAGTTGTATATCTTTGGCTTATGTGCATAGATGAACTGTTTATTGGTATGATTATGACCAGGGATCATTTGGTATAATTATGACCCGTAATGTTATAGATGATGTGGTAAAAGTCCTCATTGTCCGTAGTGCATTGATGGATGATTATTGGTATGATTATAACCGTGGATTATTCTTCGGATAATCATGACCATTGATGATTACATGAATATCCTCGGCCAGTAGTGCAAGGATGATTCGATGATGTGAATTATTTATTAAGTCGAGTCTCAAATGATAAAATATTGATTATACATTTTAATTAAGTAAAGATAGTAGATATCATGCTCTATTTGAACTCTTCTAAAATACGCTTGTATGTCTTTGGCTTGTAGTGCAAAGATGAATTGTTAATGAATATCTTTAAATTAGTAGTGCAAAAGACGAATTTATTAAATATGATTATGAGGTGAATTGTGATTTGGTATAACCATGATTTTTGATGTTTCAGGTGAAGATAGGTGATTAAAATTATCTTCGTCCTGGGTGCGAAGAGGTATTTAGAATCACAATTATGATTATGAGTTGTTCACATGATTGTGGAAAGGAATTGTTGATTGATGTTACAGAGATATAACATTGTAAGGTTGTGGTCGAGGAACCATGAGAGTTACATACATTTGTATTAAAACTCATAGTTTAACTGTGGTCGTATTCTGCACAAAAGTTCAACAGTTGTATAAATGAAGTTTATATTTGATTTTTATAGTGTGATATCTGGCGACTCCGAATAGGTCGTTTGGATGGTATCAGAGCTTAGGGATATGGTCGCTGGCGAAGATATGAGTCTAGAACTAGGAGGGTAGAGAATAGTAATATACTTTGCTATTGTGTGACTTACCTAAGCCAAAATTTTTACTTGATCAGTTGACAATTTGTGATATGTCAATTGACCTTTTTTTTAAGATATATTCTAGAATGATATCTAAAATACAAGAGATGAGCAATGGAAATATCATGATACAAAGGAAATAACCGGGAAGGTACAATTTGAAAAGAAAGCAAGGTATTCTCATATCTTCGAATACCAGGTACGTACGTAAATTTCGAGGGCAAAATTTCATAAGGAGGGGAGATTGTGAGATCCCGAATTTTATGAAATAAAAGTATTCAATTTTTCTATTTTTGTGTAAATAGTTAAATTGATAAAAGTTTAAAGTTAAGGGTGATATTTAAAAATTTTACAAAGTAAGCAAGTTGTTATTCATTGTGTCGGGGAATATTCGATTGGTCGGGAAATATTCATTTTCACAGAGAATATTCGATTCGACTAAGATAATCATTAGTGGACCCCCCAACTAAGTATTGTCGTATATAGAAAATGATGATTTATCTTTTATTAAAAATAATTACGAAAGTGTTACCGTTAAAACTGTTGAACTACCCTAGTAAAAGTAATACGAATATCTGGCGTTGGTTGAATAGTAGCACAAGGTATTGATTATTGATGCTTATGTAAAAAGTCACTCAGTTATACGCCTTAAATGGATTTTGTTACTGGTCTTCCCAAGGTTTCTCAAGGCATAGATGCGATTTGGGTCATTGTTGATAGATTGACCAAGTCTGCTCATTTCTTACCTATACGAGAAACTTATTCACTTGAACGTCTTGCTCGTATGTACATAAATGAGATTGTAAAACTGCATGGCATTCCAGTATTCATAGTTTCTGATCGAGACCAAAGATTCACTTCACGATTTTGGGTTAGTTTGTAAAAAGATATGGGCACGGATTTATGATTTAGTTCAGCATATCATCCTCAAACGGACGGGCAGTCGGAGAGGACTATTTAAACTCTTGAAGTTCTATTAAAACTATATGTCCTTGACTTCAAGGGAAGTTGGGACAAGTTCTTTCCATTAGTGAAATTCTCCTACAACAACAGTTATCAAGCAAGTATTGGCATAGCTCCATTTAAGGCGTTATATGGACGCAAGTGTCGTTCTCCGGTATGTTGGGACGAGGTGGGTGAAGCAACATTGTTAGGAATGGAGTTGGTACGTATGACTACGATAAAGATTCAAATGGTCCGATAACGTATAAAAACCTCACAAGATCGACAAAAGAGTTATGTTGATCTTCATCAAAAGGACGTGGAGTTCAATGTTTGAGATCGTGTGTTGTTACGTGTTGCCCCATGGAAAGGAGCTACAAGATTTGGAAAGAGATGAAAGCTCAATCCTCGATTCATTGGGCCATTCAAAATCCTCGATCGAGTAGGAACTATAGCCTATAGACTCGCCTTACCGCGAAGTATGTCTCGTGTTCATAACATTTTTCACATATCTATGTTACGTAAGTATGTGGAAGACCCGAACCACATTATTGAATTAGAACCATACGAGATAGCTGAAGATTTAACATATGAAGAGGTACATGTTAAAATCTTGGATAAGAAGGAACATATTCTACGCTTCAAGATTATACCTCAAGTCAAGGTTTTGTGGAGAAACCACGATGTTGAGGAAATGACCTGGGAGTTAGAATCCGGAATGAAATCAAGGTATCCTCACCTCTTCATCATACCAGGTGTGTATTCTAATTTTGAGGACAAAATTTCATAAGGAGGGGAGGTTGTAATACCCCAAATTATATGAAATAAAAGTATCCAATTTTCTTATAATTATTATTTTATTTAATAAATGGTTAAATTGATAAAAAGTTAAAGTTAAGGGTGATATTTAAAAATTTTGTAAAGTAAGCAAGTTGATATAAAATATTCGTTGTGTCAGGGAATATTCGATTGGTTGGGGAATATTCATTTTAACAGGGAATATTCGTACGACGACACAATCATTGGTCGACTCCACAACGGAAGTATTGTCGTAGTTAGAAAACGACAGAAATATCTTTTATAAAAATAACGACAAAAATTTTACCGTTAAACTATTGAAATACCCGGTGGTAAAAATACAGTAATACACGTGGTTGCATAGTAGCACATGGTATTGATTATTGATACTTACGTAAGAAGCCACTCAGTTTACTCAATTATTGCTACAATAATTACTGCATAATATCTCACGTTATTTGATTCAATTATTATCATAGTATCATCTGTATAATATTTTATATTATTAAATCAATAATTGAGAAAACATATTTATTCATAAGATTATTTATATTATTGACAATGTCTAGAAAGTTCTGTCGAGGAAAGAGGTTTAGTCACCTAATTGCGCGCCAATAAGGAAAAATCTTTATCGGAAAGCCCCCTCTTACCTAGGAATGACCTGGTTCTCAATATTGTAAGTTATAATATTAATGATGAATAATTGTTAATAGATTAAAAAAAATTATTAAAGAAAAATGATTTTTGGTAAATATTTATTTAATTTTTGATATAAATATAGGGATTTGTTATGAGGCGTTTGTTGTAAGTTTGACTTAGTATTCCATGGGAAGATTTACTAATTTTATGGACCGTCGATGGTGGTTTTAATAGTAAATCAATCTAGACCGTCATTGGTGGTTTTAAAAGTAAATCAATCTGGACCGTCCGTTCTAATAGTAAATCAATCTGGAATGTTCGTAAATCAGTAACTATTTAGTCCATTCTTCTATAAATAGAAGCTTAATTCTTCTTTCATCCTCACCAATTCACTGAGACTCACAAGAGAAACTATAGAGAGAGAAACTATAGAGAGCAAGAAGAAAAGTATTCTGCTATTTCACTATTGCAACATCCAGTCTTCTACTAAGGTAAGGGGTATTATTTATTTCGTATCCATAAGGAATACTATTTTTTCATATTAATCCTTTAATAAATTGGAAGAACCTGTTTACGCGGATTACGTACCGCATGATAGGTGAAAATCTATTTGTAGTTTCGTATGTTATTTCTTTTTCATATTCTTAAATTTAAACTTACTATGGTAAATATTGCTTCTATAATCCCTTAAATTAGTGGAATATCCTTAAGTTTTGCGCTTCATCTAGTATCCTTTCATTGGAATATTGATCTGATCTTTCTTATTAAATATCAATATTTTCACCCAGGGTATTATTCATGAGTTACTATTTGCTTGGTTACTACTCACTCGTGTATTATTCACTCGGGGATTCGGGGTACTTTTCATGTCGATGTACTATTCACAAAGTACTATTCACAGGGTACTATTCACCTGGGTACTATTCACCCGAAAAATTAATTTCTGTTCTGTCCAAATTATTTTTTATACATAGATATTATTCTTAAATTTTACTCCACAAAGCAGTATCATGTTGACAATTTGGACATTATTGAATTCTGGATAAATTAAATTATAAATCTTTAAAATTTATCATTTGCTTTCATTGCCTAATTTTTAATAGCACTTTACCCATAGTATATCTGGCGTTCAATTATAATATTAACATGCGAGGATATCGTTCCCACGAGAAATAGACTAATATTTATCAATTACTAATTCTAATGCAATTAATCTATTTTAAACTACGAAATTTTGTTTTGATTTGAAATTTAAACTTAACAAAACTAATGATTAAAAATCAAAATTTCACAAGAATAACTATGATTTAATAGGTTAAGATTACAACTTCCTTGGTATTTCATTTAAATCAATTCACTTCCCATTTAAAGCAATTAATTAATATGAATCATTATCCAGAATGATTTATAAAATTCACACACTTTTTCCAAAACACGTGAACAAATCCTCCTAACTTTCAGATCCTTAAGACACAAAATTACAAGGAACACCCTTCTCAATTAATTCACTATATTCCTATGTGAATCAAGTTAATTAGGGTTTACGCATAAATTCTTTCAAAGGATACAAAAGACACATAGGTATATTTCTATCCTACATGCTAATCATATTAACCTATTAGGATTATATGAGAGCAGATGTTATCATATCCGGATCTTAATCTATACTCCATCTTCCAATTTTATATAGATTATCACAATAATTGTTGGCGAACAATTAATCGATAAGCAAAAGATATAATAAACAATTCATAAAAACCAACTTTCATTCAATGGGAAGGTTTGATTTAAACTACATACCAAGTTAAGTTGCAATCTTAATGAAAATTTAGTTCATAATAATAATAAAGAAAAACATCATCCAAATTAATAATCCAAACATCCCGGATAATTACAAAAGATAAAACTAGAGAAAGAAGAAAAACTACGAATTTTCTCGATACTCTCTCTTTGATCTTGACCCTTGCAATTTTCCTTCGTGTTTTTCTTCGTTGTTCTCTCTGTGAAACCCTTGAAAAATTGAGTGATCGTCTTTTCTAAAGTCTCCTCCTATTTGTATTAGTCTCCCTCTCATTGATTCCTTTTGGCTTCAACCACCCACTTGGAAGTAGAAAATCCTCCTTTTTGCACTTTTACGGCGCCTAGGCGCTCAACCTGGCTCATTTCAAGCGCTGGGCGCTTGACCCGAGACTCACGTAATTACAAAAATGCCACTCGGCTCTAATTTTAATGATTTTTGACCTTTTTCTTCTCCAAAATGACCAATTTGTCCCTCCGGCTCCAACTTACAAAAATAAACACAAAAGCAGATAAAAAAATACTAAAAAACAATTAAAGATAGCAATAATTAAGTTTAATAATATCAGTTCATAGGTATAAAACCTACTCATCAAATACCCCCAAACTTAACCAATTGCTTGTCCCCAAGCAATAAAACACAATCTGATAACTAAATATGCAATCTGATTTATCTCGTGCGTGCCTAAAATTTCGTGATCAAGCGAAACAAAATCTATTCATCAAGCCTCGGAGAAATCAGATTAAACATGCTTAGTACATCATATCAAGAGGCAGTTAATAATTTCTAGTCGATCATCAAATCTTACCTGTTATTCTTGATATAGTGTGTGTGTGTCTTTGAACAACAATGCTAACTAATATAATCTAAATATAAAACATAATAGATCTCTTTAAAGGCGTCATATAGTGTCGACTCACAAAATTCACGAACAAGCTAGATCGACTAAAATCGAACATCCACCAAATTCAAGAGTCCAATCAGGGATACTTATGCTTTACTTATCATTACGGGGGCTTTTTGCTCTTTTCTAGTTTTATTGTTTTTTTTTTTTTTTAACCATGGCATGGTATGCGATGTCTCATTCCATTAGGCTAACGATCTTACCCCTTAGCGAGCTTTCAACCAGCGACTCCCGGACCATATAAGACCTTAGGTATTTAGGTGTTAAGACACCCCCCCGGTGCGTGCTTGCTCAAGTAACAAAGGCCAAAACAAAACTAGCCACATAATAATTTTTTTTTTTTTTTTTTGCTTTATATCCCAAATTTTCCCCCAAACTTAAGTTTTGTCTAAATTCGGTCATCTCACTTTATTCATGTCTTTCATTCATTCAAACTAGTATTATCCTCAAAAAGTCCATTATGTGTCGATTTAGACTCGATCGGTCAGCGTAGTTGTTTTTCTTGTGCTATCCTTATTATATCGGTTTCAAACGGTAAAAGATTCAAATCATGACAAGAAATCACATCACGGTCTTAACGATCGATTACTATACTTGTCTACTCAATTCCAATCTCATCAACGGCCAAAATAGACTTAAACTATCTAACAATTTGAAAACATGCAAATATTTGAAATTTTTTTTTTTTTTTTTTTTTAAAATTAGAATGAAAAAACTTACAATGAAAACTACTGAATGAAAAAACTACTAAATGAATACTACATGAATACTAAATGAATACTACATGAATACAAGCTGGAGCTGGAAGAATGCACCCCAAACTTCACTATGTCTGATGTCCTCATTGTATATAACAAACAAAACATAAGAAATTAGGCCTTTGAGGACTTCCACGAAAGATAGGCGCCTTATTCCTCGTCGGTATCCTCGTCTTCTTCTTCATCAACCTCATCTTGAGGGGTAGATCGGTAGAGAATGCAGCAATGATGGGGAAATTGGTAGGGAAGCGGCGGTTTGGATTCATGCGATCAAACATCTCTAGGAATCTTTCTTTGATTCGATACATCTCTGTTTGTCATTTGAGCTAGGCTATCTGATTTCTTTCAACCCGGTTGAAAACCTGTTGAACTCTAGTAGCCACCATGTCAATCCTTCTAGTTTGATTTCTTAATTCTCGTGAATATCTTCAAAAAAATTTGGTGGTGGCCCGAAACTTCCAATTTGCGGGAGGATTATCGTGTAATTGTTGATTAGGCTCATTTTGCGGACTCGGGAGGCACGATAATGAACCTAACCCTCTCGGGTGTGGTATACCCCCACCCCATACCTTGTACTTCTTAATAAGCGAGTGGTCGATCGCGCGGTAAGGGAGGTTGTCTAGCTTCTTGGCATCCCATTTGACTCCGACTTGTTGACATAGTCCGATGTGATCAAAGATGGGTGAGGTAATCCACACGAGGTCCCTCCTCGAATTGCTTTGTCGATTGAATCATGTATAACATGACCCACATCTATAGTTTTTCCTTGTGCAATCTGAGAAAAAAGCATTTGCCCGTTGATTTATAACATCACTCGTATGCTACACCGCATCGACTTAGCACAAATAAAGGCATGCCATGCTTTCCCATAAGCTTGCTTAGTGCGGATCACGAGGAACAAAACGACTTCTTGTTGATCATTAATTTCCATGTTGTTCGGTACACACAAAGCTTGAATGATCTCACTATAGTCTAGCTTCGTGCTCTAAATATTGCATGTAACCATTATTGGGTATTATGTTCAAGTAGTAATAAGCATTTATTGTCCTAAAAGCCCGACCTCCAGCGATTTTCCATGAACCCAAATTATGTTACCAACAACATCTTTTGCATTGGCATAGAATTCCTTAACAATTTTAATGGCCAGATGAATCCGGTTGGGATGTAAAGTTACCCCATCTTCTACTTCCAATCATTTGTAGTAACTCCCCATCTTACGCCTCTGGCGATAATCCACCTTTCGAGAATTAGCGTTTTACTAGAAAGCACATTGTAATATCTTTGGATGCACTTAGCACTTACAAATCTCTTTTTTGTCATACTTAGTCGAAGTGCTAGAAGTCTAAGCCTCTTTGCCTTTTAGTAGCCATGAGTCTTGTGTGTGAATTGCTTGCCCAATAGGCGATGTTTAGAGGCTTAGTATGGGCGATCCTCTTTGTGACAATATATCGAACACTTGGTGTGCACAAATTTTGAACACTATTGGTGAGGCACTCCCCCAAACTTAATTTTCACCAAATTTGTCAATAACTAAGCACACTAGTAGTCGATGATGCGTCTGAAACAACAATGAGAAGTACCCAAATCCACTTGAGCCAACCTGATGAAATAACCAACTTCAACTTACTACCTTGCTACTATCGAAGCAAAACCAAATAATTTGCAATAAAATCTTGTGCACTTACTTGGTTATAGCGGATATGATGTTCGATCAAAGTTGTAGGATCAATTTTTTTTGAGGTTGAGCACTTACTTGAGATAGATGTGGCTTGAATGTGAGTTGGTGCCCGAATTGGTGATGAAGGATGACCGTATGGAGATTAAGTGCCTTGGTTTGGGTAGGAGATTGAGTGTTTGATTAGGCTTATACAAAGAAAACGTTGATTATAGTGGCTAAATTAGAGGAGGGTTGTGATTTGAGTGAGTTTGAGTTGGAGTGGGAGAGCGAGAGAGTGTTTGATTTGGGTTTGGAAGAGTATTGCCCGATTAGGGCTTATATTTTTTTTTAAGATGCGACATGGCGCTAGTAACTTTAGTATGCTGTAATTTGGACCGCTTTAAGCGCTTGGTAGCGATATGTGTGAATGCAGCATGGGCGCTAGGCGCTTGGTATTACCTTATTGGACCTTTAAGCGCTTGGGGTTTGTATAGCTCTTGACTTGGGCGCTAGGCGCTTGGTTTAACTTAGGTATGGGCGCTTAGTAACTTGGTGCTCGTCTGGACTCTGCATGATGGCGCGCTAGGCGCTTGGCTTGTGCTGGCTTGGCCTTTAGGCGCTTGGGCATGTCTTGGGCCTTTGGTTTCTTGTTTGCTTCTTTGTGCTCCCAACCTACATACCACACTTAAATTAAGACTTATTCTAAAACCATAACCTAGATAAACTACATTCTAAAATAAAAGAAAACTAACCAACATTAAAGATTAAGCCTAAATAAAATAAATAAATAAATAAATAACCTACACCCTTTAGCAATTCAATAACACTAAAAATGAGAAAATGATTAGAAATATGAGAATTTGACAAATGGATATTCTTATTTGAGCTCATAAGTGCTTAGCTTCGCTTCAGTATTTGCCCCCCCACTCACTTGTTTGAGTAGTTAGCTCATGGAAGCGAGACCCAGGCCCAGTAGTCGTAGTGGCCATTAGTCCCATGAAATAAAATTCATGTTTCCTACCACGAAATCAATTAAATATCATGTTAGAGAACATAAGGGGTGTAACAAAACCTAAATTATAAAAGTTTAACCACTAAATAAACTAACGATAAAAGCAAATTAAACAAAATAAAAGTAAAAATAGAAAATAACAATAAAAATTCTGGGTTGCCTCCCGATTAGCGCTTGGTTTATAGTCTTGACTGACTTTCTTCTACTGTTCTAATCGGCAAGGTTGTGGAGTGTCCTTTCACGATCAACCTGACCCCCATAGTAGTGTTTCAATCTCGTAGTTGACTTTGAAATTACGTTTAGCATCAAGGGTCTTCCACCTCCACTTTCGTGAGGATAAACTTTTGTAATGATAAATGGCCACGACCAGCGGGATTTCAACTCTCACAGAAACAATTTAAGCCTTGAATTGTATAATAGCCTTTGTTTGCCACTTGAAACTTTCTTTCGAATTTTCTCATCATCATGCCACCTCTTAACCTTTTCTTTATATAACCCGGCGTTCTCGTATGATTGGAGTCTGAATTCATCCATTTGGTTCAATTGTAAGTGCGCTTCTCTCCCATGACATGCATATCAAAGTTTAACTTCGAATTGCCCAATAAGCCTTTGTGTTCTAGTTCAAGCTGGGAAGATGGCATGCCTTCCCGTATACTAACTTTGTGCGGAGACATCCTATCGGGGTTTTGTAAGGTATCTGATATGCCCATAAAGCATCATCCACTTACTAGCCCGTCTTTCCGACTAGGGTTCACTATCTTCTCGAGGATTAAACTTCACTTCTCGATTAGATACCTCGGCTTGACCACTTGTTTGTGGATGGTAGCGGTAGCTATCTTATGAGTGACTCGTGCTTAGCGAGAATAGTGAGAAGCTTATTATTAGAAGTGCGTGCCTTCATCACTAATGATTGCACGAGGAGTGCGAATCTAGAAAAATAGTCTTCCGAAATGAGCGTAACCACAACTTTAGCATCATTGGTGGGCGATCTATAAACTTCTACCCACTTGAAGCGTAGTCCATCGCTAGAAGTATATAGGAGTTGCTAAAAGATGATGGAAATGGTCCCATGAAATCGATGCCCCAAACATCAAACAATTAGACTTCTAAGATCATGTTTAGTGGCATCTCTTGTCGCTTTGATATATTACCCACTCTTTGGCATCTGTCACATTTCAATGAAAACACACGGGCATCCTTAAAGAGTGTTGGCGGAAGAATCCACATTGAAGCACCTTAGGCTGCCGTTCTTTCTCCCATAAAATGTCCACCATAGTTAGATGCATGACATTGGTAGAGAATATTTTCCATTTCAACTTCCGAACACACCTTCTTATTACTTGATCTCCACATTGTTTAAATAAAAAGCGGCTCGTCCATAAATCTTTTTCACATCATGGAGAAATTTCTTCTTACATTGACTTGTTAAATCTGGTGGAAACACCTTACTCACAATGAAATTTACATAATCGCATACCATGGAGTATCCATCCTTCTGTAAGCAGGTTGTTCATCAGGGAAAAATTCATTGATCATTTGTTGTGTCATCTTTTTTAGTTCGCATTCTCTAATCGTGATAAATGATCAATGACAACGATTATACATTCCTTTTCGGTCCGGGATCTCAAGTCAAACTCTTGTAGCAATAATACCCATCTAATTTAATCTAAACGCATCCTTCTTTGCTATTAAGTACTTAATTGCGAATGATCTGTAAACACGATCACTTTTGTCCCAATCAAATATGATCGAAATTTATCAAATCATAAACAAGCTGCTAATAGCTCCTTCTCGGTAGTGGTATAATTCATTTGGGCATCCGTTAATGTCTTACTAGCATAGTATATAGCATGAAAAATTTTATCCTTTAGTTGGCGAAGCTGCGCCAATCATGAAAAGTCGCTAGCATCACACATTAATTGAATGGGATACTCGATCTGGCGCTATGATTACAGTGTGCGGTAACAAGTTTCTTCTTGACACATCAAAAGCTTCTAGGCATGCTTGATCGAAGTTGAATGGGACATCCTTCTCCAAAAGATTGCAAAGTGGTTTACGTGATTTTGGAGAAGTCTTTTATAAATCGTCTATAGAAACCGGCGTGTCCCAAAAACTTGAATACCCTTCTTTGAAATAGGTGGTGGCGGGGCTCTCGATGGTTTTGATCTTAGCTCTATCAACTTCAATTCCTTTTGATGACACTCGATGACCCAAGATTATTCCTCTTGCACCATAAAATGACATTTCTCCCGGTTTAAAACCAAATTCGTTTCCATACACCGTTTGAGCACGAGTGAGATTTTCCAAACAATAATCAAATGAATCCCCAAAAAGCGAAAAATCATCCATAAATACCTCGAGATTTTTGTTCGACCATATCGGAGAAAATAGCCATCATACTACCAGATTGAAATGTCGTAGTAGCATTACATAATCAAAAAGACGTTACTGCGAAAAGCAAAGGTACCATATGGGCATGTGAATGTCGTCTTCTCCCCGATCCTCGGTCTGATGGCAATCTGGTTATAACACGAGTATCCATCAAAAACAATAATACTCGTATCTGCTGAAGCACATCCAACATCGATCTATGAATGGTAGAGGAAAATGGTCCTTCTGAGGCATTGTTCAACTTTCTATAATCCATACACACCCTTGACAACCGTGCTTTATTACGTCGGGATCAATTCATTATGCTCATTTGCAACTCTTCATTCCCCTTTCTTTGGCACCTGATAGGCTGGACTTACCATGAAATATCTCGAGATAGGGTAGATAATTCCGCATCCAACCATTTAATGATTTCCTTTTTACAACTTCCTTCATGATGGGATTGAGTCTTCGTTGTTGTTCGATAATCGGTTTAACTTCATCTTCCATAGAATCTTATGCATGCAAATTGATGGGCTTATTCCTTGATATCCATGAGAGTCCACCCAAGCGGTCTTGAATTGCGAGAAGTACCCTTAGTAGCTTTTCTTCTTGAACCTTATCAAGTGATGCGAAATAATAAGCTGGAAAGGTAGAAGAAGAACCAAGGTAGGCATCTGTAGATGGTTAAGCGATGGCTTAAGTTCCAAGGTGGGCGGTTCTTAAAAGATGATTTTACCTTTTCATCCGGCTTTCCCCAAAATCCATAGGTTCAAATTTTTGCAAACTTAAATGTGAACTTGGTCTTTGAATCTAACATTTGAACCCATTCTAGCACAGTTGAATCATCAAATAAATTTTCACTAACCAATGCACTTTCAAGAGGTCTTCATTCACAAATTCACTAAATACCTCTCTAGTTGCTTCTTGATCGGATCGACTCTAAAGCACTCTTCCTCTCCTTGAGAATTTCATAGCCTTGAAAACATTAAGCGTTACTTCTTCATCTTGGACTCTCATCGTTAACTCTCCTTTTGTACATCAATTAATGTCCTTCCGGTGGCTAAAAATGGTCTTCCAAGGATAATGGGTATGTCTTTATCCTCTTCATAGTCCAACCTGATGAAGTCAAATTTGGAAATATGAATTTGTCCACCTTCACTAATATGTCTTCCACAATGCCCCTAGGGTATGTCATTTGATCTATCTGCGGTTTGTAAAGAGATATTTGTTGGCTTTGGTCTTTGGTAATCCTAATTGAGTGTAGATCGAAAGCGGCATCAAGTTAATACTACACCCCAAATCACACAAACATCATTTAAAAAGCTGGGGCCCAATCATTACGGTATGGTATGGTGAAGCTACCGGATCCTTGACTTGGTGGTAACTTTCTTTGCGAAATTAGCGCTACATTCTTCTTCATCAGCTTCTGATTTCAAAATCCCCTAGCTTCCTCTTTCTTGCTAAAATATCTTTCATGAATTTTTGCATAGCTAGGCATTTGTTCTAAAGCATCTGCGAATGGAATGTTGATTTGCGACTTTTGAACACTTCTAAAATTTTGAAAATTGTCTATCTAATTTACCTTTTGAAATCTTTGAGAAGCGGCACGGGTGATACATTTGTTGTTTGCTTATCTTCTTGTTGTTTTTCACAACATTTTCCCCAGTTACTTTACGAATTTCCACTCTTTTTCACCATCCTCGTGAAAAATTATTTTCTTTTGTCGAAATCTAAATCTGTAGTCAACTCCTTCCCACTTACGAGTGTAAGCGCCTTACAATGTTCATTTCCATCATTCCTTGGATTTTCTCCGTATCACTAGGTAAAGAACACGGGTTCTAGTATTCAAAGCACTAGTATCTCGCCCAATTTGGTTCTCAAGATTCTTTATTGCGGTGATTGGTTTTTCGTTGGCTGGCTTCAAACCGTTGCCAATCTTGCCAACAATTCTTCCATTTGTGATAGCTTATCGGGTTGATGAGGTTGTGGGTGTTGTTGAGATTGTTGATGTGGTTGAAATCCGGTGGATATGATTGCCTTGGAGCTTGGGCTTGAGCATGTGGTGATTATTACTCGAAAAAAATTTGAGTTGTTTCTCACTCTGGGATTGTGATTGTTTGGATAAGCGCCTGCTTTGCTTTGTTATAACTGAAACAAAGGGTGACTCGAGATTTATTGCACATCGATCACTTGGTGGCTACCACATATTTCACAAATAGTTTCCATTTTGAGCTGGTTTGTACCCCAAGTGCATCTATCTTCTTTGTAAGGCGATCTCTGGTTGTCACTTCTTGAGGTGATAATCTTTGTCATCGCATCCACTTCATAAACCCCTCATCCTTGGTGAGTCGTTCTTCTTTGTTGGCCATTGATAATTATTATTAGTTGCCATGGTTTCAAGCAATTGATACCCTCATCACAATTCTTGGCCATAATAGCTCCTCCATTGCGACATCTATACTCGATCTCATTGTCTTTGAATAAACCGTTATAAAAAGTTTGCACTGAAGCCATTTAGGAATCCCATGGTGTGGACATTTTCTCGATGAGTCTTTAAATCTCTCCCATGCTTCATATAGTGATTACGAATCGTCTTTGAGCGAAAGAAGATATCGTTCATAACTTTCTTTTTTTTTGCGGTAGGGAAAAACTTTGCAAAGAAATTTTTGGGCTAGAGTCGTTCCATGTAATGTCGAGCACGGTGGTAGTGAATGGAGCCAACTCTTAGCCTTATCTCACGAGAGTAAATGGAAACGACCTTAGCCTTATTGCATCCTCGACACATTATTATACTTGAAAGTATCATGATTTCTATAAAAGTGACTATGTGATCGTTCGGATCATCATTTGGTAACCCTCAATGACACATGAATTTTGAATCATCTGTATTGTCCCGGTTTTATCTCAAAACTTGTAGCGATAATGGCGAGCCTCGTAATACTCATTGAATTTGATAACCAGCGTAGCATAATCATAATCCATGATGCTTTTGCTCTTCTTGACCATAGTATCTTTCTTATCAAGTGCCTCTTTGGTTTCTTTAACCCACTTACATAAATCATTGAAAACCTTTTGTCGATGTCGTCCTCGTAAGGCAATAAATCTAACTTCTTCGATCGCGTTTGCATACACTAGTCAAGAACACACGAATAGAAACGAGAAAAAAAAAAAGTTTAAATTAAGATTAACGCTATAAAAATCAATAATGACAAAATAATAAACTAATTTCCCGTGACGGCGCCAAAAACTTGTTGCCTAATTTTAATAGCACTTTACCACATAGTATCTGCGTTCAATTATAATATTAAATGAGCGAGGATATCGTTCCCCACGAGGAAATAGACTAATATTTATCAATTACTAATTCTAATGCAATTAATCTTATTTTAAACTACGAAATTTTGTTTTTGATTTGAAATTTAAACTTAACAAAACTAATGATTAAAAATCAAAATTTCACAAGAATAACTGCAGATTTAATAGGTTAAGATTACAACTTCCTTGGTATTTCATTTAAATCAATTCACTTCCCATTTAAAGCAATTAATTAATATGAATCATTATCCGAGAATGATTTATAAAATTCACACTTTTTTCCAAAACACGTGAACAAATCCTCCTAACTCCAGATCCTTAAGACACAAAATTACAAGGAACACCCTTCTCGATTAATTCACTATATTCCTATGTGAATCAAGTTAATTAGGGTTTACGCATAAATTCTTTCAAAGGATACAAAAGACACATAGGTATATTTCTATCCTACATCTTAATCATATTAACCTATTGATTATATGAGCGGATGTTATCATATCCGGATCTTAATCTATACTCCATCTTCCATTTTATATAGATTATCACAATAATTGTTGGCGAACAATTAATCGATAAGCAAAAGATATAATAAACAATTCAATAAAAACCAACTTTCATTCAATGGGAAGGTTCGATTTTAAACTACATACCAAGTTAGTTTGCAATCTTAATGAAAATTTAGTTCATAATAATAATAAAGAAAAACATCATCAAATTAATAATCCAAACATCCCGGATAATTACAAAAGATAAAACTAGAGAAGAGAAGAAAAACTACGAATTTTCTCCAATACTCTCTCTTTGATCTTCAGCCCTTGCAATTTTCCTTCGTGTTTTTTCTTCGTTGTTCTCTCTGTGAAACCCTTGAAAAATTGAGTGATACGTCTTTTCTAAAGTCTCCTCCTATTTGTATTAGTCTCCCCTCTCATTCAGATTCCTTTTTGGCTTCAAACCCCCACTTGGAAGTAGAAAATCCTCCTTTTTTGCATTGCAGGCGCCTAGGCGCTCAACACAAAAACATTTCAAGCGCTTTGGGCGCTTGACCCGAGAGACCAATAATTACAAAAATGCCACTCGGCTCTAATTTTAATGATTTTTGACCTTTTTCTTCTCCAAAATGACCAATTTGTCCCTCCGGCTCCAACCTACAAAAATAAACACAAAAGCAGAGATAAAAAATACTAAAAAACAATTAAAGATAGCAATAATTAAGTTTAATAATATCAGTTCATAGGTATAAAACCTACTTAGTAGAATATCCAGGATATTTACGCTTCATCCAGTATCTTTTCATAGAAATATTATTATGAGCTTTCTTGATAATTATTGATCTTTTCATGCTAGAATACTATTCATAAGTTACTATTTACGGGTTACTATTCACTAGAATATTATTCACTCGGGTATTCATGGCACTTTTCATGCCGGAGTACTATTTACGAGTTACTATTCATCCAATTACTATTCACTCAAATATTATTCACTCGGGTATTTAGGGCACTTTTTGTGCCGGGGTACTATTCACGAGGTACTATTCTCGAAGTACTATTCACCCGAAAAATATATTTCTTTTCTGTCCAAATTATTTTTGATACATGAATATTATTCTTAAATTTTACTCCACAAAGCAGTATCATGTTGACAATTTGGATATTTTTAAACTCTGGATAAATTTAAAGTCTTTAATATTTATCCTTGATTTCGTTTAATTAATGATTATATCATTGTCATCATCCTCATGCTTATATTGTAATGAAAGTCATCTTTGGCTTACGTGCATAGATGGACTGTTGATTGGTATGATTATGACCAGGGATCATTCGGTATAATCATGACCTGTAATGTTACAAATGATGTGGTAAAAGTCCTCATTGGCACGTAGTGCATTGATGGACAGTTGTTGGTATGATTATGATCAAGGATTATTCGGTATAATCATAATCATTAATGATTACATGAATATCTTTGGCCCGTAGTGAACGGATGATTTGATGATGTGGTTTATTTATTAAGCTGAGTCTCAACGATAAAGTGGATGAAAAACTTTTTAAATCATAGAAGATAGTAGATATCATGCTCTACTTGACTCTTCTAATGGATTGCTTGTTTCGCTGCAATTAAACTTGATGTTTATTGTATTTTATTAGTTTAACACTATTGAAGGCTAATGATAATTTATTCTGCATTATCTTAGTCATAATATTTCTTACTGGGCTAGTTGAGCTCACCCTTTTGCTTTATTGTTCTATTCAGAAAATGAGAACGTAGCCGGGACTAGTCGGGGAATGGAGTGACGGTCCGGGATGATTATTATAGTAGTCTTCACTACTTAGTGTGATAATAAACGTAATGAGGATTGAATTTGAGTTTGGATATTGTCTATGAGACAATATTCATGTAAAAATTCAGTTATGTTTTGTCGTATTTTTACACGACAGTTGTATTAAAGAAGTTTGTATTTGATTTCTGTACCATGTATTTGGCGACTCAAAATGGGTGATGTATAACTATTTTTGGGGCGTCACAGTTGGTATCAAAGCTTAGGGATATGATCCCTGGCTGAGATGTGAGACTAGAACTAGGAGGGGAGAGACGGGTTAATCCTTCGTTAGTATGACCTACCTAAGTTATTTGTTATTTAATTGGTCGGTCAGAGTATAGGGATAATATGTGGAATGTCAATTAACCCTTGTTTTGTGACAGTATTTGAGAATGGCATCTGAAAATGTTGAGATAAACAATGAAGCTGTAATGCCCCGAAATCTTATCTATTTTCACATCCGGATTCCGTACGTTACGATCCCATCTTCTTCCAAACATACATCATTATATAGCTAAATATAACAACATACATCCTCAAATCCCAGGTTCTAAAACCTTATAACCTCTTTCATTACAAATAATGATTATTACATTATTCTTTACATCTTATACAAGTGACTTTTATCCACCACCAAGGATATATAATCGTTCATTAAACTATACTATAGTTTAATTTTAGAAACTAGCATTCATTTGAAATATGAATGAAGTTAGGAAACTTGCCTTACGCATAGCTACAGCTTATAGTTTACGCTGAACTGCTCATTCCAATTCCTATGTAGCACATAAAGAAATAACACATACACCAATTAGTCATATACTTGACTTTACGCATTGGTTTACTTAAATTTACTTCTTAGGGTTCGCGTTCTTATAAACTAATTTATGCGACTAACTTCCTTTACTATCGATTTATGGCTTCATGACATGTAGAGATGTCTTACTTAAACATTCATCATCTTTGATGATTTACATTCTTATCTTCTTCTTATAACTTTCCTAGGACTCAGCACACATCGTGTCTCTGCTAGTAGTCCATATGGTACTCTGAGTGGTTTCCCACAAACAACCAACAAACAAGTTCCCATCTCATCTACACTACCCATAACAGTTAGTTAGATCGGTTGCCAGTTTTGTATATACCTTCGCTCTCTGAAGGAATTGTTTAGCCCAGCTCCCATATGTCAACCATCAATGGTTACAATTGTACTACAACCTAAATTCATCTAACTTATTCGAACTATTAAACTATAATATTCGTTATGTCAATTTCTTATTCCTTATAGCTTTCTAGCAACTAAATGTCATACCTCAAGATACATTCTTTATCGTTCAAGTCATACAGTCTTTTGTATACTCAAGACGATCATTCAATATTCATTCTACGCATTTATAGCGTTAACCATTTTACATTACCTTATTCTTATCTTACAACATCTGGTTCATTCGACTCGGAATGTCATCCAAGTTATAAACATTAACTCGGCTTCTTTAACATTATACGTACTTGTCCTTAATTAAACTTCTTCACCGTTCATAGGTTTAATCATTTATCTTCATTACCTTACAGTCAAACCATACACAGGGTATAGGTTATACCCGTTTAATATTCGCGTACACTTAACCTTTACGGCGGTTAAAGTGTTCAACGCTTACATTTCATTCTAACGTTCTTATTCGACTCACATTCGGCTTCCATTAATCTCTTTACCGATCGCTACGGCTTTCTTGATAATTCATATCTTACTTACTACCTTTGTTAACGTCTAAGTCATACAACCAATGTAAACTTAGAACGTTCGCCTGACGTAAATACGATTTACAGAATCGTTTACGTATTCAACGTTTACTTTGTTCATCCCTTAATCTCTCATTCAACCTTTACCTAAGGTTTTAATCGCTTTTATTCATTACTATGACCTGAACCCCATGTTCAATATTCTTTCTTAATGTCAAAGCCATACGGTTCGTTGTATGCTAAGACCGATCGTTCATCGCAACAGCGTTGCGTTCACAACGTCTAAATGCTTTACATTCATCTCTCATTACCATATCATAACATCAAAATGTTATACATTATGCTCGTTACTCAACGTCTAAGGAATCACAATCATAGCAATCCTTTATGTTCATTTATCGCCACTACGGTCCCCGAACATCGGTTCCGTAACCCGCATTCACATTCTTTGTCTTTTAATCTCGTTTAATCTTTTCGTTCAACCTTCATCAAAGGTTTAATACACTTGATTAAGTGTTACATTAGTTGAACTACATGTTCATATTTCTTTCTTGCATCCCCAATGAATTGAAAGCGCTTAAAAGCTCATCATTGGCTTTTTCTGCTTGCCGTGTATGGCCACGGCCCTTCCTTTACCTCGCGCTGCAACGCCACTCTGCAGTGTTAAACTGCCGAGGCTGGCGTTGCGGCGCCACTCTCTTCTCCATTTCTCGTGTTGGCGGTGCCACTCAAAGATGAGTGATGGCTCAAGACCTCGCATTCATGGCCGCCTCCCGAGGCTTATTTGGTGGCTGGCATGGCCACGAGCACAAAACCTAGAAAATTTTCTAAGTCTTAGAAATTGCTTAAGACGCTTACTTCCCGATTCCATAACTTATTCGTTATAACTCGGAATGAGGACGTTGCAAAGCCATTCTCTTCTTTATCTTAGGTACTTCGATTATCCTTAGACAGAACTTCATTCTAAATCCGTTAACATGCCATTCAATTGGCTTAATCTTCGCTCTTCGTTCGTTTTACGTTATTAACGTTCTTCGTTTGTTCGTCCGTAATTCGGTCATCCGAACTCAGAACTCATTCGTTCTTGAGTCTACGACTCACATTTTATATGTTCTCTTATATTCTTATGAAACCCTACACGTTCTGGTTTATTTACTAACTTTCTAATTCTCGTTCTTCTTTTACGAATTTTCGCCATAACTTCGTTATAGCTCAGTTTTAATTCGTTCTTCATAAAAGTTTCTAACGTTCATAACCAAGCAATAAGCAACTAACTTATACGCGATGGTTTTAATCTTTTCCATCAACAACAATTATCCTACGATGGTTTTAAATTTGTCCATCAACAATGTTCTTTGCGTTCTTCGCGTGTTCTTCACGTTCTTCGTTTGATCTTCCTTTTTAATCGATATTTTGTTTACGATTTTTCTTTTTCTCAGAATTTGATGTTATAGAACACCATTCCTTACTTAAGTCACCTACTCATTCACATAATCCACTTGGATCGTTCTAATTCATTACAAATCTTACACTTCTTTAAGAAATTTATAAAATAAATTTCTAATTCTTATTTCTTCATTTTCTCATGATTTCAACCATATGAAATCATTCCTAACATCTTTTACTTCTTATTCTCATTAAACTATATTTTTAACATATAAACTTAAAGAAAATTAATCAGAAGCTAGGTTTTCGGATTACCCCTCCTTCTTTAATCTTCCTCCGTTGGACAAAGCGTGCACTCGGGAAGCTTTTCCTCATCCTTTTCCTTCTCTTCTCCCATCCAAACTCTCTCTCTCTCAAAGTTGTAGGATTTTCAAAATCCTTAAACAATGAAATAAGCTTTCTATTTATAGATTTTTAAGGCTAGGGGCATTTTGGTCATTTGAACAAACCGCCTTACTATTCACGTAACTTCCCTTGGAAGCTTCGTGCTTCCGTCTTTCGGGTTTTGTCCGACAGTTCAAAAACTGCGATTCTCAGAATCCAAATATTTTTGGATATTTCGTCTTTCCTTTACCGATTAACTTTTACGAAATCCTCGGATTTCCGAAAAACTGAAAAACACTTATTGGCGTAGACATACCAAGAATAGTTCTTTTAAAATCCATTGGTTCCAAAAGTTAAACCAATTCTTTCATTTTCAAAACGTGCACATTAGCACGATTTCAAGAAACTTTGAAATCTAGCATAGCTAGATGACTTGGAATATCCTATTCTCCATCTTCCTTCATTGTCTTACTTGTGACAATACTTAATATTCTCTAGCACCTTCAATGCTAAATAAACTGAAAATAACTCATTTTCGGTCCACACATTCCTATATCTTAGTACAGTCCATCAACTTACCACACATTTTAGGAAATTTTCACAATAATATGAGTTTAAGAACTATCCCAGACAGACCATAGGCGTCCATTCGCTGAGAAGTTCAAAAACATACCATATAATTATGAGTTACGAACTTATCATACGTATGAGTTTTAAGAACTCGCACCTTATCTTATCGTTCTCTACCTATCAAGTATATACATGAGAAAAGATTCACCTTCTCGTCATATACATCTTGATAGCGCGACCAATTTCAATGATTATCACTGTAATAAACTGAGTGGTTGTTACACCCAGCATAAACCTCTGCCCATATAAAGGTTCATACAACTCAGCTATCACATGAGTCCTCAATTGAAATCTTATAACTTCTAACTTTCTCTTTACTTAATATGAATTTTCTTTAATTTGTATATTATCCTTTACAACTCAATCTGAGTTCTTCTTCCCGTACTACTTCGTAGTACCATTCATTCATAGCATTGGCTATAAATCATTCATTGTTTAACAGCTCGTCTGTTACTATGATTTACTATGATCACGTGGTGATCTTCTTATCCTTCTCTCTATGATTATAGTCTTAGGTACTCATACTTAAGATTTATAACCTATCAGCTTTGATACCAATCTATAACGCCTCGAAATCTGGTCTATTTTCACATCCGGATTCTGTACGTCACGTTCCCATCTTCTTCCAAACATACATCATTATATAGCTAAATATAATAACATACATCCTCAAATCCCAGGTTCTAATACCTTATAACCTCTTTCATTACAAATAATGATAATTACATTATTCTTTACATCTTGTACAAGTGACTTTTATCCTCCACCAAGGATGCATAATCGTTCATTAAACTATATTATAGTTTAATTCTATCATTCTATATTACAAGTCTTCGCTTGATCTTCACGCACATTCATACACTGAATGGCACTTCATCTAGATACCGATCAACATGATCTTTACGGGATCCTTAAGTTCTTCTAACATCGTTCGCTGAAAATGTTTTTATTTAAAGCAAGTGTAAGCATTCAATTACCCAGCAAATCATAACATTTGAACAAACAACTTTAAGAATTCAAACATTCTTTTAAGACCTCAATAACTGAACAAAGGTTATGAAGCGACTTGAATAATAGGAATAATCTCGATTCCTATCATTTTAAAACATTAGTCACATTCACTTTGAAATACTTTCATTCTCTACTTTCTTTCATACACATTCTATCTGGCTAGAATTAATCTTAACAATAAAGGTTCATGTATAAATAGAATATTCTCATATTAAACAGTTCAATCGTAGAACAGTTCATCTCACAGAAACACCAAAGTGTTCAAATTGTGGCACAAGGCCTCATACATTCTAACACCTTGCACAAATATCACACATTTGAACATAGACAGAACTTCTCAAGGTTAACATCTGAGAAGTTTTAGAAACTAGCATTCATTTGAAATATGAATAAAGTTAGGAAACCTACCTTACGCATAGCTACAACTTATAGTTTACGTTGAACTGCTCATTTTAATTCCTATGTAGCACATAAGAAAATAACACATACACTAATTAGTCATATACTTGACTTTACGCATTGGTTTACTTAACTTTACTTCTTAGGGTTCGCGTTCTTATAAACTAAGTTTACGCGACTAACTTCCTTTACTACCGATTTATGGCTTCATGACATGCTGATGAGTGAGTTTTATACACATGAATTGGATACATTCGGGCTTAATTTATTGTTGTTCTCAAGTCTTTTAGATTATTTTTTAAGTGTTTATGTCTATTCAAGCATGTTTTATGTTGTTTTGTAGGAATTGGGACAGAAGTTACATGGATCGACGTTCGGGGTGGCTAGATTCGCGTTTTTGGCTTGCCATTTACACAACAGTCACTTCAGAGCCAATTTGAGTATTTCTACAGTACTTATTTCGAAAACCGTAAAGAATGAAAGTTGTAAATCTACTTCTCCTCTTTCCGAAAAATCTTGAATCATCAAAATCGGAGTTCGGACGA
This sequence comes from Panax quinquefolius, assembly GCA_020205615.1. NCBI lineage: Eukaryota > Viridiplantae > Streptophyta > Magnoliopsida > Apiales > Araliaceae > Panax > Panax quinquefolius. The sequence continues at coordinate 56,954,011 of CM035155.1, forward strand.
AGAAGTTATGGCCATTTTCCCAAAGGACGTCGGAGCAAAAAATGTCAGAAAAAGTGGCAGCGTCGGGTGCCCATTTTAGGCTTAATTGCAGAGCCGGGGAGTTAGGGAACAGATTCTCAGTGTCGTGCCCAGTGCTGGGGCACTGGGGAAGGGCTTGGTGATGGATTGGACGTGTTTTGGGCGAATTTTGACACCTTTTTGACTCCAAATTGGATTGGGTTTGTTCTAAAACTAAAAATTGGACTTGTAACCTATAAATACATGATGTAAGGCATAAAATAAAGGGAGATTACATAGATTAGACTAGATTAAACACTCCATTAGATTAGAATCTAAACCCTAGTTCTTAATTAGTCATTGGAGATTGAAGCAACTTGGAGACCATTGAAGATTCAAAGCAAAAGCGAAAGAGGAGTCTCAAGGCTATTGACAATAGATTATATTCTCTTCTCTTCTCTTACTTTTATCTTTTAATGTCTATTCAATTGTGGATTCTTGATTTTAATTCATTAATTATGAACTAATTCTTTCATTAAGATTTCAATTGAACTTTTTATGATTATGAATTGATTATTTGATTTATTCTAATTATTTATGTTGAAGTGAATTGTTCATCTTGCTTTATGCTTATTGATTAATTATCTGATCAGTAATTACCTTGTTACTCTAGAAGGAATTGAGAAAGGAATTCTAGGGTTAGAACTGGGCATGGTGACATGTGACTTAGTTATTTGCACAGTGAATAATTAAGTTCGTGAATAGAATGAGAATATCTATTTGCATGTAACACACAAGGAATTGGGATTATAATGAGTTTAATTCAATTGTTTTGCATAGAGATATAGCAAAATTAATGGGGTTAAATAGAAGGCAATTGATCACTCGAGAGAGGGCTTTTGGCATTTGAGAATTCACATTAACAATTCAATGAGACATAATAATTGGAATAGTTGAATAATTGATTTATAATTCATAATTGGAGATATTGGAGTCTTAATCCTTATTTATCTGAATTCATTCAAATTATAGTTGTTTATTTGCTTTCTTTTAGAATAATCTCTTTTAATTGTTTTAATTTAGTTTTCTTAATTAGAAAAATCACAATTATTGGTTGTTTAAATAAAATTGATTTGGTTAAGAGTTAGTACTTGGTAATTTTTATTAAATAATTCTTCGTGGGAACGATACTCTACTTTCAATTTATTACTTGTTGACCGTGTATACTTGCACGTATTCATTGATTGTGAAATCAATCAACAAGTTTTTAAGCGGCAGTTCTTGGGGAATTAATTTAATAATTATTTATCAATATTAATTTCAATCAAATTAGTCTTAATTTAAATATTTTTATTTTTATTTTTATTTTTCATTCTCTTCTTATATTTCTCTCTTTTTAGGTACCCTGGATGACTTTGTGTATCAATGGCCATATCTGAACATGAGTCGACGAGGGAGCGGAGATTGACAGACTCGAGAAACTTTACGCATTGTCGTACCTGAGATGGAGACACTTTCGAGGATGTTTGAAGCTTTTAAAGCTCAACGTCGTCAAAGTGTGGCGATTACTTGTGATTATTGTGCTGAAAATCATATGAGTCATCAATGCGCCATCAGTTTCGAGTCGGTACAATATAGTGGCGATTACCCCAATAATTATGTCTATCCCAACAACTATCATTAGGATTGGGGGTATCACCCGGATTTTTCATGGAGTATCATTCAAGATCAATTTTATGCTCCAAGTCCAACATACCCACCGGATTTCTCGTGTCCATCTCCACTACAACAGGAAGAACATTCAAATTGGGAGGAAGCCTTGGAAAAAGTTATTAAATCTTCTGAAAAGAAACACGAGGAACATGAAAAGAAACTTAATCAAATGGAGCTGAGTATACAAAGTCAGAATGCAACGATCAAGAATCTGGAAAATCAATTGGGGCAGATAGCACATGCGTTGAACAATCGTCCTCAATACACTTGGCTCTATGACATGAATTCTGAGACTGATGGTGAGCCCGAACCAAATCTGAAACCGGATGTGACAAATGATATAGATATTGAAAGAGGGGAAAGACTTGGGGACCAAGAAAAAGAGATCGACAAAGATCTAACTTTGAGTACCAACGAAGATGAGCCAATTTCATTAGTATCCCATGTGCCTCCTCCACCAAAGTTCAAGAATTGAGCGGGTTTTGCAAAACCATGCCCAATTGGAAGTCATGTAAATCGACAAAGCTCTTGGTAACGTAAGAGCTAGTACAGTTGTGGAGTTATGGTGGGATGAATAGGATAAGATAGAGGAATATTCCATTATGTTTATTAAGCTTCAATGCCCTAATCGATCATCGACATAATGGAGGAAACACCTAGTGGTTTCTTGGTTCTTAATGGGGATCCTATCTACAAAGAGCATGTTAGGTGACTTCAATTCAAGGTTTTTGCTAATGGGAACCTCCCAAAAGAGACATTGCTTTCGATGGATGGAGGGTTCCTCGATTTTTAATAGGGGAATTGGATGAGAATTGAAGAAGTCAGTTTGAGACTATAAAACAAGCGCTTATTGGGAGGCAACCCAAGTTCAATTTTATTTTTTTAGTTTTATTAAGTTTTATATTAGTAGTTTTGAATTTGCATTTATTTAGGATTTAATAAAATTGCTTCTATCATGGTTTTATAGGTTATTCAAGTCAAATTCAAGTGTGGTGCCCGATTTGTTCCATGTGCTTGCTTTATTCTCCAAACTTAGCGGACAAAGAGGAAGATTGCTATATTTTCGAAAGTCCTCTTGCTTTAATTTTTTCTATTGTAGCAATTGAGGACAATGTCTAGTTTAAGTTTGGGGCATTTTAGTGTCGTCTTTGCATATAGTTAGTTATCTGCTCTGCATAGTAGTTTATTTTTTTTATGTGTTAGCATTATGTTTTTTTAGGTTGCATATAATACATGGTATTTTTTTTTGCATCTTCATATATGTGTTCATGTAGTATAATTGCATTTTTTCTTATTTTTCCATGAATCATGTGATAGGTTGGTGTGGTCTTAGCTTTCGGCTTATGATAAGATTAGTTTTGCATATTAACTTGAGCAGTGTTGATAATTGATGATGAGTTCTAATTTTAATCATGATGATAATCTGAAGCACTGTCTGAAACTTATGTAACCGGGTTAGCACTTAAAGTTTAACTGTTTTAATCCACTTGGTTCAAGGGTTTCATAATTTGTTTCTGAGGGAAAATCTTTGTTAAAATTTAAGGAAATTAGTGAACTGGCGGTAAAGGTTGGAATGACGTAAAAGCTTGAGTTTGGAGGAATCTATGGGATATATATACTAAAAAAAAAATTTGATGAAGAGAAAAAAAAATAGAAAATCCGAAAAAAAAAAAAAAAAGAAAAGAGATGATGAAAAAAAAAGAAGAGAAAAGCAGTAGTTAGTTTTGTTTGGGGCCTTTGTTACTTGAGCAAAATGCATTGGAGGAATGTCTTAACACCTAAGCGCCCTAAGGTCTTATATGGTCTAGGAGTCGTTGGTTGAAAGCTTCGCTAAGGGGTGGCATTGTTAGCCTAATAGAATGAGACATTTGCACGACCATGAAAAAAAAATAAAACGAGAAAAAGAGCAAAAATGCCCTCGTGGTTGAATAAAAGTATAAATAAATCCTGTATTTACCCTTAGATTTGATAATTGCTTAGTTTTAACAAGGAGTTGTCATGTTCACAAAAGTAATTGAATTGGGCCAAAATTTTCCTTATAAGAAGTTTGTTATGTGATTATCTTGAAGCGTGGTTGGTTAGAATGGTTAACAAGCACACACACACACAACATGGGTGATGACAGGTTTGGGTTGACTAATTGGTTAGAGTTATGGATTTTGAATTGATTGGATATATTGTATGAGTATCAATGGTATCTTTGAGGCCTGTTGCTATATATCATACTGATTTATTACTCGGTTCGTAGGTATATTAGGAAGTAGATTATGCATATGCATTCATTTAGTGGAGTTATATTGTTTATTTTTAGTTCTTTTGTGTTTTTGCTTGAGGACAAGTAAAGGTTTAAGTTTGAGGGTATTTGATGAGTGAGTTTTATACACATGAATTGGATACATTCGGGCTTAATTTATTGTTGTTCTCAAGTCTTTTAGATTAGTTTTTAAGTGTTTATTTCTATTCAAGCATGTTTTATGTTGTTTTGTAGGAATTGGGACAAAAGTTACATGGATTGACGTTCGGGGTGGCTAGATTTGCGTTTTCGGCTTGCCATTTACACAGTAGTCACTTCAGAGCCAATTTGAGTATTTCTACAGACCTTATTTCGAAAACCTCAAAGCATGAAAGTTGTAGATCTACTTCTTCTCTTTCCGGAACATCTTGAATCATCGAAATCGGAATTCGGATGAAGATGTTATGGCCATTTTCCCAAAGGGCGTGGAGCGAAAAATGTCGAGAAAAGTGGCGCACCTGGGGCGCCCATTTTAGGTTAATTGTAGCGGCCGGGCGCTAGGGAGCAGATTCTCAGCGTCGTGCCCAGTATTTGAGCCCTTTGAGAAGAAGGCTTGGTGATGGCACGGGCGTGTTTTGGGCGAATTTTGACATCTTTTGACTCCAAATTGGATTTGGTTTGTTCCAAAACTAAAAATTGGACTTGTAACCTATAAATACATGATGTAAGGCATAAAATAAAGGGAGATTGCATAGATTAGACTAGATTAAACACTCCATTAGATTAGAATCTAAACCCTAGTTCTTAATTATCCATTGGAGATTGAAGCAACTTGGAGACCATTGAAGATTCAAAGCGGGGAGGCGAAGAGAGGAGTCTCAAGGCTCTTGACAATAGATTATATTCTCTTCTCTTCTCTTACTTTTATCTTTTAATGTCTATTCAATTGTGGATTCTTGATTTTAATTCATTAATTATGAACTAACTCTTTCATTAAGATTTCAATTGAACTTTTTATGATTATGAATTGATTATTTGATTTATTCTAATTATTTATGTTGAAGTGAATTGTTCATCTTGCTTTGTGCTTATTGATTAATTATCGATCGATAATTACCTTGTTACTCTAGAAGGAATTGAGAATGGAATTCTAGGGTTAGAAGCGGGCATGGTGACATGTGACTTTGTTATTTGCAGTGAATAATTAGGTTTGTGAATAGAATGAGAATATCTATTTCTTGGCGTGTAACACATAAGGAATTGGGATTATGTGAGTTTAATTCAATTGTTTTGCATAGAGATATAGAAAAATTAATCTGGGTTAAATAGTAGGCAATTGATCACTTGAGAGAGGCTTTTGGCATTTGAGAATTTACATTAACAATTCAATGAACATAATAATTGGAATAGTTGAATAATTGATTTATAATTCATAATTGGGGATATTGGAGTCTTAATCCTTATTTATCTGAATTCATTCAAATTTTAGTTGTTTATTTGTTTTCTTTTAGAATAATCTCTTTTAATTGTTTTAATTTAGTTTTCTTAATTAGAAAAATCACAATTATTGGTTGTTTAAATAAAATTGATTTGGTTAAGAGTTAGTACTTGGTAATTTTTATTAAATAATTCCTCGTTGGGAACGATACTCTACTTTCACTTTATTACTTGTTGACCATGTATACTTGCACGTATTCATTGATTGCGAAATCAATCAATACATGCAGAGATGTCTTACTTAAACATTCATCATCTTTGATGATTTACATTCTTATCTTCTTCTTATAACTTTCCTAAGACTCAGTACACATCGTGTCTCTACTAGTAGTCGATATGGTACTCTGAGTGGTTTCCCACAAATAACCAACAAACAAGTTCCCGTCTCATCTACACTACCCATAAAAGTGAGTTAGATCAGTTCCTAGTTTTGTATATACCTTCGCTCTCTGAAGGAATTGTTTAGCCCAGCTCCCATATGTCAACCATCACAGGTTACAATTGTACTACAACCTAAATTCATCTAACTTATTTGAACTATTAAACTATAATGTTCGTTAAGTCAATTTCTTATTCCTTATAGCTTTCTGGCAACTAAATGACATACCTCAGGATACATTCTTTATGGTTCAAGTCATACAGTCTTTTGTATACTCAGGACGATCATTCAATATTCATTTTACGCATTTATAGCGTTAACCATTTTACATTACCTTATTCTTATCTTACAACGTCCAGTTCATTCGACTCAGAATGTCATCCAAGTTATAAACATTAACTCGGCTTCTTTTATATTATACATACTTGTCCTTAATTCAGCTTCTTCACCGTTCACAGGTTTAATCATTGATCTTCATTACCTTACGCATAAACCATACACAGGGTGTAGGATCTACCCGTTTAATATTCGCGTACACTTAACCTTTACGTTGGTTAAAGTGTTCAACACTTACATTTCATTCTAACATTCTTATCCGACTCATATTCGGCTTCCATTAATCTCTTTACCGATCGCTACGGCTTTCTTGATAATTCATATCTTACTACCTTTGTCAACGTCTAAGTTATACAACCAATGTATACTTAGAACGTTCGCCCGACGTAAATACGATTCACGAGAATCATTTACGTATTCAACGTTTACGTTGTTCATCCCTTAATCTCTCATTCAACCTTTACCTAAGGTTTTAATCACTTTTATTCATTAAAATAACCTGAATCCCATGTTCAATATTCTTTCCTAATGTCAAAGCCATACAGTTCATTGTATGCTAAGACTGATCGTTCATCGCAACAACGTTGCGTTCACAACGTCTAAACGCTTCATATTCATCTCTCATTACCACATCATAACATCAAAATGTTATACATTACGCTCGTTACTCAACATCTAAGGAATCACAATCATAACAATCCTTTATGTTTGTTTATTGCGACTACGGTCCCCGAACATCGATTCCGTAACCCGCATTCACATTCTTTGTCTTTTAATCTCGTTTAATCTTTTCGTTCAACCATCATAGAAGGTTTAATACACTTGATTAAGTGTTACAATAGTTGAACTACATATTTATTTTTTTTTCTTACACATCCCCCAAAGAATTGAAAGCGGTTAAAAGTTCATAATCTTTTTCTTTTTCCTACTGCCGTGCGCTGCATGCCCCCTCCTCTTACCTCAATTGCATATTTACTACTCTACGATATCAAGCGTCGAGGTTTGGCGTTTGGCCGCCCTCTCTCTCTCCATTTCTCGTGCCGTTGCCACTCAGTAGTAGCTGATGGCTCAAGGCCTCCTATTCTGTGTACGCCTTCCAAGCTTGGCTTGGCGCGCTATGGCCTAAAACACAAAACCTAGAAAATTTTATAAGTATTAGAAATTGCTTAAGACGCTTACTTCCTGATTCCATAACTTATTCGTTATAACTCGGAATGAGGATGTTCCAAAGCCATTCTCTTCCTTATCTTATGTACTTTGATTACCCTCAGACAGAACTTCGTTCTAAATCCGTTAACATGCCATTCAATTGGCTTAATCTTCACTTTTCGTTCGTTTTACATTATTAACGTTCTTCGTTTGTTCGTCCTTAATTCGGTCATCTGAACTCAGAACTCATTCGTTCTTGAGTCTATGACTCACATTTTATACATTCCCTTACATTCTTATGAAAACCTACACGTTCTGGTTTATTTACTAACTTTTTAATTCTCGTTCTTCTTTTACGAATTTTTGCCATAACTTCGTTATAGCTCAGTTTTAATCTATTCTGCATAAACGTTTCTAACGTTCCTAACCAAGAAATAAGCAACTAACTTATACGCGATGGTTTTAAACTTTTCCATCAACAACAATTATCCTACGATGATTTTAAATTTGTCCATCAACAACGTTCTTCGCGTGTTCTTCTCGTTCTTCGTTCGTTCTTCATTTTTAATAGATATTTTGATTACGATTTACTTTTTCTTAGAATTTGATGTTATAGAACACCATTCCTTACTTAAGTCACCTACTCATTCACATAATCCACTCGGATCGTTCTAATTTAATACGAATCTTACACTTCCTTAAGAAATTTATAAAATAAATTTCTAATTCTTATTTCTTCATTTTCTCATGATTTCAACCATATAAAATCATTCCTGACATCTTTTACTTCTTATTCTTATTAAACTATGTTTTTAACATATAAACTTAAAGAAAATAAAGCAGAAGCTAGGTTTTCGGATTACCTCTCTTCTTTAATCTTCCTCCGTTGGACAGAGCGTGAACTCGGCAAGCTTTTCCTCTTCCTTTTCCTTCTCTTCTCCCATCCAAACTCTCTCATTCTCTCTCAAAGTTGTAGGATTTTTGAAATCCTTAAATAATGAAATAAGCTTTCTATTTATAGATTTTAAAGGCTAGGGGTGTTTTGGTCATTTGACCAAACCGCCTTACTATTCCTACCTCCTTACTATTCACGTAGCTTCCCTCGGAAGCTTCGTGCTTTTGTCTTTCCGGTTTTGTCCGACAGTTCAAAAACTGCGATTTTCATAATCCAAATATTTTTGGATATTTCTTCTTTCCTTTGCCGATTAACTTTAAAGAAATCCTCAAATTTCTGAAAAAACTGAGAAACACATTTTGGTGTTAAACGTTTTCCTTCACGGTTTCCCCTGACGTAGCTAAACGAATGAAAAGTACATACTAGTACTTTTTGTTGTTTTTATTTCGTCTGATTTATGCACGTTTTTAGAGAAAAACTTTTATCGTCTTACTTAACTTTTCACGATATATTATTGTCAAATCTTTATACGGAATGTCATTTCAACATACAGAACTCTCGAAAATGCTTAGGTTATTCAAACCCTAAACCTTAGGGTTTCGTCAGGTGAATAGTGCTTATTTCGTCTTTTTCCCCGAAAATATTTTGTTCCCGGAGAAATTTTATTTTTGTCTTCAAAATTCTTACTCGTTCAGTTTAGCTCGTAGCCAGAATCCTACTGATTAATAATCATCCTAGGTTCTAGAATGATTAATAAACACATAGCACAAAATAGTGTAAATAAAAATTCATTTTATTAATAATTAATTCTTTAAATCTTAAATTATGGACAATCCGATTTTTTGGGTTGTCACATTCTTCCCTCCTTATAAAAATTTCGTCCTCGGAATTTCTAAAACCACACCCATTCCCGGGTCATCACATTCACCCCTTCTTCACAAAATTTCATCCTCGAAATTTTATCTTACCCTTCTTCTCAACTTCTCTTCAAAGAAGTTCTTATCTTTCATACATTCCCTACCCTTCATAACTTATCAAGAATCATGAAGTGAAAGGAATAAATAGGAATATAAGGATTCCTTTAAAACATTTCATACTTTTGCTGAGGGGTCAAATTGACCATGAACTCCTACTAGGTTTAACAGTATTTCACCGTAAACCTTTCTTACACGGTCAGTTTACAATCACAAAGAAGGTAAACTACCTCTTCCATACTTAGGCGATCAACCCATCATATAACCTCATTTCGGAGTATGTTCACCTCAGACTTAATCATTAGATTTCGCACCAAAATAATTTGGTTCGACATAACTCTTCAAAGAAAGCTCGATTTTCTTTTAATCATGACATACCATTCGTCTTAGCCAAATAAAGTATCTTAGACCATACCAATAAATGGACATCAACTTGAAACATTCGTCTAGTCAAATTAATTGACATTGACTACTTCTTTAAATTCTTTTGCAATACATCAAAACGTTTTATGACGTCATGATACCGTACTTTTCACAGTACGTTGAGGACTTTGTCAGTTTATGACTTCATCATTATACATCATACCATAGTGGGTTGTTGATCCTAAGATCACTTCCAACACTAGATTCAGTTGCATTAATAACTCCATCCTTTTACCATCCTTGCATCAAATGCACTAATGATATAAAATTCATTTTGATATTTCAAATTAATTTCTGTCTAGCTGAAACAATTAGCATAGACATACCAAGAATAGTTCTTTTAAGAATAGCTCGTAGCCAGAATCCTCCCGATTAATAATCATTCTAGGTTCTAGAACGATTAATAAACACAGAACAAAATAGTATTAATAAAAATTCATTTTATTAATAATTAATTCTTTAAATCTTAATTTTTGGATAATCCGATTTTCTGGGTTGTCACAGAAGCACATGAGACCGTTTCCGACGATCAATAACCAAGATAATGTGTATCAGGAAGGAAATAATCCTCTTGTAAACAACAACACTAACCAAATGACGAACGATGGTATGTTTAGGAACTTATTAGAATTTATACAAAACCAAACGAGAGAGACTCCTATTCAAAATGCAGGTGGAAACACTAGCAACTCTTGGATGGTCACTGTTAAGCTGTTCAAGGAGCTAGGACCATCGGAGTTTTTGGGAAAGCCCGAACCACTTAAGGCGAAGACGTGGATAAAGCAGATCTCCAAGAAATTTGATGTCTTGGAATGCTTAGAGGAGCAAAAGGTTCCCTTTGCCACCTTTATGTTGCATGAAGAGGCAGATTACTGGTGGGAATCTGTAAAACGTACCCAGCTTGATGCACTCAAGATGTCTGGGGAGAAGTTCCAAGAATTGTTCAATGACAAGAACTTTCCCGAAAGTATTTGTCACATGAAGGAGGTTGAATTCATCAAACTGGAGCAAAACAATATGACCGTGTCGCAATACGAGGCTAAGTTTGCGGAGTTATCCCGGCTTGCATTCCATTTGGTTGATAATGAGGAGCGAATGATGCAAATATTTCTGCGAGGTTTAAAATCCAAAATACGTCAATACCTCATTTCTCACAAACTTTGTTTATATTCAGATGTTGTGAATAGGGCTCAGTTATTAGAGCGCGATAATGAGACAGCCCAATCAAAAGGAAATGACCAACAACACGATAATAATCGTACACAATATTAAGATGTCTTGTTTGTGCCTTTGATTCCTTTCCTCCATATCTGGGTTTGGAATTAGGACATTTTTCCCGTTAGCCGGTCTAGGCTTAGGAAATAGTATACTCGCCAGAGTGACAGGAGTTTTCCTTAAAGGCCGTACAAAATCTGCAATTGTAGGTTTAGAAAATAGCATTGTAGATGAAGGAACCGGTGTATGCTTGTGCGGGTTATTGTAACTGGACCCAGAGGAGTAGCCTAGTTTGGCCTTCCATGTCTGGCTGGGAATTTAAATTGGGCATTTGATTCCTTGATGATTCTTTCCTAACCATTGCCCTGGTTGGAAACCAAAGGATATCATCTCTTGACTGGCCGACATTACCTCAGCAGAAACTCTGGGTTTCAGAGCTGGAGCCCCGATGGGTTGATAGTGACTGTTTCTCACCTCAAGGGCTTGGAAGCTGATAGGCTTAACTTCTTCATTAAAATTTATTAGAGGCATATAACTTTGGATAGGATAATCTGGTTCAGCATTGGCAGTGACCAAATTATTATTGATGAAGAGTGGATGGGACGGCTCTCGCCATATATATCCAAGGTCTTCCCAATAGTAAATTATATCTCGTAGTGATTTTGAACACTTGAAATGATATATAGAAGGTGTGTGGACCGATTTCCACTGGTAATTCAACCTCTCCCGCAACATTTCGTCGAGATCCATCAAAATCTTTGATGATTGTGTGGATGTGTCGGATTCGGTTGGGATTGATCTTCATTCTTTCTAATGTGGCATAGGTGAAGATGTTAAGGGATGATCCTCCATCTATTAGCACACCTCCGACCACATATCCGGAAGACATCACTGCGATGTGCAATGGCTTACAGTGACCTGTCCCTTTGGGTGGTATGTCATCATCTGTAAAGGATATCACATTGCTATTGAAGATGTGATCAACCAAATTATGAAACTCTTCCACATCCACCATCTTTGGCAGATGGATTTCTTCTAATATCTTCATTAAGACCTTTTGATGATCTTCCGAAGAGAATGCCAAGTCTAGAATAAATATCTATTGAGGTGCTTCTTCCAAGCTTCGCACCGCCTTGGCTTTATTGTGTCCCATCTTATGGAGGAATTCTTTAATTTTCTCCTTGGGCTCTTTCCCCTTAGATCTGATGACTGACTTCATCACTCGTTGGGGGAGATATAACAGGTTTTCCTTGGATACCGTAGTAGTTGTGTTAGACGTTGATCCTTCAACCTCTCCGTAGTTCCATGGGACTTTCTTAAGGCTGTTGATAGGATATTGCAGTCTGGATGGCAATATGATTGGCTTTGGTGCAGCCACCTTGAAAGGGTTTTCAAATCCTTTGAGCTTGATTGGTTGAATTGTAAGGGGTGTGGCAGTCAAGTCTCCTTCAGAGGGTATGACTGCTATGATTTCCCTCCATCTTTGCGATCTTGGAGGAAATGTATGTCCACTCTCAAGTGATACGGTGTCATCATCTACCATCTGCAGGTCACCACTGTCAATTTTATTTTGGATAAAATGATGGAGTGCCCAACATCCTTCAGTGTTATGGCCATGAGAATGTTAGTGGTATTGATAGACTCTAGTAGCATCAAATATCTTTGAGCGTGGGTTGAATGGGGGTAGCAGTGCTGTGATTTTTTCCTCATTGATCAGCATTTGCAAGATTTCTTCCATTGGTTGGCCTAAATGGGTGAACTCCCTTTTGTTGGCAAAGTCCCGACGGGCTTGGGCTCTTACTTTTCTTACAAGCCTTTCCTCCAAGGTTTCACTATCTTGGGTCAGTGGTGGATTCTTTGTGATAAGGGAGAGGAGATTTTGCATGCTCCAGACTGAACAAATGTTGTATGACTTGGTGTTGATGTATCACCAGTGCTGCCAGTTGATTGACTTGTTCATCAATAGACTTCCACTCATGTTCCATCTTTGCTAGTTTGAGGAGAACCACCCACGTATTTGAGGTACTTGGAGCTCTTTCCACTGCCTCTATGGATCATGTTAACATCCTCTTCCTTGTGTTGAGGGAGAGGGTTATCTTGAACGTGTGGTTGTTCGGGCTTTGTCACCACAATCTCACCACTGTCTATTAAGTCCTGGATCTTATGCTTGAGGGCCCAACAATCTTGGGTGTCGTGGCATGGAGCTCCAGAATGGTAAGCACACTTCTTGCTTGTATTGACACCCTTTTCACTTGGATTGGATGTTGGAATGAGTTGAGTGATTTTCTTCTGAGATGTCAAAAGTTTGAAAATGTTTTCTAGTGAGTCACTTAAGGGTGTGAACACTCTTGAACGCTTGACTTCTCCACTCTTTGGCAAGGGAGTATTTGATGATTGTGCTTGAAAAGGGGAATAGTTTCTCCTTTGAATAGGCAAGTTTTGATTGCCCTTCTAATTTTGTCCTTGTAGTATTAAGGAGACATCCTCTTCTTTCTTCTTATGGACCCTCCAGGGGTTAATCCCATAACTCCCAGATTGGATATGCTCAGTTAAGGCTTTTAAAGTTGTGAGGTCTTGAATCTTCCTAGATTTTAACCCCATCTCTGCCATTTCTCCGTGCTTAATCATTTCTGAGAATAGTTTTCCTATACCAGCTAGGACCCTCTCATAAAATGGAGCTAATTAAATATTTATGAAGGTCATCACCATCTCAGTCTCTGTCATAGATTGGATTACTTGAGCAGCTAGACGCCTCCATCTTTGGGCATACTCTCTGAATGACTCATTGACTTGTTTCTTGACTTTGGTAATTTGATACCTGTCTGGAGCCATCTGAGTTTGAAAGTTGTATTGACTGAGGAAAGCATGGGCTAACTCATCCCAACTAGGAATTTAGGAGTTATCTAATCTGGTGTACCATGCTCTAGCTTCTCCAGTCAGACTCTTTTGAAATAGCTTCATTCTTAGCTTTTTTTTCTCGGCATAGGATCCGAGCTCTCCAATGAACACTTTTAAGTGGGTGTAGGGATCTCCCAATCCATTATATTTCTCAAAATCGAGAGCCTTTAATCTCTTAAGATAATGAACCCCAAGGAAGATACAAAGGTCTTAATAGGAAACACTTTCATGAATTCCAATCCCTTAGATGGACCGAATGGTTTCTTCCATTTGTAAAACCTTTTTCTGAATATCACTAGTATCTTGATCTTTTTTAAGATGGGTGATTTCAGGGGTTTTGTTGGACTTCTCAAACTGAGACTCAGGTATTGGGACTTCTCTGTCCGGACTCTAGATTCATCCATGTGCAGAGTGCTCAGTTTGAATGGGTATTTATGGACCCTAAGTTGATTTGTTTAGTTCTTTCAAAAGAACAACCAATGCTGTTATTTGATTCCTTAATCCTTTGAACTCCTCGCGAGAGACAGGAGTAGGATTAGGTTGGGCACTGGTAGCCATGTCTGACTGTGGGCTTAGTGCCTTTTTGGACTATGAACGGGTAACGAGACCAATTGTTTCCCAACAAAAATACTATGTATTTTAGTTTGGGAAAATGGGGAAATGTTACATGCTATGTAATGTGTCCATTTTTTAAGGAGTGTTTTAATGTTCTCCTGCAAAACGGATGTCATTCGTTTTGATGACATGATAGCATGACAGGTTTTGATATGAAAAAAAAGGAATGAATATTTACATACTCCTTTATATTTTCCATTACATTGAGATTGATATGGTATTAAAATTATATGTAATTAAATGGGAAGGTATGAAGAGACTTCCCTCCACGTTTTGTTTATCAGAGGCTGACCTATCTTAGGCTACTCTCACGATATTTTTGCTTGAAGGTCCCAGATTATCGCAATCTACTATGGGAAGTAAATTCAATCTTTCAACATGGGCGAATCTGGGTGGTTGTTGCCTAATTTTTAATAGCACTTTACCACATGCAAGTATCTGCGATCAATTATAATATTCAATGACAAGGATATCGTTCCCACGAGAAATAGACTAATATTTATCAATTACTAATTCTAATGCAATTAATCCTATTTTAAACTACGAAATTTTGTTTTTGATTTGAAATTTAAACTTAACAAAACTAATGATTAAGAATCAAAATTTCACAAGAATAATCGCAGATTTAATAGGTTAAGATTACCACTTCCTTGGTATTTCATTTAAATCATTTCACTTCCCATTTAAAGCAATTAATTAATATGAATCATTATCCAAGAATGATTTATAAAATTCACACACTTTTTCCAAAACACGTGAACAAATCCTCCTAACTCCGATCCTTAAGACACAAAATTACAAGGAACACCCTTCTCAATTAATTCACTATATTCCTATGTGAATCAAGTTAATTAGGGTTTTACGCATAAATTCTTTCAAAGGATACAAAAAGACACATAGGTATATTCCTATCCTACATGCTAACCATATTAACCCTATTCAGATTATATGAGCGGATGTTATTATATCCGGATCTTAATCTATACTCCATCTTCCAATTTTATAGATTATCACAATAATTGTTGGCAAACAATTAATCAATAAGCAAAAGATATAATAAACAATTCAATAAAAACCAACTTCATTCAATGGGAAGGTTCAATTTAAACTACATACCAAGTTCCGTTGCAATCTTAATGAAAATTTAGTTCATAATAATAATAAAGAAAAACATCATCCAAATTAATAATCCAAACATCCCGAGATAATTACAAAAGATAAAACTAGAGAAGAAAGAAGAAACTACGAATTTTCTCGATACTCTCTCTTTGATCTTGACCCTTTCGCAATTTTCCTTCGTGTTTTTTCTTCGTAGTTCTCTCTCTGTGAAACCCTTGAAAAATTGAGTGATACGTCTTTTCTAAAGTCTCCTCCTATTTGTATTAGTCTCCTTCTCAATCGATTCCTTTTGGCTTCAACAACCCACTTGGAAGTAGAAAATCCTCCTTTTTGCACTTTGAGGCGCCTAGGCGCTCAACACAAGTTATTCAAGCGCTGCGCTTGACGCCAGACCACGTAATTACAAAAATGCCACTCGGCTCTAATTTTAATGATTTTGACCTTTTTCTTCTACAAATGACCAATTTGTCCCTCCACTCCAACTTTACACAAAATAAACACAAAAATAGATAAAAAGATACTAAAAATAATTAAAGATAGCAATAATTAAGTTTAATAATATCAGTTCATAGGTATAAAACCTACTCATCAGTGGTGCCTTTCCTAAGCCTCGCGGAATTAGTCCTCCTTGAGTCCAGAAATCAAACACCAACGGGTTAGCCTCCTGGTGGAGGAATCACATAACATACATTCACATACATCGCGTCTCACCGTATGGAAATGATGACATGTGCGAAGCACTAATATCACAGACAGATATGGTGTGAAGCACTAAAGTGCATTAAATAAAGCATTAGTACACATTCATCCAATATAAATGCAGTATTCACACATAAGAATTCATGTGGCCATTAGTAAAAATAGAAAACCCGCCAATTAAACAGAATAAGAATTCATGTTTCCTACCACGAAATCAATTAAATATCATGTTAGAGAACATAAGGGTGTAACAAAACCTAAATTATAAAAGTTTAACCACTAAATAAACTAACGATAAAGTAAATTAAATGTATATAAAAGTAAAAATAGAAAATAACAATAAAAATTCACGGTTTGCCTCCCGATTAACGCTTAGTTTATAGTCTTGACTGACTTTCTTCTCTGTTCTAATCAATGAAAGGTTGACCGATGTCCTTTCACGATCAACCTGACCCCCATAGTAGTGTTTCAATCTCGTAGTTGACTTTGAAATTACGTTTAGCATCCGGTCTTCCACCTCCACATTCCGTGAGGATAAACTTTTGTAATGATAAATGGCCCCGACCAACGGGATTTCAACTTTCCGAAACAATTTAAGCCTTGAATTGTATAATAGCAATTTATTTGCCACGCTTGAAACTTTCTTTCCGAATTTTCTCATCATGCCACCTCTTAACCTTTTCTTTATATAACTTCGGCGTTCTCGTATGATTGGAGTCCGAATTCATCCATTTGGTTCAATTGTAAGAGGCGCTTCTCTCCGGCCGATGCATATCAAAGTTTAACTTCCGAATTGCCCAATAAGCACCGTGTTCTAGTTCAACTGGAAGATGGCATGCCTTCCCATACTACTAACTTTGCGGAGACATCCCTATTGGGGTTTTGTAAGTATCGATATGCCCATAAAGCATCATCCAACTTACTAGCCCAGTCTTTTTCGACTAGGGTTCACTATCTTCTCGAGGATTAAACTTCACTTCTCGATTAGATACCTCGGCTTGATCGCTTGTTTGTGGATGGTAGCGGTAGCTATCTTATGAGTGACTCAGGTACTTAGCGAGAATAGTGAGAAGCGCTTATTACGTAAGTGCGTGCCTTCATCACTAATGATTGCACGAGGAGTGCGAATCTAGAAAAAATAGTCTTCCGAATGAGCGTAACCACAACTTTAGCATCATTGGTGGGCGATGCTATAACTTCACCCACTTGAAGCGTAGTCCACCGCTAGAAGTATATAGGAGTTGCTAAAAGATGATGGAAATGGTCCCATGAAGTCGATGCCCCAAACATCAAACAATTCGACTTCTAAGATCATGTTTAGAGGCATCTCTTGTCGCTTTGATATATTACCCACTCTTTGGCATCTGTCACATTTCAATGAAAACACACGGGCATCCTTAAAGAGTGTTGGCCAGAAGAACCCACATTGAAGCACCTTAGCTGCCGTTCTTTCTCCATGAAAATGTCCACCGTAGTTAGATGCATGACATTGGTAGAGAATATTTTCCTTTTCAACTTCCTAACACACCTTCTTATGACTTGATCTCCACAATTGTTTAAATAAAAAACGGTTCATCCCATAAATCTTGTTTCACATCATGGAGAAATTTCTTCTTACGGTTGACTTGTTAAATCTGGTGGAAACACCTTACTCACAATGAAATTTACGTAATCTGCATACCATGGAGTATCCATCCTCACTGTAAAAGCAGGTTGTTCATCCGGAAAAATTCATTGATCATTTGTTGTGTCATCTTTTTTAGTTCTCGCATTCTCTAATCGTGATAAATGATCAAATGAACTTTGATTATGCATTCCCTTTTCGGTCCGGATCTCCAAGTCAAACTCTTGTAGCAATAATACCCATCTAATTAATCTAAACCGCATCCTTCTTTGCTATTAAGTACTTAATTGCCGAATGATCTGTAAACACGATCACTTTTGTCCCAATCAAATATGATCGAAATTTATCAAATGCATAAACAATCGCTAATAGCTCCTTCTCAAGAGTGGTATAATTCAGATTGGGCATCCGTTAATGTCTTACTAGCATAGTATATAGCATGAAAAATTTTATCCTTTTCGTTGGCAAGAAGCTGCGCCAATCATGAAAAGTCGCTAGCATCACACATTAATTGAATGTGATACTCGAATCTGGCGCTATGATTACAGTGCGGTAACAAGTTTTTTCTTTAACACATCAAAAGCTTCTAGGCATGCTTGATCAAAGTTGAATGGGACATCCTTCTCCAAAAGATTGCAAAGTGGTTTAAGTGATTTTGGAGAAGTCTTTTATAAATCGTCTATAGAAACCAGGCGTGTCCCAAAAAACTTGAATACCCTTTCTTTGAAATAGGTGGTGGCGGGGCTCTCGATGGTTTTGATCTTAGCTCTATCAACTTCAATTCCTTTTGATGACACTCGATGACCCAAGATTATTCCTCTTGCACCATAAAATGACATTTCTCGGTTTAAAACCAAATTAGTTTCCATACACCGTTTGAGCACGAGAGTGAGATTTTCCAAACAATAATCAAATGAATCCCCAAAAACGAAAAATCATCCATAAATACCTCAAGATTTTGTTCACCATATCGGAGAAAATAGCCATCATACACCGATTGAAATGTCGTAGGCGCATTACATAATCCAAAAGACATTCTGCGAAAAGCAAAGGTACCATATGGGCATGTGAATGTAAATCTTCTCCACGATCCTCGGTGCAATGGTAATCTAGTTATAACTTTGAGTATCCATCCAAAAGACAATAATACTCATATCCTGCAAGCCCATCCCAACATCGATCTATGAATGGTAGAGGAAAATGGTCCTTACGAGTGGCATTGTTCAACTTTCTATAATCCATACACACCCGCCAACCCGTAACTGTTCGAGTTGGGATCAATTCATTACGCTCATTTGCAACTACTGTCATTCCCCCTTTCTTTGGCACAATGATAGGCTGGACTTACCCATGAGCTATCTCGAGATAGGGTAGATAATTCCGCATCCAACCATTTAATGATTTCGCTTTTTACAACTTCCTTCATGATGGGATTGAGTCTTCGTTGTTGTTCAATAATCGGTTTAAACTTCATCTTCCAATAGAATCTTATGCATGCAAATTGATGGGCTTATTCCTTGATATCCGCAAGAGTCCACCCAAGAAGCGTCTTGAATTGCGAAGTACCCTTAGTAGCTTTTCTTCTTGAACCTTATCAAGTGATGCGAAATAATAAGCGGAAAGGTAGAAGAAGAACCAAGGTAGTAACATCTAGTAGATGGTTAGGCAATGGCTTAAGTTCCAAGGTGGGCGGTTCTTCTAAAGATGATTTTACCTTTTCATCCGGCTTTCCCCAAAAATCCATAGGTTCAAATTTTTGAAAACTTCGTGTGAACTTCTTTGAATCTAACATTTGAACCCATTCTAGCACACAGTTGAGTCATCAAATAAATTTTCACTAACCAACGCACTTTCAAGAGGGTCTTCATTCACAAATTCACTAAATACCTCTGTAGTTGCTTCTTCATCGGATCAACTCTAAAGCACTCTTCCTCTCCTTGAGAATTTCATAGCCTTGAAAAACATTAAACGTTACTTCTTCATCTTGGACTCTCATCGTTAACTCTCCCTTTTGTACATCAATTAATGTCCTTCCAGTGGCTAAAAATGGTCTTCCAAGGATAATGGGTATGTCTTTATCCTCTTCATAGTCCAACACAATGAAGTCGGCTGGAAATATGAATTTGTCCACCTTCACTAATATGTCTTCCACGATGCCCCTAGGGTATGTCACTGATCTATCTGCGAGCTGTAAAGAGATATTTGTTGGCTTTGGTGCTGGTAATCCTAACTGCGTGTAGATCGAAAGCGGCATCAAGTTAATACTCGCACCCAAATCACACAAACATCTGTTAAAGAATTGGGGTCCAATCGTATACCTGCAGTATGGTGAAGCTACCGGATCCTTCAACTTGATGGTAACTTTCTTTCTGCGAATTGCGCTACATTCTTCATCAACGCTTGATTTTAAAATCCCCTAGCTTCCTCTTTCTTGCTAAAATATCTTTCATGAATTTTGCATAGCTAGGCATTTGTTCTAAAGCATCTGCGAATGGAATGTTGATTTGCAGCTTTTTGAACACTTCTAAAAATTTTGAAAATTGTCTATCTAATTTCTGCTTTTGAAATCTTTGAGGAAACGGCACAGGTGGTACGACTGTTGTTTGCTTATCTTCTTGTTGTTTTTTCACAACATTTTCCCCAGATTTACTTTCTGAATTTCCACTCTCTTTTTCACCATCCTCGACAGAAATTATTTTCTTTTGTCCGTCTAAATCTGTAGTCAACTCCTTCCCACTTCTGAGTGTAACTGCCTTACAATGTTCATTTCCATCATTCCTTGGATTTTTCTCCGTATCACTAGGTAAAGAACCTGGAGTTCTAGTATTCAAAGCACTAGCTATCTGCCCAATTTGGTTCTCAAGATTCTTTATTGCGGTGATTGGTTTTTTTTGTTGTTCAAACCGAGTTGCCAATCTTGCCAACAATTCTTCCATTTGTGATAGCTTATCAGGTTGATGAGGTTGTGGGTGTTGTTGAGATTGTTGATGTGGCTGGAAATCCAGTGGATATGATTGCCTTGGAGCTTGGGCTTGAACATGTGACCGATTATTACTCCAAGAAAATTTGAGTTGTTTCTCACTCTGGATTGTATTTGTTTGGATAACTGCCCTGCTGCCTGTTATAATTAGAAACAAACTGGACTGACTCAGGATTTATTGCACATCGATCACTTGAGTGGCTACCCGCACATATTTCACAAATAGTTTCCATTTTCAGAACTGGTTGTACCCCAAGTGCATCTATCTTCTTTGTAAGAGCAGAAATCTGAGCTGTCACTTGAGCTGATAATGCTGTCATCGCATCCACTTCATAAACCCCTACTGTCCTTGGCTGAGTCGTTCTTGCTGTTGGCCACTGATAATTATTAGCTGCCATGGTTTCAAGCAATTGATACCCCTCATCACAATTCTTGGCCATAATAGCTCCTCCCGCTGCAGCATCTATACTCGATCTTCTTGTCTTTGAATAAACCGTTATAAAAGTTTGCACCTGAAGCCATTTAGGAATCCCATGGTGTGGACATTTTCTCAATGAGTCTTTAAATCTCTCCCATGCTTCATATAGTGATTACGAATCGTCTTTGAGCGAAAGAGAAGATATCGTTCATAACTTTCTTTGTTTTTTGGTAAGGAAAAACTTTGCAAGAAATTTTTGGGCTAGAATCGTTCCATGTAGTAATCGAGCACGGTGGTAGTGAATGGAGCCAACTTTTAGCCTTATCTCCGAGAGTAAATGGAAACGACCTTAGCCTTATTGCATCCTCGACACATTATTATACTTGAAAGTATCACGATTTCTATAAAGTCGACTATGTGATCGTTCGGATCATCATTTGGTAACCCTCAAACCGACATGAATTTTGAATCATCATATTGTCCCATTTTTATCTCAAAACTTGTAGCGATAATGGCGGAGGCCTCGTAATACTCGAATTGAATTTGAGTAACCATGCATGTAGCATAATCCCAAGATGATGCTTTTTTGCTCTTCTTGACCATAGTATCTTTCTTATCAAGTGCCTCTTTGGTTTCTTTAACCCACTTACGCAATCCGTTTGAAACCTTTTATCGATGTCGTCCTCGTAAGGCAATAAATCTAGCTTCTTCGATCGCGTTTGCATACACTAGTCAAGAACACTGAATAGAAACGAGAAAAAGAAAAGTTTAAATTAAGATTAACGCTATAAAAATCAATAATGACAAAATAATAAACTTATTTCCAAGAACGGCGCCAAAAACTTGTTGCCTAATTTTAATAGCACTTTACCCACGCAAGTATACGCAATCAATTATAATATTCAATGAAGCAAGGATATCGTTCCCACGAGGAAAGAGACTAATATTTATCAATTACTAATTCTAATGCAATTAATCCTATTTTAAACTCATGAAATTTTGTTTTGATTTGAAATTTAAACTTAACTAAACTAATGATTAAGAATCAAAATTTCACAAGAATAATCTATGATTTAATAGGTTAAGATTACAACTTCCCTTGGTATTTCATTTAAATCATTTCACTTCCCATTTAAAGCAATTAATTAATATGAATCATTATCCAAGAATGATTTATAAAATTCACACACTTTTTCCAAAACACGTGAACAAATCCTCCTAACTCCGATCCTTAAGACACAAAATTACAAGGAACACCCTTCTCAATTAATTCACTATATTCCTATGTGAATCAAGTTAATTAGGGTTTACGCATAAATTCTTTCAAAGGATACAAAAGACACATAGGTATATTCCTATCCTACATGCTAACCATATTAACCCTATTCAGATTATATGAACAGATGTTATTATATCCAGATCTTAATCTATACTCCATCTTCCAATTTTATATAGATTATCACAATAATTGTTGGCCAAACAATTAATCAATAAGCAAAAGATATAATAAACAATTCAATAAAAACCAACTTCATTCAATGGGAAGGTTCAATTTAAACTACATACCAAGTTCCGTTGCAATCTTAATGAAAATTTAGTTCATAATAATAATAAAGAAAAACATCATCCAAATTAATAATCCAAACATCCCAGATAATTACAAAAGATAAAACTAGAGAAGAGAAGAAGAAACTCTGAATTTTCTCCAATACTCTCTCTTTGATCTTCAGCCCTTGCAATTTTCCTTCGTGTTTTTTCTTCGTAGTTCTCTCTGTGAAACCCTTGAAAAATTGGTGATCGTTTTTCTAAAAGTCTCCTCTATTTGTATTAGTCTCCCTTCTCAATCGATTCCTTTTTGGCTTCAACAACCCACTTGGAAGTAGAAAATCCTCCTTTTTCACATACGTGGCGCCTAGGCGCTCAACACAAGCTTATTTCAGCGCTTAGGCGCTTGACTGAGACCACGTAATTACAAAATGCCACTCGGCTCTAATTTTAATGATTTTTGACCTTTTCTTCTACAAATGACCAATTTGTCCCTCCGGCTCCAACCTACACAAAATAAACACAAAAATAGATAAAAAGATACTAAAAAATAATTAAAGATAGCAATAATTAAGTTTAATAATATCGGATTCATAGGTATAAAACCTACTCATCAGTGGTGCCTTTCCTAAGCCTCGCGGAATTAGTCCTCCTTGAGTCCAGAAATAAAACACCAACGGGTTAGCCTCCTGGTGGAGGAATCACATAACATACATTCACATACATCGCGTCTCACCGTATGGAAATGATGACATGTGCGAAGCACTAATATCACAGACAGATATGGTGTGAAGCACTAAAGTGCATTAAATAAAGCATTAGTACACATTCATCCAATATAAATGCAGTATTCACACATAAGCAAATAAAATTTTTGAAAAACTTGATTAGCGGCCTAAGCCCTTTTACGGGAGTCCCCAGCAAATTCGCCATCTGTTGACGTCTGGATTTTTATTTGTCCCTTTTTGTTCTTGTTTTTTGGTGTTCTCATTTTAAGTGAGATTTGTTTGAAAAACAAGTTTGAAAAGGTCCGACATGTATATGTTGATGATTTAACAGTTAGAGTCGCCATTTGGTAATTTTAAATGATTGCACCAACTCAACCGATGAAAGGTTTGCACAAAGACCCAATGATTTGACACTGTTTAACTAGTCTGGGAAATCGAGATTTGTTATAGTCCGGGGGCTTAATTAAGCGGAGGGAAGGTTTTAGGCACCCACCAACTTCTGTGATAACACGGTTACCACCACTTTTCATTAACTTTTATCTTTGTATGTGTGTGTGTGTAGGTCCTATGTGCAGTTGTCTGGAAGTAGTGTTATGCCTCATTTGCACTTATATATAAAGGGTTTGACTTTTGTATAAAAGTTCAATTTTAACAAGATATACCAATGAAGTTTTGGAAAATAGGTTTTCAAACACTTATGCTCAATAGTAATTGAGGCATTTGATACTTCCATATTATTATGTCTTCGGCTTGATTGCTTTTGTTTTTGAGATGTGAGGCATCTTCGAGAAAATAAGATACATAGCAGTGCCGTACTCCTTGTAGGCATGAGAGTCGTCAAAGGATATGTAGACACCGTAGATAATTTACAAGTTGGTTGAAGCTGGAAAATGTCAATCACGGGAACCAAATCTAGATTCAGAAGTTGAATCTGTGATCACATGATTCCTAGGCTCACATGAAAGAGTGATATGTGCAAAAGCTAGAAAAAGAACTAGATTTGAGTAAATCTAAACCATTCTAGCTTCAACGGTTCCAGTTTAGTCACTTTGAACCGGTCAAAGTTAGAAATAACCAGATTTATACAAATCTAGCCCGCAGGCTGAAAGATTAAATATCTATATTATGAAAGCAGTTAACGCAGATATTTATATAAATATTGTATATATATATATATATAGTCCCCTTCAAGAGAGGGATCCCTCAAATAGTGTTATTTGAGGGATAGGGCGCTCAACCGTTGGATATGTTTTAGCTGAGATTTTACATCTTTTAACCCGTTTTCTCCAAATAACCCAACACATCCAATGCTGGAGAAAACCTAAGGCACGCAAAAGGGAAAAAAAGAAGAGTCTGTGCAAGCCTAAGAGAAGACCAACCCTTTCGAGATGAAGAGATGACCCACCATTTTCACAATTTTCAACTCAACTTGCATGATTTCTATTTCTACAAGGTGTCCATGTAGTTTTTTTTCCTAACAAAATCTAGGTTGGGTTATTTGGAGAAAACGGGTTAAAAGATGTAAAATCTCAGCCACATAAAGTCATTAAAATAGATCCAACGGTTGAGCGCCCTATCCCTCAAATAACACTATTTGAGGGATCCCTCAATCAATATATATATATATATATATATATATATATATATATATATATATATATATATATATAGGGACGATCATCTTCCACGAAGTAAACTCTAAGCGAGGACTTTGAAATGTAAATATATATACATATGAATAGATATATATTTATATAAGCAGTAAAAGGCCACGAAGTGAACTCCAGCCCAGACATGAATGTAAATATATATATATATATATATATATATATATATATATATATATATATGGGGTTCAATCCACAACAATAGGTTCTTTGTGGAGCAACCCCTTTTTAACCGATTGAAATGTCGGCGAGCAAAAAAAATAAAAATAAAAAAAATTTAACAGGCCAAAAAAGGGGTTGCTCCACAACAACCGGTTGCTGTGGATGGAACCCCTATATATATATATATACATTATATACTCCGGTGCGTTTATAACTTATGTATACATATTTACATTCATATCCTACTGAGCACGGAGTTTACTTTAAATATATATATATATATATATATATATATATATATAGAAGTAGTAGAAAGCTTATAAATATGAAAAATCTTACAGTGGGCTGCCAAGAAGACTTTAGATAGCTTTTGACGCCTGAAAACTCGGTTTCCATCGATTAAACTTTAGTATGTTACAAAACACGAGCTTATAAGTGTTTAAAAATAAGAATCACACAGTTTATAGCACTTTAGCAGGGGTTACATGCTGAAATGGACATAGTTTTCTCTCCTTTTTCCTTTTTTTTCAAATGAGCTGCTAATAGCTCATATTTAAAGACCAGATGGTAGCGGGTCAACCCGTGGTAGCCGTGGGTCTACCTGCATCTGTCCGGGTTGCCCCAGGCCATACGGTATCGTCTTAAAGTACGTGCACTTGGGCTACACGTTGTCCTCTCGAACCTTCATAACTTTCAATCTGGGCATCCGATAAATGAGTGTTATACCTTTTCGTAATGTTGTTGTCAAGAGCTACACAATAACATGGGGTTAGAGGTTGTACGAAGCTGGGAAGATAGGTCCTTGACCAAATCTCCAAGTCTTCAAAGTCTATCTGTTGTATTGTCTTGTGTAGTTGTCACTCGGGATTTGAGTTATAGTTCTTGTAGGACACCTTGGTACGCAGTGTGGATTGAATTGTATTGAGATGATGTGAATGTGATGTTGAGGTGGCAGAATGACAATTTTTCCCCCACTGGGGTTATCTCTGGCTTTTGCACAGATGTAGCAGTCGTTTCTCAAGGTTATCTCCGAGATTGTGGTGCTGTGGATGCTAAATGTCCTCGGGATTATCTCTGAGGTTTGTTTGACCTCTCGGGGTTATCTCCGGGGTTGAAACTGTATCTCTCGAGGTTATCTTTGGGGTTGAAACTGACTCTTCCATAGTTATCTCTGGAAC
This sequence comes from Panax quinquefolius, assembly GCA_020205615.1. Classification (NCBI taxonomy): domain Eukaryota; kingdom Viridiplantae; phylum Streptophyta; class Magnoliopsida; order Apiales; family Araliaceae; genus Panax; species Panax quinquefolius. Next base: position 56,980,455 of record CM035155.1, read on the forward strand.
TTGAACTTGATCCCTCGAGGTTATCTCTAAGGTTAAAAGCTAGACTTCCTGGGGTTGAAACTGATGTGACTTCCAGGGTTATCTCTAGTGCCCTCCTACAGGGTTAGTAACAAGAATGCAAAATTTTGAGTGTCTACAATATCATTTATTTTGTACTCGTCAAGGGATATCATCTTCTTTCATATTTCTCCATTTATGGTACATATTTATTGTTTGTTTCCATAATCTTATTATTAAATGGTGAAAACCCTTGAAATTAGTGGAATATTCTTAATAGTTTGTGCTTCATCTTTATATCATTTCACTATTGTTCTGAACTTTCATATTGAAATTTTAATCTTTTCATGTTGGGGTACTATTCATTCGAGATACTATTCATTCAGGGTACTTTACATTTAGGGTACTATTCATCCGGGAAAATTCATGTCGGGTACTTGATGAGTGGGTTTTATACCTACGAATTGTCCTCTAATTCGAACTTAAACTGTGTTAATTCTTTGTTTTTATTGTTCGTTTTTACTTGTTTTGTGTTATTTTTTGTTTAGGTGTGGTGGCATGGCAATTGGACTTATAAGGGTGAAATCATGGCGAAATTAGCAAGTTCAGGAGCTAAATTAGACAAAAAGACAGAATACACCCCCGCCGGGGTGAACTTTCTGTATACAAAACCCCCCGCCGGGGTGGGGTGCTAAGAATTAAACAATGAGAATAGATGCACGGGAGGAGTACTTTTACAAAGGCTAAACCCTGTCGGAACTAGGTGCAAGGAAAGAGAAGTGTCCTGTTCTATTTGAACTGTTGATGTAACGTAAAGCTAAGTGGTTGGAACGACTTGGAACTCAATTATGCATGGAATTAGAGTTAGAATACGTGTCTTGGCATATATTTAACATCAAACAACAAGATTGAAAAGGAGATACCATCAATTAATATCATTGAAGCTAGAATTGGGAGCAAGAGCATTGGAGGAAGATTTTGAAGGAGATTTCACAATAATTACAGATTAAGGCTAAAGAGAAGGGTGGTTCTGGATTCATTCTCTTTTTTTAGTTAATATTTGTAATTGGGATGATGTTTAATTTGATTAATTCAATTTTTATTTCATTGATGATGAACCAAATTACTTTCTAGGCTTATAACAGATCTTTAAGTGGAACGATGGTTATGTAATCTTTGATTTTCAGTTTAATAAGCTATTCTTCAGTTTATCTATATTAATATTCTCTTGAATTTATGAATTTCCTGATCACCAATTCTATGTGGACTTGTATGGATTCGAGAGAGGAGATATGAGTCAAGACTTAGTTAATATAGCATGTGTTCTTGAATTATGCGATTGAATGGAATCTGGATTTATGTTAGGATAGAGATATGCCTGGCATCGCATGTAATCGGATAGAGAACTTGAACTTAAACCTTCTTTGATTGTAATTCACATAGAGATATAGTGAGTTAGTTAATTAAGGTGTTTAACCTAATTTAATCTAATTTATGGATTTAAGTTAATATGGTATTAGTGCATCGAGAGATGGCTAATTCTACTTGAGTGTTCTTGATTAATATATTGGGATAGTGAATTAAACAGGAATAAAGTCAGAGTGATACTTAGAGTGAAGTTGTAAGCCTAATTCTCCAATATTTGTTTGAAATTTTAGTTTTTAGGGTTTATTAATTGTTTGGTGATTTTAGAATTTTTAATATATTTAGTTTTTATAATTATAATTCTTAATTTTGATAGTTTAATAAAATTTGGATTAATAGGAAACTGATAATTGTGAGAGTTAATTTCTTGTTAATCTCTGTGGGAACGATACTCTACTTATTACTATATTACTTGTTGACCACGTATACTTACGTGTTGTGCATAACTAAATTTTACCCAACAAGTTTTTGGCGCCGTTACCGGGGAAAAGTATAGATTTTAATATTTTGCAATATCAGTTTAATTAGTCCAGTTTTACTTAAACATTTTTTTCCTTTTATTTTGTGCCTTCTATTTCAGGTTCTTGAAGTTGGTTTATTCAAACTCGGTCCAAAAACCCAGACTTGCTTCCTTTTGAGGACGATATTGAGAAACCGTTTCAAAGGCTAAGTAAGTGGATTAAGGATACAAAGGAAAACTTTGAGAATTCTGAAAAAGAAGAAGTAATGGTTGCCGAAGACCAAAAAGCGTTGAGGGACTTTACTACTCCTAAAGTGATTGAGCTTCAGTCAAGTATCACCAGGCCAGTGATTGCTGCAAATACATTTGAGATCAAGCCTGGGATTATTCAGATGATCCAAAACTCAGTTCAGTTTGGGGGGACTTGCAAATGATGATCTGAATGAACATTTGGTTAGCTTTTGGAGATATGTGACACTTTCAGATACAATGGGGTGTCAGATGATGCAGCCAGCCTTCACTTGTTCCCATTCACTTTACGGGACAAGGCGAAGAGTTGGTTACACTCTTTACCGCTGGGATCAATAACTACATGGGAAAACCTTGCTCAAAAATTTCTAGCCAAATTTTTCCCACCAGTAAAGACTGCGAAAATGAGGAATGAGATCACTATATTTGAACAGCAGCATGAGGAATCACTGTATGAAGCATGGGAAATATACAAGGAATTGCTCAGAAAGTGTCCACATCACGGATTACCTAAGTGGCTGCAAATGAACACATTCTACAATGGGTAACATGGGAATCTTAGGACTAGTATAGATGTAGCTTCGGGTGGAGCTTTTATAGCAAAGAGTTACGAGGAGACATATAAGTTGATAGAGACAATGGCGGCTAACAATTATCAGTGGACCACGGCAAAAATGACACAGCCTAAGGTAGCTGGAGTGTTAGAGGTAGATGGAGTAAAGACATTAGCAGCACAGATTTCAGCGCTATCAAAGAAAGTGGATGCTTTGTTGAGTGTATAGAATCCGCAAGTTATAGTTACTTGTGAATTGTGCGTGGGTGAACATCCTATAGAACAATGTGCAATCAACCCAGCATTAGTGCAATTTGTGGGTAGCTATAACAGGATGCCACAGAACATGTATCAGAATGTATATAATCCGGGCAATAAGAATCACCCTAACTTATCATGGAGTAATAATCAGCATCAGCAAGCTCCACGATCATCTTATCCCCTAGGATTTCAGAATCAACATCAACAACCAGCTCAACATTAAGAGAGAAAAACAGATTTAGAAGAGTTGTTGTCAAAATATATAACGAGCAACGAGGCGGCCATGAAATCAGAAGTAGTAGCCATCAAGAATTTAGAAAACCAGATGGGACAGATAGCTTTTTCATTGAATAATAGGCCTCAAGGAACTTTACCTAGTGATAAAGAGAAAAATCCAAAGGGGAATCATGAGCAATGTGACAACCTAAATTTTTTATAAGTTATTAAAATAAGAATTTAATAATTAAAATTCTTATTATGAGATATTTTGAGTTTGAGTATGTATATATACATGCTTTATATGTTGAAATATATGATATAGTGTGAAGAGAAATATATATATTCATATATTGGGAAAGTAAGGAATTAATAGTCAAGTTAACTATTGAAGGAATTAAATGAATTTAGTAATTAATTTTAAATATTTATTGAAGTAAATAAATATTTTAAATTTATTTATTTATTGAGATAAATAAATAATCAATAAATTGTGGTGAATTAATTTAGTAACTAAATTGATTAATGATAATTAAATTGAGTGTTGATAATTTTATCCGAAAGATTTAATTTAAGAAAATAATTAAATTAAATCAATTGCTTAATATTTAAGAAGATAATTAAATTAAGTGAATTGTTTAATATTAAACGAATAAAATAAATAAAAATAATGTTTCTAATTTATTAAAATTAGATATATATTTATTTATAATTATAATAAGATTATAATTATAAATTATAAGATATTTAATGGGTTACATGTGTGACAAGTAGTAACTATATAATATAATATTATTTAAATAATCTATTTGAGGGAAAAAGGTGTTAGCCAAACAAGGCCTTGTGGCCTTTGGCTTATTCCAACTGACGTCTTCTTATTTTTATAATTGAAGTGTGCGTGGGTGAGTGGCCAGTTTATATTATATACGCATCTTATTTTTCTAAGGCTAGTGGTGAGTTGGGTGAGAAGAAGAATTACGAGAGGGTTTGCAAGAGAGAAGAAAAACTAGTTTTGGAGATTGGCGAGAGGAAGAAGGAAATTACTAAACCTAGTCACCATCTTTTGTAAAGATACAATCGAAGAGAAGGTATAACCTACTTTAACTCTAATTTTTTGATAATTTTATGGAATTGATAAAAATATATGTATATATATGTTCTATAATCTGTTAATCCTTGTTTGTGGGTGTTATTTGATGATTAAAGGTATGGAATAGGGTTGTAGTAGAAGGTTGTATATATATAAGTATGTATGTTGAAAAAGGGCTTTAGAAAGTACGAGAATTGATGCCTTATATGTGTTGTAATCTTTAATTTGTTATTGGATTGTGATAATATGTTAAGAAACGAAAACGGCGTAGTTTAAATCGTGTTAATTGATTGAGAAACAAAGTCGTGGCGATCGAATTCACTAGAGATGTTAAAACATGAAAATAGAGTACGAACATGTGTTTTGGGTCAAATTTTAGGTTGGTTAATGTTTTTATAAATTGTTAGAATTCTAGTATGTTGTAGTTCTATGAATTACGAATCCATAGAATCAAAAACAGACTAATTTGGATGTGTATAACTCAAGTTATGAAGATTAGTAGGAGAAAAAGGGTCAAAAATCGCGAGGAACAGTAGCTTCAGGTCCCGTTTATGCTAACGGGGGCAGCTGCACTGTGTCCTAAGTCATTTTGGGCACAGCTACACTATAGGGTCTGAAATTGCTTGCTGTGCCCAAGGCTTAATTATGTGGCGGTGCTTGCCCAGTATGTCGTGTGACTACTTTGACCTATTTTAGTAAAATAGGCATAACATTTTCATACGAACTCTGATTAGGGTGATTCAAGATGATCCGGAACGAGGACAAATAGACCTAGAACTTTGGTTCTTTAAGTTATTTAATTTGAGGTCCTTAGGAAGGGTCAAAATGGTCATTTGAAGGACTGTTGTGTTTTTAGAGGCAATCGGAGGGCGTCGGGTATGCAAGTGTAATGCTCTTAACGGTAAGAGATGTTGTTGTAAGTTATAGAACATGAATATTAGAAGTATAATGATGCTTAACATTAATAAATTATATATTAGATAAGTTATATATGCATACTAAGCGCACACAAGAGAGACAAATCGGGCGTGTGACGAATAAATGTCGAAACGCCGTGATAAGTGTTAATGAACGTAAAAAGTGTTTTAAGTTAAACAAAAATGAACATTATAAGGTATGAAATGGGTTTAATATAAAACCAATAATGATTCCTAGCAAGACTTAAGCACTTGAACGAACTTCGAATATGAAATACAGTGAGATATAAGTTGAAAGTTAACACAATCAAATTGAACATTGTGTATTTATGATAAGAAGGGTTATGAGACGTAAATTAAAGTTTACATTACAACTACTATGCGTTGCTATGTGACTAATAGTTAATGTGAATGATTATATAATTGTGTAGAGCACATGAAGTGCAGATATCTATAAGCTGTTAAACTGTTATTGGTAAACAACGATCAAGGCAAGTCTTTCAGTTCCTATTTGCTATGTGAATTTGATTGATTTAAATCTTTATTGCAAAGAGCATGATGTTTTATATATATGTTGAATGTATGAAATGTTAAAGTCAACTTATGACTACATTGATTGAGTAAAGCATGTTGATTGAGTAAGGAGCATAATCTTTATACATCTTTATACTTGTTATATGAACTGTAACATGTATGTTATGTTAGTCCAATGTTTATGAGATATATGTTGAGCATGTTATTATGTGCTATGTGATGCATGAAAACTGTTAGATTTTGCTGGGTTGTTGAGCTCAACTTTGCAAATAACCACTTTTGCAGGTTCAAGATTTAAGGTAAAGTTATGTGTTACCTGAAAGACATGAATCAGATGTGATACTTGAAGATTTATACACTTTGGTTGTGTTATTATTATTTGAAACATGTTTAAGGTTCCGAATAATGTATTAATGTTGAATTGTAATATTGTTTTGCAATGGAAACTATTGTAGTATTAAAAATGATTCTGAGATATTTAGATGTAAAGGTTGAAAGTTCTGGGAACGAGAATAGTTTGTAATAGAAAATTTTAATTGTAATAGAAAATTTTAATTATTCTACAAATTTCAATGGTTGTATTATGGTTTAATGATGTAAAAATTAGAGGTTGAATGTATTATTAACGACCGAAGTTGAGAATTAAATTATATGAATTTTAGGGTCATTACAAGCAATGTCAAGCAATTATGTTACGGAGTGGAAAACAGCTTGAGGGGCAAAAAAACAAAAAAATTGGCTGCAAAAGATGATAACAAAGAAAGTGAAAATAAAGTGGTTGAGGACAAACAAGATGAAGGAAATCTGGTGAAAAAAAGCAAGACATATAATGAACCAGTTGTGTATCCTCCACCACCTTTTCAGCAAAGAATTCAAAAATAGAAATTAGATAAGCAATTCACCAAGTTTTTGGTAGTTTTTAAGAAACTTCAAATAAATATTCCATTTGCAGAAGCCTTAGAGCAGATGCCTAGTTATTCCAAGTTTATGAAGGGAATTATGTCCAAAAAAAGAAGTTGGAGGATTTTCAAATGATGGCATTAACGGAGGAGTATAGCGCAATACTACAAAGGAAGTTACCGCCAAAGTTGAAAGATCTGGGGTGTTTTACTATTCTGTGTACAATTGGGAACATAGCATTTCAAAAGTGTTTATGTGATTTGGGGGCGAGTGTAAATCTCATGTCGTTATCAGTATACACCGAATTGGGTTACCAGCTCCAAAACCAACCAATATATCTCTACAGTTGGCGGATTGGTCAGTCACGTACCCGAGAGAAATTATGGAAGACATTCTGGTTAACGTGGATAAATTTATATTCCCAGCTGACTTCATAATTTTGGATTACGAGGAAGATAAAAATATCCCAATCATCCTAGGGAGACCATTCTTGGCTACGGGTAGGACTCTCATCGATGTGCAATAAGGTGAACTAACTATGAGGGTTCAAGATCAGGAAGTCAAGTTCAATGTGTTTAAAGACATGAAGTTCCCTACGGATGAAGAAGAATATTATTGGGTGGATGTCATTGAGCGGATAGTTAATGAAGACATGGAAAAGAGTTTGGTTAATGATCCATTAGAAACTACATTATTGGGAGACGAAGATTTGGATGATCCGGAGTTTGTGGATTATTTACAAATATTGGATTCTTTGCCACATGTTAGCAAATTGAAAGCACCATTTGAACCATTACACACAGAGGAAAGAGCCATGGCAAGGATGAAACCCTCGTTGGAGGAACCACCTACACTTGAGCTTAAGCCACTTCCTAAACACCTCAGGTATGCATATTTAGGCAATCCTAATACTTTAGCTGTTATTATTTCTTGTTCACTTAACGAATTGTAGGAAAATAAGTTGTTGAGAGTGCTTAGAGAATACAAATCAGCTATAGGATGGACAATTATAGATATCAAAGGAATCAGTCTGTCCTTCTGCATGCACAAAATTCTTATGGAAGAGGATGCAAAGCCAATAGTGGAATAACAGAGACGGCTCAATCCCATCATGAAAGAAGTTATGGAGAAAGAAATTAGAAAGTGGTTGGATGTGGGAATCATCTACCCAATTTCAGACAGTACGTGGGTCAGCCCGGTTCAATGTGTGCCAAAAAAGGGATGAATGACTGTAATACAGAATGATGATAATGAATTAATTCCTACGAGGAGAGTGATCGCTTGGAGAGTTTTGCATGGACTACATGAAGTTGAATAAGCCAACCCGCAAGGATCACTTCCCTCTACCTTTCATTGATTAGATGTTGGATAGATTGGCGGGACACGAATTTTACTGTCTACTGGATGGGTATTCGGGGTATAATCAGATAGTCATTGCTCCTAAAGATCAAGAAAAGACGACTTTCACATGCTCATACGGCACTTTTACATTCAGGAGAATGTCTTTTGGTTTGTGTAATACACCAGCAACATTCAAAAGGTGTATGATGGAAATCTTCTCGGACATGGTGGAGAAGAATGTGGAAGTCTTCATGGACGACTTCTCTATCTATGGAGATAATTTTGATATCTATTTAGAGAACTTGGTGATGGTTTTAAAGTGATGTGCGGAGACAAATTTGGTGCTTAACTGGGAAAAGTGCCACTTTATGGTCGAAGAAGGAATAATTCTGGGGCATAAGGTCTCAGCGAAGGGATTAGAGGTTGATAGAGCGAAGTTGGAAACAATTGAAAATCTTCCACCGTCGACTACAGTCAAGGGAATTCGCAGCTTTCTAGGACATGCGGGATTTTACCGAAGGTTCATTAAAGATTTCTCTAAAATTACAAAACCATTATGTAGTCTCTTAGAGAAGGATGTAGTTTTTAAGTTTGATGAGGATTGTAAGTTAGCATTTGAGTTATTGAAGAAAAAGTTAACTACAGCACCAGTTATTGTCGCACTGGATTGGAAAATGCCTTTTGAGTTAATGTGCAATGCAATGGACTATGCGGTAGGGGCTGTTTTGGGTCAACACCGAGAGAATATATTCCATGCCATAAACTACGCAAGCAAGACCCTTACGGAGACACAAATGAATTACACAACTACAGAAAAGGAGTTACTTGTAGTAGTATATGCCTTTGACAAATTCCGAGAATATTTGATTGGGACAAAGGTGGTGGTGTATACGGATCACTCGGCTATTAGGCATTTAATCTCGAAGAAGGATGCTAAACCACAACTTATCAGATGGATACTCCTTCTACAAGAATTTGATTTGGAAATAAAAGATAGAAATGGGACGAAGAATCAAGTTGCAGACCATCTTTCAAGGTTAGAAAATTCGGACAAAGACGGGGCAGATAAATGTTTAATTAACAAGTCATTTTCGGAAGAGCAGCTATTTGGGGTCAAATGCAGAATTTCTATAGTATACAGATTTTGCCAACTATTTGGTTAGCAACGTCATTCCCTCTGATCTTACACGGCAACAAAAGAAGAAGTTCCTACATGACGTCAAGTGGTACATGTGGGACAAGCCGTATCTATTCAAACAGTGTGCAGATAATGTGACGCCCCCAAATCCAGGTTCTCTAACCTAAGATTCGATGCTCACGATCTATCATCATCATAAGCATTCTATAAACTATTGCGGAATAATAAACATACATTGTTCATTATAATAAAGTTTCATAACATAGCCCTAAGGTCTTCTTAACCTTAACTTAAACACACCATTCATATTACAAAATGTTTACATAAGTATTCCATCAGATAATAATAATTAACATTAATTCTAAACTATTCTTGGATCTTGCCCTTGCCTTTGTTTTTTGTATTGGATCCTTCAGGCTTAACTGAAATAAATGTCAGGATATAACAAAGGTAAGCAACTAATTTACTTAGCAAGTTTATATACAAGGGAGATATATCATGACTAGAATGAAGTTTCGCTTTCAATGTTCAACAATAGTATAAGATTGTGAAGTAACATGAATTAATAATCAACAATTAAATATTCAAATAATCGAATAACATGTACTGAGTGGTTTTGAAATAATCATGAACATTTGCCAAGGTTCTTAGTCATTTACACTAGACCTCTTAATAAGTTTTGGTATTCAAGGGGATCATCCTTTCATACCCCATGATTTATGCATAAACACTTAATAATCCAACATCGATATCATGCCTTAATCAAATTTGTCCTTTTCTCAGTCAAGAGTTCTTATCATATCAATTTAATAAGAATAAATTTTTAAAACACATTTGATTTAACAAATTTAAACATGCTTGATCTAGCTGATACAATTAGCATAGATCTATCTCATAAACAGTTCATGAATGAAAGAACTTTAATTTAATTCGCAGTTCAATAATAATAGAACAAGAATTCAATTGCACCAAGTGCAAATCTCAATAATCAATATAGATGTGAATAATCATCAATAATTATTCACTAACATGCTTTGAAAATAATAACTCGAGTTTGAGTTAGGGAACTTGCCTGTTTGTCGAGCTACGACTAATTAGCTTTAATTATAACTCTTTGAATGACCTAGCATTGACAATGTTGGTCTATTAATTAGTATTGTGTATAATTGTACGTCTACATACTTACTTATGCTATTATCTAGCAAATAATTCAATCACCATGTACACATAGTATAATGTACCATCATTAACCCTATAAGATATTTAATAAATCTTAGGTTAATAATTTTATAAATTTATAAGGTCTTTCTTAAGTAATAAACACTTACTAGACCCTTAAACAAATTATTATAGTTGTTTAATTAATGAGTCTTTTAAATTATCTCCATGTATTAACTTTATCTTCCTTTAATTATCATTCAATATTAGTTAAATAATAATTAATTATTTACCTTTAGTTATTATTAAATAAATAATAGCTAGTTACATCTACTTATTATTTAATTTTAATTAAATATTGAATAATTAACATTATTTGTCTTTAATTATTATTTAATATTAATTAAGTAATAATTAATTAATCATTTATCCTTGAATAATAAATAATTGATTTATTAGTCTTTAATTATTCATTACTATTAATAAATGAACAATTAATTAACCTTTGTCCTTATTTAATATTAATTAATTTATTATTTATCCTTGAATATTAAATAATTAATTTACTTCATAAATCTTTAATTATTCTTTCTTATTAACTTAAGAATAATTAATTATCATTTATTCTTATTAATTAATTAATTATTTAATTAATTATCCTTTAATAATAAATAATTAATTTATTTCATAAGTCTTTAATTGTTTTTTTTATTAACTTAAGAAAAATAATTATCATTTATTCTTATTTATTATTTAATATTAATTAAATAATAAATAATTACTTTATAAATTTTATTTCAATGTAAGTAAGTAATTACATTATTACATAATCTTACTTAAGCATTCTTTAATTATTAATTAATGGTTTAACCTATTTATTATTTAATTTTAATTAAATAATCAATAATTACTTTATTAATACTAACTCTACTTAATTATCACCCAATATCACTTAGATAATAATTAAATAGGTAATTACACTCAAATTTCATGTAATTAGTTTAATAATCCATTAATTGCATTAAAAGTTATAAATTAGTAAGTTTAAAATAATTTTAAATGAGTTTAAACTACTAAGTACTTAATAATTAGCTAACTGCTCGGAAAAATTTTGGGTTAAATATTTTAATATTCTTCAGAATTTGAGAAAAATTTGGGTCCAAGAACCACCTTTGGAACCCACTTAAAAGTGGCGAATAATCTGTCGTAGAAAAGTTCAAGCTTGGTTCGGTTCTTCTAAATCGGCAGTAGCTTTTTAAGATTTTTGATTTTTTTTTTTAGATTTGAGGTCATTCACTAAAACTTGAATAAAATGAAATCTACAACTCCGATTTGGGTCCAATCAGATTCGTTGGATTTGTATCTTCCCGAAATATAGTTTTCATTCATCAAACATCAAATTTAGATCTGTTTTGTTCCTGGAAATTGGTCCAGAAGTGACTGCTCATGCACATGAGTTCTTTAGTTGAGGTGCTTTAGAAATAAATTCATATCTCACTCATTTTTTAACATTTTTACATGCTTCCAAAGGGGTTTTGTTCTTAACTCATAGTTCTAGCATACCAAGAAACAAAATCACAAAAACCATTTGTAGATTTCAAAATGAAAAGCAATGATCACCCCTTTAAATTAGGGTTTTTTCCCAAAACTACTTTAGCTTCCTTTTCCCCAAAATTATCCAACATAAACTATATAGATGAGCAAGATAAACATACTATACCCAAGATATATCATTCATATAAGACTTTAACCTATTAGAACTTGAACTTCCATGAATCTTTTACAAGATCACATAGAACATACACAACATAAAAATTAGGGTTTGATTTTCTTACCTTGTTTTGTGGGATGCTCTTCTTTTCTTTCTAAAGTAGACTAAGAACTTGGGATGCATGAACAATATGCTCCTCCTTCTTACTTAGAATCCAAACCTTTCCTCTCTCTCTTGCTCTCTTTGTGTTCTTGCTACTTGAGAGAAAAATAGAAGAAGTAGAAGAATGGTGGAGGAGGAAAATGAAATGAAAATGGAGATATATGTTGGTGAATTGGAATGGAATGCTAATATCCCCCATATTTCTTTTGTCCCTTGGACAAAATGGTTAGCCTTATCCCTTCCTAATCATACCTAATCATGCCATTAAGGTTGCTAATTAGGCTTTCTACCAATGGGAGCATGACACACATGTCCTTGTGTGTAAGAGTTTCTAATTTTGGGGCTTGATTAGCTTAATCCCTTTGCCTTAAAAGGCTTAATGTGGCCAGATATTACAAGCCCAATATCCCATCCATTTTGCTTTTATTTTAATGCCCAAATTAGATTTATCAAAGGTCTAAAATACCCTTAATCAAGTGGGCTAAGTATGGGCTTGCATTTTATTTCTTTTGGGCTTCTCTTTTAATTGTTTTGGGCTATGTAATAAACATAGTTTAACAATTTTAATATATATTACCCTAATTATTTATTTTAGGTTTCCATTCCCAATCTTATGGAATTTAATTACCTATACATGTGACTTTAGCTCATGACCTAATTAGGTTTACTAGAAATAGGTTTAAAATTATTAGTCACTGGAAATAGCAAAAGTAGCCACTTAAGTTAGTATACGTATTAAATACTAATTTTTCCTTATTATCATAACCCTTAGGTTATTTAATTGTCTCACCTAATGTATAATTAGGTTATAAATCTTTCATTTCTAATGAAATCTATATATATATATATATATATATATATATATATATATATATATATATATATATATATAACTATAAGATATATGTTTAATTATCCATGCACCACTTCACATATGTTGTCATATATTAAATCACTATATAGCACAAAGTTTTAAATATCAATAATGTACATACATATATAGTGACTTGAAATTCATGGTTATTACAGATAAAGTGATTCATAGATGTGTGCCATACAGTGAAGTAAATAATATACTACACGAGTGCCATTCGTCTGCATATGGGGGACATTATGGAAGTGAGAGAACAGCGACAAAAGTGCTTCAAGCAGGGTTCTACTGGCTTACAATATTTAAGGATGGCCACCAGTTCGTTAAAAAGATGTGACAAATGTCAAAGAGTGGGTAACATATCGAAGATGAATGAGATGCCACTACAAACTATCTTGAAAGTTGAAATTTTTAATGTATGGGCCATGGATTTTATGGGGCCATTTCCTCCATCGTTCAATAATCAGTACATCTTGCTTGTAGTTGATTATGTATCGAAATGGGTTGAAGCCATAGCACTCCCGACAAATGATGCCAAAGTGGTTCTTAAGTTCTTGTACAAGAATATTTTTACAAGATTTGGCACACCAAGAGCTATTATAAGTGATGAGGGTAGTCACTTCTGCAACAGATCGTTTACAACTCTTTTGTCAAAATATGGGGTCAACCATAAGGTGGCTACAACATATCACCCCCAAACAAGTGGGCAAGCTGAGGTTTCAAACAAGAAGGTGAAGAAAATATTAGAGAATGTAGTAAACCCGAACAGAAAGGACTGGTCTCTCAAATTGGATGATGCATTATGGACTTATAGGACAACATATAAGATGCCAATTGGGATGTCACCATATCAGTTGGTTTACGGGAAACCATGTCACCTACCGATGGAGTTACAACATAAAGCCTATTGGGCAATTTAGAAACTCAACTTCGATCAAGCAGCAGCAGGTGAAAAGAGGCTACTTCAATTGAATGAACTCGATGAATTTAGACTTCAAGCCTATGAGAACTCGAAGTTATATAAAGAAAAGGTCAAGAAATGGCACAACCAAAAAATCATACAGAGAACGTTTGAACCGGGGCAATCATTACTATTGTTCAACTCAAGATTGCGGTTGTTCCAAGGAAAGCTAAAATAGAGGTGGTCGGGTCCATTTACTGTAAAAAAAGGTTTTCCAACATGGCACCATTGAACTATATAGTAGAAATCCATTGGAGACATTTAAAGTCAACGGTCAGTGTTTGAAACATTATTGGGGTGGTGAATCCAACACGGATGTCATCGTAATCACACTTGCCGACGCACCATGAATAGGGAATAGTCAGGTTAAAAGACTTAAAATCAAGCGCTAATTAAGAGGCAACCCAATTTTACTTTTATTCTCAGTATTTTTATTCATGCTAGTTAAATTGTAGTTTAAAATAATAATTAGTATAAAATAAATTTAATTCAATTCATTAAATAGTTAGTTAACTTATACTTTTTAGATGATCTTACCTTACATGCTTAATTTGTGCACTATTAACTTATATGCATGTTTAATGATGTTTTAGGTACTTAAAAAGCTTATGGATTGGAGTTGGATGCAAAGAATGGGCAAAATCAAGTGAACTTGCAGAAGGCATGCCCGCCGACACGGGCTTTTTGTGAAGGAACCCCCTCCGGGGTGGGGGTATTGATCTCAAAAATAGAAAGTATGCCCGACGGGGCGGATATTTTGCCTACATAAGTCCGCCGGGGCGGGGGTCTCAACTTGCAAAACAAAACACATGCCCGCTGGGGAGGGCCTTCAAGGCTTATTACCCCAAATCAAGGCGAAGTCTGGAATCAAGAGGCAGAAGCGATTCAAGTGATTATATAGCATTCAACCCATTTCCCCCCACTTTCTTCTATGTGCTACCCAACTGAAACCCCACTCCTATACACTCTCAACCCACGATCTAATCAACTTAACCCCCATCTCCCCACTACATTAAAAAACTTTCCCACTACTTCAACCCATAACTCTCTACATCATCTCCCCTCTATAAAATCATCCTTTCACAACACACTCTAACCATCTCAATTCACACCAATTCAGAAGTTCAAGGTTAGGGTTCTTCTTGTGCGGATTTGTACAACATAAAGGGAAGGGATAATCAACCAACTTGGGGATATACTGAGAGTGAGTAGTTTGTCTTCCAATTTCTCATACACCTATCACCATATTTGAAGCAAAATCACTAAGTTTGGGGGTGTTACAAGTCTATCATGCCAAGTGTTCGACAGTTTGCTTGAGTGAAATTTGGAGGGAAATATTTAGATGAAGATCATCAATTCCAATTCTAATAGCACCTAAACCGGCATCAAAACGACAACGTGGAGAAAGTTCAGGGTCCACACCACCAACACGGACCTTTGACAGGAGTAAATTCATAAGTGTCGTCGTCGCCAACCGTTACGACTATCTTGTAACAAAGGCACTCACACCAAAGCGGGGGTTGGCACCTGAACACGTCGACGATGAAATGATGCTACAAATTTATGAGAAACGATGGAATAAGTTCATGGAAGAGCCTAAGCCAGTGATTGTGAATGTGGTCAAAGAGTTTTATGCCAATGTAGAGGATAAGGCCTCATTCACCGCATTTGTCCGGGGCAAACAAGTTCCTTTCAGTGTCGACGCCATCAACACGTACTACCGATTACGAGTTCATAGGGAGTGCCAGTACGCTTACTTACGTGACCATGATCCTGAGCACGAGGCTATTTTGACAGAAATTACAAAGCCGAGTACCACATGGATCAAGGGCCGAAAATGGGGCACTATCTTCTACATTAAGGATCTCAGTCGGTACGAAACGATATGGCATGCATTCTTGTGCGCCAAGCTATTTCCATCCACACACGCGACAGAGGTGACCAAGGAGAAGATATTGATTTTATATGCCATCGTCCAAGACTTTCTCATCGATGTAGGTGCTATCATCAGTTTTTCAATCTGAAGATGTCTGCGAGGACCATTCTCGGTGGCTTGCCACACCCATCGCTCATTTGTGGGTTGTGTAGGCAAGTGGGAGTTTGATGGTCCGATGATGAGACCACCCAGATACCACTTCAAATGCTAGACTTGAGGATGATTGCGTGGTATTCGGTGTGGCCAGGGGGTGAGCCGCACCCTAGAGGACTTGGGTTCATATTTCCACTAGCCTCGGATGATGAGGCTGACACTGAAGACACCTCAGATGACGACGAGTACCCGGGGGATGAGACGATGGGAGATCAAGGAACGGAGGAGATACCACAACCCGATGCTACATCTAGCCCTCAGTTTCAGAGCCTCCAACGTCAAGTGGATGGATATAATAAAGATGCCAACAGAATGATGCGGAGACTCGCAGCGAGGCAGGACCATATGTTCGAGGCCATGAATATATCCTTTGCCTCGTTGAATGCGACGCTCTAGAGTTTCCATCTAACCGCACAATTCCCATACCAATGAGCTTGGACACGATGCCAAGGTTCCCCCAAAGATTCGAGATAAAGAACAACGACCACCACCACCCCAAGCTTCTAATTACATTGGAAGTCCTCACACATTTTATTGCTTTATCTTTACAATGAGGACATCACAATTTTCAAGTTTGGGGAGTTAGTTTAATTTTCATGTTTGCATATTTAATTTCATTAGTTAGATTTGCATATATTAGTTTCATGTTTAGTTTTAGGATTATTAAATATTTGCATTCATGTAGTGATTTAGTTGCATAGTAGCTTAGGTTTGTAATTACTTTTTATTAATTGTCAAATCATGTTATTTTTACCACATAAAAAAATTAAAAAAAATTAATAATAATAATTTAGTTAAGTATTGTGTTATATTGCATATGTCCAGTGGTTTGATATAGTTCATTTTATTATGGCCAATGATGAGATTGGGATTAAGTAGACAAGTACAGTACTAAATATTAGAATTTGATGTAGTTTTCTGTTATGAATTGGATCTTTTGCTTTTTTGAAACTGGTATAATAAGGTTAGCACATAATAACACCTATGTGACGGACTTAGTTCAAATTAATACATAAAGGACCTCTAAAGGATAATGCTAGTTTAAATAAGAGAATGATAAGGATAGGCAGTGAAGGTGAAGAATTAGGCAAGAACCTAAGTTTGGGGGAAAAAGTGGGGTATATAAGCTTTTTATATCTAAAAAGGGTGAACCTTCCCGAGATGAATAATTAAATCATGTGGTGGGTCGAGAGATGGAGCGTAAAATTCACTCACATGCAATCACTATCTAAAAATAAGAGATTAAAATGGGAAATAAGAGCAAAAAGCCCCCGTGATTGAAAAATAAAGCATATGTACCCTATTTGGACCCTTAATATTGGTAATTGTTTGATTTTAGTTGGATCTCGTCTGTTTTTGAAATTCTTGAGTTTACATTGTATAATGAATTCTAAGAGATTTGTTATGTATTAAATTTGAATTTACATCAGTTAGCATGGATGTTGAGTGCACACACACTATACCAGTACTAACAGTTTAAGATTTGATGAATGATGGGAATTATTGATTAGTTTTGATATGAAGTATTGTGAAGTTTGCTTGATTTCTCTGAGGCAGGATGAATAAACTTGATTCTATGATGACTGTTGGATTCGTAGGCATATAGATTAGATGCATTATATCTCATTGCATTGAATTGTATAACATTTTTGTTTTGTTTTTGCTCGAGGACTAGCACGTGTTTAACTTAATCTTAAACCTTCTTTAATTATAATTCACATAGAGATATAGTGAGTTAGTTAATTAAGGTGTTTAACCTAATTCTATCTAATTTGTGGATTTAAGTTAATACAGTATTAGTGCATCGAGAGAGGGCTAATTCTACTTGAGTGTTCTTGATTAATAAACCGGGATAGTGAATTAAACTGGAATAAAGGGTAATATTCAGAGTGATACTTAGAGTGAAGTTGTAAGCCTAATTCTCCAATATTTGTTTGAAATTTTAGTTTTTAGGGTTTATTGATTGTTTGGTGATTTTAGTATTTTTAATATATTTAGTTTTTATAATTATAATTCTTAATTTTGATAGTTTAATAAAATTTGGATTAATAGAAAAATGATAATTGTGAGGGTTAATTTCTTGCTAATCTCTATGGGAACGATACTCTACTTATTACTATATTACTTGTTGACCATGTATACTTGCGTGCTGTGCATAACTAGATTTTACCCAACAGTACTATTCATCCGGGGTACTAATTATATCGGGGTACTATTCACGATGGAATTTAGTTTATTTTCTTTGTCAAAATTATCTTTAAAATTTGAATCTTAAATATCATTCTTGAGTTTTACTCCACAATTGGTGATCATGTTGACAATTTGGACATTCTTGAACTCCGGATAAATTAAAGTATAAATCTCTAATATTTATCCTTGATCTCACTTGATTCATTCTTTGTATCATTGTCATCATCTGCATGCTTATATTTTAGTGAAAGTCCTCTTGGGCCCGTAGTGCAAAGATGGACTGTTGAGTGGTATGATTATGACCAGGAATTATGTGTTGGTATAATCATGACCTTTAATATTACAGATAAAGGTTTATGGTGAAAGTCCTCTTTGGCCCGTAGTTCATAGATGGACAGGTGTTTTGCATGATCATGACCACTGGTGATACAAATGAATATCTTTGGCCCGTATTGCATAGATAATTTGTTGGTCTGAAACAATTATTGATTGGTGTTACAGGGAATAAATATTGATGATGAACTTTTAAATCATAGAAGATAGTAGACATCATGTTCTACTTGACTCTTCTAATGGATTGTTATTTTCGTTGCAGTTGTTGATCAAAAACTTGTTGTCCATTATATTTTATCTGATTTATCATTGTTGAAGGCTAAAGATAATTTATTCTTCATTATCTTAGTCATAATATTCTTTACTGGGCTAGTTGAGCTCACCATTTTCCTTTTTGTTCTATTGTTCTTCTTAGGAAATGAAAGTGTAACTGGGACTAATCGGAAAATGGAGTAATGGTCCGAGATAGTTACTATAGAAGTCACTATGTTGTGAAATAGTGTGATAATAATTATAAAAAAGACTTAATTTGAGTTTGGATATTCTTGTATTATGTACGGTGCAATATTTGTATTCAAACTTACAGCTTATGTGTTTTCGTATTTTGCACGATAGTTTAATAGTTGTAAAATGGAACTTGTATTTGGATTCTATACCATGTATTTTAGCAACTCAAAATGAGTTGTGTGAACCTATTTTGGGGGCGTCACACCTATGATGTTCCATATAGCAGAGGTTGATGCAACATATCATGTATTGCTAGGAAGAGCTTAGTAGAATGACTATAGGGTGGTGCCATCAGTTTTTTACCAGTGCAAAAAGGCAATTTGGAAAGGAAAGGAGGTTAAGGTACCAGCAACAAGGAGCCCTTTTGGGCCGGAGGAGGCATATATCACCGAAGCAGCTTTTTTTGATGATTTTGCCGAAGAAGGAGAAAACCATATTGCCAAGCCTAATTCTCTGAAGCTAGCAAGCTAGGAGGAGGTGCAGGAGGACAATTTTGTGCCTGTAAAATAGGAAAATAAGCTGACCTTAGAATAATGTGAACGTTCCAAAAATAAGAATCCTTTAATAGTAGATGTAGAGAGAGAAGGAAAAGACTAAAGGAAGCGTGCAGCAGACTCAAAGGATGACAAAAATATCATTAACGCCAAACAGACAGCCCAATCGAAAGCTGACAAAGTAAATAAAAGAAAAGAAGAACAGAAGACAAAGTGGGAAAGAGTTGTCAAACTCAATGGAAATATATTGTTCTGCCTGTGATGATGCAAGGGGGAGGAGCCCGAAGGTAAACTCAAACCTGAGGGCTCAAGAGGTGTCCCCACTCCAATAGTAATAAAAAGGAAGAAATCGTGCAACAGAATGTGGAACCAGCTCTAGAATTCTTTGAAGACCAACTCAAACCTCAGTAAAATGAATTGGAGGAAGTTAATCTAGCAGCAGGAGAAGGAATTCCAAAGTCGACTTACATTAATAAAGAGTTGAATGCCAACTAAAAGGAAGAATTAGTGAAGCTATTGCGAGAGTATGGGGATGTGTTTGCTTGGAACTATAATGAGATGCCCGAGATCGACAAGGAGTTGGTAGAGCATAATCTGAACCTAAGCCCATAAGTTAAATCGATGAAGCAAGCACCTCGCACCTATTGTAAGACCCCAACTTTTATAAATAAAGATGAATTTTCTATAAATATTATTTTTGAATATTATAATGGAATTGATATAATGTTATAGTTGATAAATTTTGCAAAGTGTTATAAAATATTAGGGTAATATTCTTTTTTGTCGGGGAATATTTGTGCGACGGCTCAATCATTGGTGGATCCCATAACGGAAGTATTATCGTAGTTAGTTAAAGCGACAAAATTATCTTTCTATAAAAATAATGGCGGAGGTGTTACCGTTAAAACCGCTTGAACTACCCGTGGTAAAAATGCGATGTCTGGCGTGGTTGCATAGTAGCACGGTATTGATTATTGATGTTTACGTGAGAAGTCACTTAGCTATACTCAATTATTGCTACGATAATTCTTTGCATCATATCTCTTATATTATTGATTCAATTATTGTCACAAGATTATCATCATATAATATGTTATATTATTAATTGAGACGACAAGTTATAAATGATTAATAATTGTTGAAAGATTAAAAATGTGTTGATTAAAAATAAAATGATTTGTGGTAATATTTATTCAATCCTTGATGTATATAAAGAGTCTGTTATGAGACGTTTGTGGTAAGTTTGATTATTTTATGGGGGGCCCATATGTCATCATCTAAGAGTCTCTTCGTCAATAGTAATTACCCTTGTGAATAGTAATTACCTTCGTCAATAGTAATTACCTTCTTCAATAGTATTTACCTTTGTGAATAGTAATTACCTTCATCAATAGTAATTACCTTCGTTAATTGTAATTACCTTTGTCAATAGTAATTACCCCTTCGCAAATAGTAGTTGTCCCTTCAATATTACCAAGAGTTAACTGCCTCTTGATTGTTCCAAAGGTTAATTACCCCTTCATGAAAATAGTAGTTGTCTCTTCATATTACCAAGAGTCATTTTGACCCTTCGTTAAGACCAAGAGCCACCCTCGGTTTTTCTATAAATAGAAAGCTCATTCCTTCATTATTTCTTACGAATTCATTGAAACTCTGAGAGAAACTATAGAGAGAAAGAAAAAAAGTATTCGCTACTTCACTTTTCCAATATTCAGTTCTTCTAAGGTAGGGAATATTATTTGTTGTACTCGTAAAGGGTGTTATTCTTTCTTATTCTGAAGAGAACTGTTGTTATTCCATTGCTTATTATTCTATTGGAATAACTTTGTATCTGTGATTTTACCCTATACTTGGTGACATTCTTCTATTATTACTGTTGGAACATCCTGTTTGTGTAATTTACACCCCACTGGTTCCGTCTTTATTATTATTCATTTGAACATCCTGCTGCATGTGTTTTACAATCGGACTGGTTAAAATCCGCTTATTATTATTATTACATTGGAACATCCTCATGCATGTGTTTTACAGGACTGGTTCGTTCCGCCTCTTTATTATTATTACATTGGAACATCCTGTTTGTGTGTTTTACACCCGACTGGTTTAAAATCTTTATTATTATTCTGTTGGAACATCACATGCATGTGTTTTACACCGACTGGTTCCGCCTTTATTATTATTCTGTGGAACATCACATACATGCGTTTTCTGTGGGACTGAGTTCCGTTATTTTTATTATGTTGGAATAACTTTTGCATGCGGATCATCGCATGCATGGTGATTTCTTTTGTTATTCCATTCTTTATTATACCCAAATGGTTTAAAACTTTGACTTCTATACTCCATGAAATTAGTAGAATATCTTTGATATTTGCGTTTCATCTAGTATCTTTTCATGGAAATATTCTTCTGATCATTCTTGAATTTTACTCTACAAAATAGTATCATGTTGACAATTTGGGCGTTAATAATTCTGGATAAAATAATTCTTGAACTTGTTTTATTGAATTCTTATATCATTGTCATCATCCTCATGTTTATATTATGTTGAAAGTCATCATGGGCACAGTAGTGCATAGATGGACTTGGTATGATTATGACCGAGACTATTCGGTGTAATCATGGCCGTAATGTTACAAATGATGTGATAAAAATCCTCGATGGTCGTAGTGCATTGATGGGCGATTGTTGGCATGATCATAACCATTAATGAATACACAACTATTCTTGCCCAGTAGTGCATGAATAATTGTGGTCGTGATACTAAAGAATATCCTTGGCAGTAGTAGTGCGGGGTGATTCGATGATGTGGAATATTTATTAAAGTTTGAGTCTCAAATATAACGATGATGAAAAACCTTTTAAAATCATAAAAGATAGTAGATTTTATTTTCTACTTGACTCTTTTAATGGATTGCTGGTTCCGCTATAGTTAAACTTGATGTTCATTATATTTTATCAGTTTAACATTGTTGTAGGCTAATGATAATTTATTCTGCATTATCTTAGTCATAATATTTCTTCTTGAGCTAGTTGAGCTCACCTTTCTTTCAATTACTTTTCTCTTGAAAAATGAGAATATATATTTGGGACGAGTCGGGGAGCGGAGTAATGGTCCGGAGGATAACATTAGTAGTCCTCACTATTCTCGTGAAATAGTGTGATAATAATTGTAATGAGGACTCCTTTTGAGTTTGTATAATATCTAGTAGACAATATTTGTATTCAAACTCACGATTTATGTCGTATTGTATACCGCAGCTTATATTAGTAAGTTGTATTTAAATTACATGTCCGACTACCCAAGATGGGTGATGTATACCTAATTTTGGGGCGTCGCAGGTTGGTATCGAGCTTAGGGATATGATCCTGGCTAAGATGTGAGAATAGTACTAGGATGGGAGAGGCGGAAATACCTTCGCTAGTATGACCTACCTAAGTTTATGTGCTATTTTATTGGTCACGTGAGAATATAGAGATTATTTGTTACATGTCAATTAACCTTTTGTTTTGTGGCGATGTCTGAAAATGACATCCGAGAATGTTGAGAATAGCAATGGAGCACAAAGCGATCGTTGATTCACCACATATCAATAATCGGGATAATGTGCATCGAAGGCGACAATCCTCATACAAACAACAACACACCGACCAAATGATGAATGATCAAATGTTCGGAGGCTTTATGCAATTTATGCAACAAAGAAAGTAGAGAAGAGCGACTCTGTCCAAAACGTAGGGTGGAAACACGGAAAACTCTCGGTGATCACCGCTAAACAATTCAAGGAGCCGGGACCACCGGAGTTTAAGGGAGAGCAAAACCACTTACGCGGAAGCATGGATAAAGAAGATTACCAAGATATTTGATGTCTTGGGATGCTCAGAGGAGCGAAAGGTTCCCTTCTTGCCTTTATATGTTTCGGAGAGGCGATTCTTGGTGGGAATCGATAAAATGTACTCAACTCTTTGTCTTGAAGATATCTTGGGAGAAGTTCCGGGAGTCATTCAACGACAAATACTTCACGAAAGTATTCGCCACATGAAGGAGGTGGAGTTTATCAAGTTAGAACAAAACAATATGGCCGTGTCGCAATACGAGGCAAAAATTTGCGGAGTTATCATGGTTTCGTCCCCACTTGGTGGATAATGAAGAGAGAATGGCGCGAATGTTTTTCGGAGGTTTAAACTCAAGATACGTCGACATCTTATTTCTCATAAACCGTGTTTGTATTCAGATGTTGTAAATAGGGGCTCATTAGTGGAGCGCGATAACGAGTCAACGCAACTAAAAGAGAGCAAATAAACAAAATTATTATACCGGCGAGAGTAGTCATCGAGCGGTGACAACAAGCGTGGAGGAATCAACGGGCGGATATGGTAACCACTTGGTAGTAATCGGGGCCAAAACAATAAGAATGGACATTTAAAGAAAAGGAGATTCAACAATGATGGAAAGACGTCAGCACCAGCACCCGTTGTTAAGGAAGGAGAAAGACCACCTATCAAATGCTTCAAATGCGGAGGAGAGGGACACATCAGTCCGAACTGCGCCATGCCGTCCAAAGTATGTTATAATTGTGGAAGAGAAGGTCACTTAGCTCGATTTTGTCATTTACCAAAGACAAATTCAACTAGGATGGAGGCACCAAAAGCCGTTCCAGAAAAGTCAAAACCGGTAGTGCAAGGGAGAGCGTTTGTTGTGACCTCCTAGAGAGCAAGGAACCCGAATGAGGTCATCACGGGTAAGCTTATCATAAACTCTAATGAAGTCTATACTTTATTTGATACCGGTTCTACCCATTCTTTTATTTCTCCTACTTACGCTCATCGATTAAATTTGACTCGGGAGAATTAGACTTTGACTTATCTGTGGAAACTCCATTGGGAGAAACCTACATTACATCCACTTTGTTTATAAGTCTTGTTTGGTTCAAATCGGTACCCTCACATTACCTGTCGATCTTATTTCATTAAAAATACTTGCATTTGACGTGATTCTAGGGATTGATTGGTTAACTACTTATCATGCAAAAATTGATTATTTTCGTAAGGTTGTTAGCTTTCATATTCCTAATCAACCTATTATGCTAATTCAAACGACCAAACCATTAAAATCAATCACGGTCATCTCAAGCCATAAAAGCTATTCGTTTATTGAAAAGCGGATGTCAATCTTTCTTAGCTCATGTCACGATTTAAACAAAAATACGTCGGTTTTGAGCGATATTTCTATTGTTAATAAATTTCTGACGTATTCCCAAGAACTTCTGGCCTACCCAGGCGTGAAATTGAATTTTGTATCGACCTTGAACCGATGCAAAAACCTATTTCCAAAGCCCCATATCGAATGGCTCTATTGAACTTCGTGAGTTAAAGACCCAACTGCAGAAATTGTTAGACATTGGCTTTATTCGTCCCTAGTACTTCTCCTTGGGTGCTCTGTTACTATTCGTGAAGAAGAAAGATGGGAGTATGCGACTTTGTATTGATTATCGGGAGTTGAATCATGTCACCATCAAAATAGGTATCCATTGCCACGTATTGATGACTGTTTGACCATTGCAAGGAGCCAAATTCTTTTCAAAGATTGATCTTCGTTCCTGATATCACCAATTGAAGATTAGAACCGTGACATTCCAAAGACGGCTTTCGAACTTCGATGCGGGCATTATGAATTCCTAGTCATATCCTTTGGATTGACTAACGCTCTCTTTGCCTTCATGGATATGATGAACCGAGTATTCAAAGAATATTTAGATCACTTTGTGGTCGTCTTTATTGATGACATCCTTATTTATTCCAAAAGCCGTGAAGATCATGAAAGCAACACTTGAGGTGACACTCCAAAAGCTTCGTGAATATAAGCTTTATGCCAAGTTGAAGAAATGCGAGTTACGGCTTGAAGAAGTAGCATTCCTTGGGCACGTGGTATCAAGTCATGGAATATCTATTGACCCGGAAAAGATTGAAGCTATTCAAAGTGGGAACAACCTAAATCGATGGCCGAAATCGTAGCTTTCTCGGTTTAAATTTGGTTATTATTCCAGAGATTCGTGGAAGGATTTTCTCGAATCGCTACTCCATCGACTTCGGTGACTCGAAAAGATACAAAGTTCGGTTGGAGCGAAGAATGTGAGAAGAGTTTTTAAGAACTCAAGAGGAGACTTATTTCAAAGACTGCTACGATGATACCATTTGGCTCGGAGGATTTATCATCTACGATGATGCTTGAGCAAAGGGTTGGGATGTGTTCTCATGCAACATCACGCGACAACGACGTTGGCTTGAACTGTTGAAAGATTATGATCATACCATCCAATACCATCCTCGGAAAAGCGAACGTGGTAGGCGGCGCATTGAGTAGAAGATCATATGCAAAATGCGAGTGCGTTATTGTCAACGCATGAGGCCCATTTGTGTGACTTGCAAAGGATGGAGATAGAGTTAAAGACTCGAGGGGACGCATGTGATGATGATAGCGAGTATCTGAGTAGAACCGAAACTTTAATCGATAAAGTTAAAGTCGCTCAAGCTACGGACACTGGAGCCGATGCGTATGAGGAAGAAAGTGCAAGAAGGTGCTATCTTAGGAAGCAAGAATCGATGAAGAAGGAATACTTGAGTCAACTCCAGGACTTTGTGTTTCTAACGACCACGATTTAAAGTATAATATCATGATGGAGGCGCACAACACACCATTTGCAATCCATCACAGGAGTACTAAAATGTATCATGATATTAAATAAATACGTTTTGGTGGAGCAATATGAAGAGAGAGATAGCGTTGTTTATCACAAGGTGTCTAACTTGTCAACGAGTTAAAGCGGAGCATCAAGTACCAAAAGGTCCATTGCAACCACTTGAATTTCGAGAATGGAAGTGGGAGCACATTACCATGGATTTTGTTACCGGTCTTCCTAAGGTTTCTCATGGCATTGATGCGATTTGGGTCATTGTTGATAGATTGACCAAGTCTGCTCATTTCTTACTGATACGAGAAACTTATACACTTAAACATCTTGCTCGTATATACATAAACGAGATTGTAAGACTGCATGGTATGCCGGTATCCATAGTTTCTGATCGAGACCCAAGATTCACTTCACGATTTTGGGTTAGTTTGCAAAAAGCTATGGCACCGACTTACGAATTTAGTTCGGTATATCATCCTCGAGACAGACGGACGATCGGAGAGGACTATTCAAACTCTTGAAGATCTATTAAGACTCTGTGTCCTTGATTTCAAGGGGAGTTGGGACAAGTTCTTACCATTGGCCCGGGGGTGAGTCGCACCCTAGAGGACTTGGGTTCATATTTCCACTAGCCTCGGAGGATGAGGCTGACACTGAAGACACCTCAGATGACGACGAGTACCCGGGGGATGAGACGATGGGAGATCAAGGAACGGAGGAGATACCACAACCCGATGCTACATCTAGCCCTCAGTTTCAGAGCCTCCAACGTCAAGTGGATGGATATAACAAAGATGCCAACAGAATGATGCAGAGACTCGCAGCGAGGCAGGACCATATGTTCGAGGCCATGAATATATCTTTTGCCTCGTTGAATGGGACGCTCTAGAGTTTCCATCTAACCGCACAATTCCCATACCAGTAGCCAGACCTAATACCAAGGTTCCCATCCAGTGATTCAGATAAAGAACAACAGCCACCACCACCCCAAGCTTTGGCGATTACAAGGGAAGTCCTCACACATTTATTGCTTTATCTTTACAATGAGGACATTGCAATTTTTAATTTTGGGGGAGTTAGTTTAATTTTCATGTTTGCATGTTTAATTTCATTAGTTAGATTTTCATATATTAGTTTCATGTTTAGTTTTAGGATTATTAAATATTTGCATTCATGTAGTGATTTAGTTGCATAGTAGCTTAGGTTTGTAATTACTTTTTATTAATTGTCAAATCATGTTATTTTTACCACATAAAAAAATTAAAAAAAATTAATAATAATAATTTAGTTAAGTATTGTGTTATATTGCATATGTCCAAATGGTTTGATATAGTTCATTTTATTATGGCCAATGATGAGATTGGGATTAAGTAGACAAATCTGATTACTAAATATTAGAATTTGATGTAATTTTACATTATGAATTGGATCTTTTGCTTTTTGAAACTGGTATAATAAGGTTAGCACATAATAACACCTATGTGACGGACTTAGTTCAAATTAATACATAAAGGACCTCTAAAGGATAATGCTAGTTTAAATAAGAGAATGATAAGGATAGGCAGTGAAGGCAAAGAATTAGGCAAGAACCTAAGTTTGGGGGAAAAAGTGGGGTATATAAGCTTTTTATATCTAAAAAGGGTGAACCTTCCCGAGATGAATAATTAAATCGTGTGGTGGGTCGAGAGATGGAGCCTAAAATGCACTCACATGCACTCACTATCTAAAAATAAGAGATTAAAATGGGAAATAAGAGCAAAAAGCCCCCGTGATTGAAAAATAAAGCATATGTACCCTATTTGGACCCTTAATATTGGTAATTGTTTGATTTTAGTTGGATCTCGTCTGTTTTTGAAATTCTTGAGTTTACATTGTATAATGCATTCTAAGAGATTTGTTATGTATTAAATTTGAATTTACATCAGTTAGCATGGATGTTGAGTGCACACACACTATACCAGTACTAACAGTTTAAGATTTGATGAATGATGGGAATTATTGATTAGTTTTGATATGAAGTATTGTGAAGTTTGCTTGATTTCTCTGAGGCAGGATGAATAAACTTGATTCTATGATGACTGTTGGATTCGTAGGCATATAGATTAGATGCATTATATCTCATTGCATTGAATTGTATAACATTTTGTTTTGTTTTTGCTTTCGAGGACTAGCGTGTTTAACTTAATCTTAAACCTTCTTTAATTATAATTCACATAGAGATATAGTGAGTTAGTTAATTAAGGTGTTTAACCTAATTCTATCTAATTTGTGGATTTAAGTTAATACAGTATTAGTGCATCAAGAGATGGCTAATTCTACTTGAGTGTTCTTGATTAATAAACCGAATAGTGAATTAATGTAAGACCCCAACTTATTATTAATGAAATTTAATTTTCTCTATTTATTATTTTGAAATAGTAAGGGTTGATTTGATTAATGTGAATAGTTTAGGGTAAAATACGCAAATACTTCAAAATAAGCAAGTGGTTAAAAAATATTCATTGTTGTTAGGGAATATTCGTTTGGTCGTGGAATATTAAATGCTTGTCGGGAATATTAAATAAGACAGCAGCTGTGACCATGTGTGGGCCCCATGTGAGCGCGATTGGATGAAGAAAACAGACAAATATAAGTTGTTTAAAAATAACAACAGTAGTTTATTCACAGATTAATCTTGTTAAAATACTCGGTGGTTAAAATACGATGCACATACGGTATTGCACCAATTGATTCTTCGTACGTGAAGCACTACTCGATAATGGTTACGATAATTCTTGCTCAAAGATTTTTTATTGAGTTAATAATTGTTGCGTTGATATTTTATATTCTTTGTTGTTTTCAATAATTGTCATTACACGATATTTTTCATTATCGAAGCAATAATTCATATTATCTGAATAATATTATTAGATAACATTATTGGCAATGTCTAGAAAGTTACATCTCTAAGGAGAGGTTTGGTCACCTAATTGCACGCCAATGAAGAAGAAATTCTTATTGGAAGCCCCCGCTTTCACTGGAACCGCCTGGTTGTCAATATTGTGATTACGTAATATTATTTATGAATAATTAATTATTGATTCATATGATGAGGAAAATATTGATTTTATGTGGATATAGATGGAGAAAAAATTTAATTTGACAATTATTGAAAATTGAAATTTTATCTTTTTCTGATAAAATAATTCATTTAAATATATTATTATATTTTAATAATATAATAATGGTGATATTTTTATAACGAATGTGGGATATATGAGTATACGAGGAGGAAGAGTATTTTGTTGCAATAAATGTTTAAAACATGTTAAACATGTTGGTGGACCCCATTTATTAACTGAAATTTGATTATAGCCTGTAAAATCGTTCGTTTGTGGATTTCGGTCAATTTCTATTTGGAATTTGGAAAAACTTTCTTCTGCAAAGTTGTAGAGAATTGAATTTCCTATAACAACTCGAGAGATTCGAATTTTCTGATGAAAGGGCTATTTATTATGAATTATTGAAGTTCAAGCTCAAAATAATTGATTTTTGGAAGTTTAAAATATTTAAAAAATTAGAAAAACGTTTTTTCTTACTTTTTCTAGAATGTGGCATGTGTTTGATGGCTGAAATCAGATTCTAGGAATGCATAGGAAATTTATATAATTATATTATTAATTTATTAAATTTTACTTTTGGTGTTCTAAGCAATTTCTATAAAATAGAGTCTTAGGTTAGAATTGAAAATCACACGAAACTGAAGTTTTCTCTCTCTATATTATCGGCGTATTCTTGTGAGTATTTTGAGTATACTTTGAGTATTGTTAGGCGGTCTGCAAGTTCCTTCAAAGACTATATCCTATTCCAAATTAAAGTACAAATCTTTCGAGGTAAGGGATGTTATTTTCTTCTCAAATGATATTATTTCTTCAATATCATTATGTTGAAATATTGGTTGAAACTTTTAAT
Source organism: Panax quinquefolius (assembly GCA_020205615.1). NCBI lineage: Eukaryota > Viridiplantae > Streptophyta > Magnoliopsida > Apiales > Araliaceae > Panax > Panax quinquefolius. The sequence goes on from CM035155.1 coordinate 57,010,655, forward strand.
CAAATTTGGAACTTTTTCATGTCGGGGTTACTATTCATGAGTTACTATTCATGAGTTACTATTCACGAGTTACTATCCATGAGTTACTATTCACGAGTTACCATTCACGAGTACTATTCATGAAGCGTGAAGATGTTTTTTGGGAAATTTCTATCTTTTGGTGTCGGAGTTACTATTCACGTATACGGCACTATTCACGTATACGACACTATTCACCGAAAAATAAAATTTCTTCCTTTTGTCCAAAATATCTATTCTGGATACTAGCTTTGATTGTATCCATGTTTTGATCATTCTTGAATTTTACACCACTATGATTATTTTTGAGGTATTTTTGAACATGGATAAAACAAAGTACGAATCCTTAATCCTTAATCCTTGTCATTTTTGTTTCCTTTGGATTCGTTTCTTTAAAAATATTTTCATCATCCTCGATGTCTTAAATGATGATATTATTGAATATCTTTGGCTTTGTAGTGCAAAGATGAATGATTTGAAGAATATCTTTGGTAGTAGTTCAAAGATGAGCAGTGTTTAGATGAACATGACCAATGATGAATATCTTTGGCACATAGTGCAAAAATGAATATTTGATTCGGATGTATATTGATTGATGTTACGAGGATAAAAGATGAGCGATGAACTTTTAAATTCATACATAGAAGATAGTAGTTTGCATTCTCTACTTAACTCTTCTAATGAATTATTATTTCATTGCGAATATTGATTTAAAATTTGTTGTCTATTGTATTCTATTAGATTTTTCCCCGCTGTTGAAGACTAACGGTAATTTGTTGTATATTATCTTAGTCATAATATTCTTTCTTGGGCTAGTTGAGCTCACCCTTTTCCTTTTTGTTCCATTTTTCTTCTCGGGAGGCGAGAATATAAGCGAGTGCGAGTCGGGGTATGGAATGAAGGTTTTAGAAAGGATTGTTTAGTAGTCCTCACCATTTTTGTAAAATAATGTATCAATAAATGTGATGAGGATTTATTTGAGTATAGATATTGTCAGAAGATAATATTTGTATTCAAACTCACAGCTTTCTTGTTGTAATAATAATAAAGTTGTAGTTGTTTACATTACCATGTATTGACAACTCGGAATAGGTGATGTATACCTATTTTGGGGGCGTCATGATTAGTATCGAGCTTAGGGATATGATCTCTGGCGGAGATCGGGAATAGAACTAGGAGGAGAGGCGAGTAAATCCTTCGCTAGTGTGTCCTACCTAAGCTTATTTTTTTTTAGTTGGTCGAAGATATAAGGATATTATGTGATATATTGATTTCCTTAATTAACCCTTATTTTATGGCGGTATTTGAGAATGTCGACCGAGAATATTTACAATGGAAATGAGACCGTGTGGAGGCCTTTGTACTCACCAACGAGGGAACGTGCAACAGTGGCAATGTTCCTCCCAACAACACCACCGAAAGCGGATGATGAATGAGGGGATGTTTAGAAGCTTTTTGCGATTCATGCAAAATCGGGGATTTGAGGAGACTTCGTGTTCAAAATCTGAGGAGGAAATGATAGCAATTCACGGGTTATCACGACCAGCAGATTCAAAGAGTTGGGACCACGAATTTAAGGGAAAGCCGATCCGATCATGGCGGAAACATGGGTCAAGCAAATTACCAAGATATTCGATGTCTTGGGATGCACGAGAGAACGAAGGTTCCATTCGCCACCTTTATGTTCCGTGGAGAGGCGGACTCTTGGTGGGAGTCTCGTGAAGCGTACCCATCCAACAGCACTTTTCGGCATGTCTTGGAGAGACATTTGAAATTATTTAATGACAAATACTTTCACGAAAGTGTTAAATCGTATGAAGGAAGTGGAGTTCATCGATTAGAACAAAACAACATGGCGGTGTCTCGATTCGAGTAAAGTTTGCGAGTTATCCGAGTTTGCACCTCATTTGGTGGAGAATGAGGAGCGATGATGCGGATGTTTTTGAGAGGTTTGAAACCCCGTCGTACGATAATATCTCATTTCTCATAAATTTTCTCTCTATTCGGATGTTGTAAATAGGGCTCAATTATTAGAAGCGAGATAACGAGTACTACTGGTCAACTGAGGGACCATAACCGAGGATCGTACGGAGATAGCGATCAATGAATAATGATAACCAATGGAGAAAGAAACAAACGGACAAAAATGGTAACCATCTGGTGGTAATCATGGCCATGAAAATAGAAGAAGCGAGTCGGGAGGAGATTTTAAAAGAGGAGATTTAACAACGACCATGTGAAGACGAGCGATCTTGTGAGCAAGAATCGGTTCTAAGGGAGGAGAAACGACCACCGGTCATATCTTTACAAATGCGGAAAAAGAGGGACATATCGGTCAAACGCCCTGACAGTTCAAGGTATGTTATAATTGTGGAAAGGAAGGACATATCCTCGAGATTATGCAATAGCGAAAACCTAGTTCAATGAGGACGGTGACTCAAAAAGATCGTCCCCGAAAAAGTCAAAGCCAACGATTAGGGAAGAGCGTTTATTGTATTTGGTCATAATGCGAGGAACCCAAACGAGGTGATCACGGGTAAGCTATTTATAAATTCTTGCGAAGTTTATACCTTACTTGATACCGATGTGCTACCCATTCATTTATCTCTCCTGCATGTGCTCAACGTTTAAACTTGACTCAGGAGAAATTAGACTTTGACCTATCTGTGGAAACTCAGTTAGGAGAAACTTTCATCACATCCACTTTGTTTATAAATCTTGTTTGATTCAAGTTGGCACCATCACCTTACCTGTTGACCTTATCTCTTTAAAGATACTTGCTTTTGATGTGATTTTAGGGGATTGATTGGTTAACTACTCATCATGCCAAAATTGATTGTTTTCGTAAGGTTGTTAGTTTTCATATTCCTAACCAACTTTGTTATGCAATTCAAGCAACTAAACCATTAAAATCAATCAACGTCATATCTAATCATAAAGCTATTCGTTTATTGAAAAGCGGATGTCAAGCTTTCTTAGCCCATGTTATGGATTTGAATAAAGACACGTCAAATTTGAATAATATTCACATTGTTATTGACTTTCTGACGTATTTCTGAAGAACTTCCCGTCTACCCCGAACGTGAAGTTGAATTCTTTATTGATCTTGAACTTTGATACAAAGCCCATTTCTAAAACCCCATATCGAATGGCTCTATTGAACTTGAGGAGTTAAAGGTCCAACTACGAGGAATTGTTGGACATCGGTTTCATTCGCCTAGTACATCTCCTTGGGGTGCTCTGTTTTATTTGTAAAGAAGAAAGACGGGAGTATGCGACTTTGTATTGACTATCGGAATTGAACCATGTCACCATCAAGAATAGGTATCCTCTACCTCATATTGATGACTTGTTTGACCGATTCACGAAGGGGCACAATTCTTTTCAAAATTGATCTTAGTTACGGATATCATCAATTTGAAGATTAGAGCGAGGATATTCAAAGACGCCTTTAGAACTTCGATGCGGGCATTATGAATTCTTAGTCATGTCTTTGGATGACTAATGCTCCTGCGACTTTCATGGATATGATGAACCAAGTATTCAAGGAATATTTGGATCGGTTTTGTTGTTGTCTTTATTGATGACATCCTTATATATTCCAAAAGTCATGAAGATCATGAGCACCATTTGAAGTTTGGTACTCCAAAGGCTTCGTGAAAACAAACTATATGCCAAATTAAAGAAATGCGAGTTTTGGCTTGAGGAAGTAGCATTCCTTGGGCGCGGGTGTCGAAACATGGAGTATCTGTTGATCCGTGAAGATTGAAGCAATACAAAGTTGGGAGCAACCAAGTCGGTGGATCAAGTCACGTAGCTTTTGGGCTTAATGGTTATTATCGGAGATTCGTGGAAGGGTTTTCTCGAATCGCTACTCCATTAACTCAACTAACTTCGAAAGGATACAAAATTCGTTTGGAGCGAAGAATGCGAGAAGAGTTTCCAAGAGCTTAAGAGGAGACTTATTTCGCACTGTTCTAACAATACCATTTGGTTCGGATGGATTTGTTATCTCTGACGATGCTTGAGCAAAGGTTAGGATGTGTTCTCATGCAACGTGGGAAAGTCATAGCTTATGCCTCGCGACAACTTAAAGAGTATGAGAGGAATTATCCTACTCATGATCTAGAGTTAGCGGCCCATCGTTGCTAAAAGATATGGAGGCACTATCTATATGGGGAGAAAGTGGAGATATATTCGGACCATAAAAGCCTTAAATATTTCTTCACTCAAAAAGAACTCAACATCTTGCGCAAATGACGTTGGCTCGAGCTATTGAAGACTACGACCACACTATTCAATACCATCTTGGAAAAGCGAACGCGTGGTAGTGACGCGTTGAGTAGAAGATCATATCACGAGGAGCGAGTGCGATGATGTCAAGTATCGCGTAGAGCCAACTTTAATAGAAAAAGTTAAGGTTGCTCGAAGCCACCGGCATCCGGAGATGATGCGTATGAAGAAGAAAGTACAAGAAGGAGCTATTAGGGCGAGAATTGATGAAGAAGGAATACTTGAGTCCACTCTAGACTTTGTGTTCCTAACGACTCACGATTTGAAGTACAAGATTATGATGGAGGCACACAATACACCATTTACAATCCATCTGGAAGTACTAAAATGTATCGTGATCTTCGACATACATTTTGGTGGAACAATATGAAGAGAGAGATTGCAAAGTTTATCTCGATGTGTTTAACTTGTCAACGTGTAAAGGCGGAGCATCTAGTACCTAAGGGTCCGTTTCAACCCACTTGAGATTCGAAATGGAAGTGGGAACACATTACCATGGATTTCGTTCTGGGGTCTTCTTCACGGTTTCTCGGGGCATCAATGCTATTTGGGTTATTGTTGATAGATTAACCAAGTCTGCTCATTTCTTGCCGATCTGGAGACTTATTCACTTGAGCGTCTTGCTAGTATATGCGTGAATGAGATTGTGAGGTTGCATGGCATGCAGTATCCATAGTTTGGATCGTGACCCAAGATTCACTTCAAGATTTTGGGTTAGCTTGCAAAAAGCTATGGGCACGCAGTTCTGATTCGATTCGGCATACCATCCTCAAACGGACGGACAATCGAAAGGACTATTCAAACTCTTGAAGATTTATTAAGACTCTCTGTCCTAGACTTCAAGGGCAGTTAGGATAAGTATTTACCATTGGTAGAATTCTCCTACAACAACAGTTATCAGGCAAGTATAGGTGTGGCTCCATTTGAAGCATTATATGGACGAAAGTGTCGCTCTCTAGTATGTTGGGACGAGGTGGGTGAAGCAACATTGTTAGGACCTGGAGATTAAGTACGTATGACTACGAAAAGATCCAAATGATTCGACAACGTATACAAACGGCACAAGATCGACAAAAGAGTTATGCGGATCTTCATCGAAAGGACATGGAATTTAGTGTAGGGGATCATGTATTGTTGCGAGTTGCTCCATGGAAGGGAGTTACAAGATTTGGGAAGAGAGGAAAGCTCAATCCACGATTTATTGGTCCATTTCAAATTCTTGACCGAGTAGGAAATGTAGCTATAGACTCGCGTTACCTCAAGTATGTCTTGTGTTCATAATGTGTTTCACATATCATGCTTAAATAAATATGTGAAAGACCCAAACCACGTTATTGAGTTAGAACCGGACGAGATAGCCGAAGACTTAACGTATGAGGAGGTACCTGTCAAGATCTTAGATAGGAAGGAGCATGTCCTACGCGCAAAGGTCATACCACAAGTTAAAGTTTTGTGGAGGAATCATGCTATAGAGGAAATGACACGGGAATTGAAAGCGGAAATGAAAGCGAGGTATCCTCACCTTTTGAAACACCAAATCGTCACGTCAATTTCGAGGATGAAATTTCATAAGGAGGAGAGGTTGTAAGACCCCAACTTATTATTAATGAAATTTAATTTTCTCTATTTATTATTTTGAAATAGTAAGGGTTGATTTGATTAATGTGGATAGATAAGGGTAAAATACGCAAATACTTCAAAATAAGCAAGTGGTTATAAAATATTCATTGTTGTCGGGAATATTCGTTTGGTCGTGGAATATTAAATGCTTGTCGGGAATATTAAATGCTGACGGTAGCGACCATGTGGGCCCCATAACTGAAAGCGATTGGATGAAGAAAAGCGACAAATATAAGTTGTTTAAAAATAACGGCGTAGTTATTCTGAGTTTATCTTGTTAAAATACTAAATGGGTTAAAATACGATACACCGGTATTGCACCAATTATTGATTCTTACGTGAAGGCACTACTCAATAATGGTTACGATAATTCTTTATTCGATATTTTATTGAGTTAATAATTGCTGCGTTGATATTTTATATTCTTTGTTGTTTGATAATTGTCATTACATATTTTTCATTATCGAAGCAATAATTCATATTATCTGAATAATATTATTAGATAACATTATTGGCAATGTCTAGAAAGTTACGTCTAAGCGAGAGGTTTGGTCACCTAATTGCTTGCCATGAAGAAGAAATTCTTATTGGAAAGCCCCTCTTTCTTAGGAACTGCACGGTTGTCGATATTGTGATTACTGTAATATTATTTGTGAATAATTAATTATTGATTCATATGATGAGGAAAATATTGATTTTATGTGGATATAGATGGAGAAAATTTTTAATGTGACAATTGTTGAAAATTGAAATTTTATCTTTTACGATAAAATAATTCATTTAAATATATTATTATATTTTAATAATATAATAATGGTGATATTTTTATAACGAATGTGGGATATATGAGTATACTGAGGAGGAAAGAGTATTTTTGTTGCAATAAATGTTTAAAACATGTTAAACATGTTGGTGGACCCCATTTATTAACTGAAATTTGATTATAGCTTTGTAAAATCGCTTGGTTTGTGGATTTGGTCAATTTCTATTTGGAATTTGGAAATACTTTCTTACGTAAAGTTGTAGAAAATTGAATTTCCTATAAAAACTCGAGAGATTCAATTTTTCTGATGAAAGGGCTATTTTTATGAATTATTGAAGTTAGAAGCTCAAATAATTGATTTTTGGAAGTTTAAAATATTTAAAATTAGAAAAACGTTTTTTCTTACTTTTTCTAGAATGTGGCATGTGTTTGATGGCTGAAATCAGATTCTAGGCATGCGTAGGAAATTTATATAATTATATTATTAATTTATTAAATTTTACTTTGGTGTTCTAAGCAATTTCCTATAAATAGGGTCTTTAGGTTAGAATTGAAAATCACACCGTAAAGTTTTCTCTCTATATTATCGGCGTATTCTTGTGAGTATTTTGAGTATACTTTGAGTATTGTTAGGCGGTGTAAGTTCCTTCAAAGACTATATCCTAGTTATTCCAATTTAGAAGTACAAATCTTTCGAGGTAAGGGATGTTATTTTCTTCTCAAATGATATTATTTCTTCAATATCATTATGTTGAAATATTGGTTGAAACTTTTTATCAAATTTGGAACTTTTTCATGTCGAGGTTACTATTCATGAGTTACTATTCATGAGTTACTATTCACGAGTTACTATTCATGAGTTACTATTCACGATTCTTATTCACGTGTACTATTCATGAAGAAGCGTGAAGATGTTTTTTGGGAAATTTCTATCTTTTGGTGTCGAGTTACTATTCACGTATACTGCACTATTCACGTATATCTGACTATTCAATTTAAAAATAAAATTTCTTCTTTTTGTCCAAAATATCTATTACGGATACTACCTTTGATTGTATCCATGTTTTGATCATTCTTGAATTTTACACCACTATGATTATTTTTGAGGTATTTTTGAACATGGATAAAACAAAGTACGAATCCTTAATCCTTAATCCTTGTCATTTTGTTTCACCGGATTCATTTCTTTAAAAATATTTTCATCATCTCGATCTAAAATGATGATATTATTGAATATCTTTGGCCTGTGAGTGCAAAGATGAATGATTTCTGAAGAATATCTTTGGTAGTAGTGCAAAGATGAGCAGTGTTTAGATGAACATGACCAATTGATGAATATCTTTGGCTGTAGTGCAAAGATGAATATTTGATTCGGATGTATATTGATTGATGTTACAGGGGATAAAAGATAGAGCGATGAACTTTTAAATTCATACATAGAAGATAGTAGTTTGCATTCTCTACTTAACTCTTCTAATGAATTATTATTTCATTGCGAATATTGATTTAAAATTTGTTGTCTATTGTATTCTATTAGATTTTTCCTGTTGAAGACTAACGGTAATTTGTTGTATATTATCTTAGTCATAATATTCTTTCTTGGGCTAGTTGAGCTCACCCTTTTCCTTTTTGTTCCATTTTTCTTCTCGGGAGGCGAGAATATAGCGAGTACGAGTCGGGGTATGGAATGAAGGTTTTAGAAAGGATTGTTTAGTAGTCCTCACCATTTTTGTAAAATAATGTATCAATAAATGTGATGAGGATTTATTTGAGTATAGATATTGTCTAGAAGATAATATTTGTATTCAAACTCACAGTTTTACTGTTGTAATAATAAAGTTGTAGTTGTTTCTGTACCATATATTGACAACTCAGAATAGGTGATGTATACCTACTTTGGGGGCGTCACAATTAAACTGGAATAAAGGGTAATATTCAGAGTGATACTTAGAGTGAAGTTGTAAGCCTAATTCTCTAATATTTGTTTGAAATTTCAGTTTTTAGGGTTTATTGATTGTTTGGTGACTTTAGTATTTTTAATATATTTAGTTTTTATAATTATAATTCTTAATTTTGATAGTTTAATAAAATTTGGATTAATAGAAAACTGATAATTGTGAGGGTTAATTTCTTGCTAATCTCTATGGGGACGATACTCTACTTATTACTATATTACTTGTTGACCATGTATACTTGTCTGCTGTGCATAATAGATTTTACCCAACAGTACTATTCATCCGGGGTACTAATTATATCGGGGTACTATTCACGATGGAATTTAGTTTATTTTCTTTGTCAAATTATCTTTAAAATTTGAATCTTAAATATCATTCTTGAGTTTTACTCCACAATTGGTGATCATGTTGACAATTTGGACATTCTTGAACTCCGAATAAATTAAAGTATAAATCTCTAATATTTATCCTTGATCTCACTTGATTCATTCTTTGTATCATTGTCATCATCTCGCATTATATATTTTAGTGAAAGTCCTCTTGGGCTGTGTAGTGCAAAGATGGATCGTTGAGTGGTATGATTATGACCAGGAATTATGTGTTGGTATAATCATGACCTTTAATATTACAGATAAAGGTTTATGGTGAAAGTCCTCTTTGGCCCGTAGTTCATAGATGGACAGGTGTTTTGCATGATCATGACCACTGGTGATACAAACGAATATCTTTGGCCCGTATTGCATAGATAATTTGTTGGTCTGAAACAATTATTGATTGGTGTTACAGGGAATAAATATTGATGATGAACTTTTAAATCATAGAAGATAGTAGACATCATGTTCTACTTGACTCTTCTAATGGATTACTATTTTCGTTGCAGTTGTTGATCTAAAACTTGTTGTCCATTATATTTTATCTGATTTATCATTGTTGAAGGCTAAAGATAATTTATTCTTCATTATCTTAGTCATAATATTCTTTACTGGGCTAGTTGAACTCACCATTTTCTTTTTTGTTCTATTGTTCTTCTCAGGAAATGAAAGTGTAACTGGGACTAATCGGAAAATGGAGTAATGGTCCGAGATAGTTACTATAGAAGTCACTATGTTGTGAAATAGTGTGATAATAATTGTAAAAAAGACTTAATTTGAGTTTGGATATTCTTGTATTATGTACGGTGCAATATTTGTATTCAAACTTACAGCTTATGTGTTTTCGTATTTTGCACGATAGTTTAATAGTTGTAAAATGGAACTTGTATTTGGATTCCATACCATGTATTTTAGCAACTCAAAATGAGTTGTGTGAACCTATTTTGGGGGCGTCACACCTATGATGTTCCATGTAGCAGAGGTTGATGCAACATATCATGTATTGCTAGGAAGAACTTAGCAGAATGACTATAGGGTGGTGCCATCAGTTTTTTACCAGTGCAAGAAGGCAATTTGGAAAGGAAAGGAGGTTAAGGTACCAGCAACAAGGAGCCCTTTTGGGCCGGAGGAGGCATATATCACCGAAGCAGCTTTTTTTGATGATTTTGCCGAAGAAGGAGAAAACCATATTGCCAAGCCTAATTCTCTGAAGCTAGCAAGCTAGGAGGAGGTGCAGGAGGACAATTTTGTGCCTGTAAAATAGGAAAATAAGCTGACCTTAGAATAATGTGAACGTTCCAAAAATAAGAATCCTTTAATAGTAGATGTAGAGAGAGAAGGAAAAGACTAAAGGAAGCGTGCAGCAGACTCAAAGGATGACAAAAATATCATTAATGCCAAACAGACAGCCCAATCGAAAGCTGACAAAGTAAATAAAAGAAAAGAAGAACAGAAGACAAAGTGGGAAAGAGTTGTCAAACTCAATGGAAATATATTGTTCTGCCTGTGATGATGCAAGGGGGAGGAGCCCGAAGGTAAACTCAAACCTGAGGGCTCAAGAGGTGTCCCCACTCCAATAGTAATAAAAAGGAAGAAATCGTGCAACAGAATGTGGAACCAGCTCTAGAATTCTTTGAAGACCAACTCAAACCTTAGTAAAATGAATTGGAGGAAGTTAATCTGGCAGCAGGAGAAGGAATGCCAAAGTCGACTTACATTAATAAAGAGTTGAATGCCAACTAAAAGGAAGAATTGGTGAAGCTATTGCGAGAGTATAGGGATGTGTGTGCTTGGAACTATAATGAGATGCCCGAGATCGACAAGGAGTTGGTAGAGCATAATCTGAACCTAAGCCCAGAAGTTAAATCGATGAAGCAAGCACCTCGCACCTATTGTAAGACCCCAACTTTTATAAATAAAGATGAATTTTCTATAAATATTATTTTTTAATATTATGGAATAAATTTGATATAATGTTATAGTTGTGGGTAATATTTATAAATTTTGCAAAGTAAGCAAGTTGTTATAAAATATTAGTTTGGTCGAGGAATATTCTTTTTGTTTGGGAATATTCGTGATACGACGGCTCAATCATTAGTGGACCCCATTAACTAAGTATTATTGTCGTAGTTAGAAAAGCGACAAAATTATCTTTCTATAAAAATAACGGCGGAGGTGTTACTGTTAAAAGCTGCTTGAACTACCCGGTGGTAAAAGTACAAGATGTCTGGCATTGATTGCGTAGTACACTAGGTATTGATTATTGATGCTTACGTGAGAAGTCACTTAGCTATACTCAATTATTACTACGATAATTCTTGCATCATATCTCTTATATTATTGATTTAATTATTGTCACAGTATCATTTGTATAATATGTTATATTATTAATTGAGACGACAAGTTATAAATGATTAATAATTGTTGAAAGATTAAAAATGTGTTGATTAAAAATAAAATGATTTGTGGTAATATTTATTCAATCCTTGATGTATATAAAGAGTCTGTTATGAGACGTTTGTGGTAAGTTTGATTATTTTATGGGGGGCCCATATGTCATCATCTAAGAGTCTCTTCACAATAGTAATTACCTTTGTGAATAGTAATTACCTTCGTCAATAGTAATTACGTTCTTCAATAGTATTACCCTTTGTGAATAGTAATTACCTTCATCAATAGTAATTACCTTCTTCAATAGTATTTACCTTCGTCAATAGTAATTACCTTTGTCAATAGTAATTACCCCTTCGCAAATAGTAGTTGTCCCTTCAATATTACCAAGAGTTAATCGCCTCTTCTTTGTTCCAAAGGTTAATTACCCCTTCATGAATAATAGTTGTCTCTTCAATATTACCAAGAGTCATTTTGACCCTTCATTAAGACCAAGAGCCACCCTCGCTTTTTCTATAAATAGAAAGCCCATTCCTTCATTATTTCTTACGAATTCATTGAAACTCAGAGAGAGAAACTATAGAGAGAAAAAAAAAGTATTCTACGCTACTTCACTTTTCCAATATTCATTTCTTCTTAAGGTAGGGAATATTATTTGTTGTACTCGTAAAGGGTGTTATTCTTTCTTATTCACGAAGAGAACTGTTGTTATTCCATTGCTTATTATTCTATTGGAATAACTTTGTATACGGGTTTACCCTATACTTGGTGACATTCTTCTATTATTCGCATTGGAACATCACATGCATGTGTTTTACCCTGACTATTCCGCCTTTATTATTATTACATTGGAACATCCTGGCATGACATTTCTTTCTCGCTGGAACATCCTGTCTGGTGTGTTTTACATTTGGTTCCGCTTTTATTATTATTACATTGGAACATCCTCATGCATGCATTTTACGCCGGACTGGGTTTCGTTATTTATTATTATGTTGGAATAACTTTTACTGTGATCGCATGCTTGGTGATTTCTTTTGTTATTCCATTCTTTATTATACCCAGTTGGTTAAAACTTTGACTTCTATACTCCATGAAATTAGTAGAATATCTTTGATATTTGCGTTTCATCCAGTATCTTTTCATGTAAATATTCTTCTGATCATTCTTGAATTTTACTCTACAAAACAGTATCATGTTGACAATTTGGACGTTAATAATTCCTGGATAAAATAATTCTTGAACTTGTTTTATTGAATTCTTATATCATTGTCATCATCCTCATGTTTATATTATGTTGAAAGTCATCTCATCAGGGCTGAAGTGCATAGATGCACTTGGTATGATTATGACCAGAGACTATTCGGTGTAATCATGATAGTAATGTTACAAATGATGTGATAAAAATCCTTAGTGGCCGTAGTGCATTGATGGACGATTGTTGGCATGATCATGACCATTAATTAATACACAACTATTCTCGGCCCGTAGTGCATGAATAATTGTGGTCGTGATACTAAAGAATATCCTCGGCAGTAGTAGTGCGGGGTGATTCGATGATGTGGAATATTTATTAAAGTTGAGTCTCAAATTATAACAAAGATGAAAACCTTTTAAATCATAAAAGATAGTAGATTTTATTTTCTACTTGACTCTTTTAATGGATTGCTTTGTTCCACCGTAGTTAAACTTGATGTTCATTATATTTTATCGGTTTAACATCATTGTGAGGCTAATGATAATTTATTCGCATTATCTTAGTCATAATATTTCTTACTGAGCTAGTTGAGCTCACCCTTTCTTTCACCGTTCTCTTCAGGAAATGAGAATATAGCTGGGACGAGTCGGGGAAAGGAGTAATGGTCCAGAGGATAGCATTAGTAGTCCTCACTATTCTGTGAAATAGTGTGATAATAATTGTAATGAGGACTCCTTTTGAGTTTGTATAATATCTAGTAGACAATATTTGTATTCAAACTCACAGTTTATGTCGTATTGTACACGACAGTTATATTAGTAAGTTGTATTTAAATTACATGTCCGACTACCCAAGATGGGTGATGTATACCTAATTTTGGGGCGTCATGATTGGTATCGAGCTTAGGGATATGATCCCTAGCTAAGATGTGAGAATAGTACTAGGAGGGGAGAGCAGGGAATACCTTCGCTAGTATGACCTACCTAAGTTTATGTGTTATTTTATTGGTCACGTAATATAGAGATAATTTGTTACATGTCAATTAACCTTTTGTTTTGTGGCGATGTCAAAAATGACATCCGAGAATGTTGAGAATAGCAATGGAGCACAAAGCGATCGTTGATTCACCACATATCAATAATCGGGATAATGTGCATCGTGAAGGCGACAATCCTCATGCAAACAACAACACCGACCAAATGATGAATAATCAAATGTTCGGAGGCTTTATGCAATTTATGCAACAAAGAAATGACGAGCGACTCGCCAAAAATGAAGGTGGAAACACGGAAAACTCTCGGGCGGTCACCGCTAAACAATTGAAGGAGCGGGGACCACCGGAGTTTATGGGAGAGCCAAAACCACTTCTGGCGGAAGCATGGATAAAGCAGATTACCAAGATATTTGATGTCTTGGGATGCTCCGAGGAGCAAAAGGTTCCCTTTGCCGCCTTTATGTTACGCGGAGAGGTAGATTACTGGTGGGAATCGGTAAAACGTACTCAACTTCGTTGTCTTCAAGATATCTTTGGAGAAGTTCCAGGAGCTGTTCAACAACAAATACTTTCCTGAATGTATTCGCCACATGAAGGAGGTGGAGTTTATCAAGTTGGAACAAAAAAATATGACCGTGGCGCAATACGAGGAAAAATTTGCGGAGTTATCACGGTTTGCGTCCCACTTGGTGGATAATGAAGAGAGAATGGCGCGAATGTTTTTAAGAGGTTTAAAGCCGGAGATACATCAACATCTTATTTCTCATAAACTGTGTTTGTATTCAGATGTTGTAAATAGGGCTCAGTTAGTGGAGTGCGATAACGAGTCAACGCAACTAAAAGAGAGCGGTAAACAAAAATTATTATACCGGCCGAGAGTAGTCATCGAGCGGTGACAACAAGCGTGGAGGAATCAACAAAAGCGAGATATGGTAACCACTTGGTGGTAATCGTACCAAAACAATAAGAATGGACATTTCAAAAAAAGGAGATTCAACAATGATGGAAAGACGCGTCGACCAAAGACCCGTTGTTAAGGAAGGAGAAAGACCACCTATCATATGCTTCAAATGCGGAGGAGAGGACACATCATCCGATCCATTGCCATGCCGCCAAAAGCATGTTATAATTGTGGAAGAGAAGGTCACTTAGCTCGATTTTGTCGCCATCAAGACAAATTCAACTAGGATGGAGGCACCAAAGGCCGTTCGAAAAAGTCAAACCCAGAAAGTAGTCTGGGGAGAGCGTTTGTTGTGACCTCCCGAGAGAGCAAGGAACCCGAATGAGGTCATCACGGGTAAGCTTATCATAAACTCTAATGAAGTCTATACTTTATTTGATACCGGTTCTACCCATTCTTTTATTTCTCCTACTTGCGCTCATCGATTAAATTTGACTCGGAGAAATTAGACTTTGACTTATCTGTGGAAACTCCATTGGGAGAAACCTTCATTACATCCACTGCTTATAAGTCTTGTTTTTGGTTCAAATCGGTACCCTCACATTACTCGTCGATCTTATTTCATTAAAAATACTTGCATTTGACGTGATTCTAGGGATTGATTGGTTAACTACTTATCATGCAAAAATTGATTGTTTTAAGTAAGGTTGTTAGCTTTCATATTCCTAATCAACCTAATATTTGAATTCAAACGACCAAACCATTAAAATCAATCACGGTCATCTCAAGCCATAAAGCTATTCGCTTATTGAAAAATGGATGTCAAGCTTTCTTAGCTCATGTCACGATTTAAACAAAAATACGTCGGTTTTGAACGATATTTCTATTGTTAATAAATTTTTGACGTATTCCCAAAGAACTTCCCTGCCTACCCCGTAGCGTGAAATTGAATTTTGTATCGACCTTGAACCCGGTGACAAAACCTATTTCCAAAGCCCCATATCGAATGGCTCTATTGAACTTCGTGGAGTTAAAGACCCAACTACGAGAATTGTTAGACATTGGCTTTATTCGTCCTAGTACTTCTCCTTGGGGTGCTCTGCTCTATTCGTGAAGAAGAAAGATGGGAGTATGCGACTTTGTATTGATTATCGGGAGTTGAATCATGTCACCATCAAAAATAGGTATCCATTGCCACGTATTGATGACCTGTTTGACCAAATTGCAAGGAGCCAAATTCTTTTCAAAGATTGATCTTCGTTCAGGATATCACCAATTGAAGATTAGAACCACGACATTCCAAAGACGGCTTTGTAACTTCGATGACGGGCATTATGAATTCCTAGTCATGTCCTTTGGATTGACTAATGCTCCTCCGCCTTCATGGATATGATGAACCGAGTATTCAAGGAATATTTAGATCACTTTGTGGTCGTCTTTATTGATGACATCCTTATTTATTTCAAAAGCCGTGAAGATCATGAGCAACACTTGAGGTGACACTCCAAAAGCTTCGTGAATATAAGATTTATGCCAAGTTGAAGAAATGCGAAGTTACGGCAAGAAGAAGTAGCATTCCTTGGGCACGTGGTATCAAGTCATGGAATATCCGTTGACCCAAAGCAGATTGAAGCTATTCAAAGTCGGGAACAACCTAAATCAATGGATCAAAGTCGTAGCTTTCTGAGTTTAATGGGTTATTATCGGAGATTCGTGGAAGGATTTTCTCGAATCGCTACTCCATTGACTCAGCTGACTCAAAAAGATACAAAGTTCGGTTGGAGCGAAGAATGTGAGAAGAGTTTTCAAGTTCTCAAGAGGAGACTTATTTCAGCACCTGTTCTGACAATACCATTTGGCTCGGATGATGTGTTCTCATGCAACATGGAAAAGTTATAGCCTATGCCTCGCGACAACTCAAAGAATATGAGAGAAATTATCATACGCATGATCTAGAGTTGGCAGCTGTTGTCTTTTCATTTAAAATTTGGAGGCATTACTTGTATGGGGAGAAAGTGGAGATCTTTACGGATCATAAAAGCCTCAAATATTTCTTCACTCAAAAGGAACTCAACATGCGACAACGACGTTGGCTTGAACTGTTGAAAGATTATGATCATACCATCCAATACCATCCTGGAAAAGCGAACGTGGTAGCTGACGCATTAAGTAGAAGATCATATGAAAGTACGAGTGCGTTATTATCAACGCAAAGGCCCATTTTGTGTGACTTGCAAAGTATGGAGATAGAGTTAAAGACTCCAGGGACGCATGTGATGATAGCGAGTATACGAGTAGAACCGACTTTAATCGATAAAGTTAAAGCTGCTCAAGCTACAGACCTGGAGCTGATGCGTATGAGGAAGAAAGTGCAAGAAGGTGCTATGCCGGAAGCAAGAATCGATGAAGAAGGAATACTTCGAGTCAACTCCGGACTTTGTGTTCCTAACGACCACGATTTAAAGTATAATAACATGATGGAGGCGCAAACACACCATTTACAATCCATCCAGGAGTACCAAAATGTATCATGATATTCGCTAAATACGTTTTGGTGGAGCAATATGAAGAGAGAGATAGCACTTGTTTATCTCAAGGTGTCTAACTTATCAACGAGTTAAAGCGGAGCATCAAGTACCAAAAGGTCCATTGCAACCACTTGAAATTCCGTAATGGAAGTGGGAGCACATTACCATGGATTTCAATTCTGGCCTTCCTAAGGTTTCTCAAGGCATTGATGCGATTTGGGTCATTGTTGATAGATTGACTAAGTCCGCTCATTTCTTCACCGATACAAAAAACTTATACACTTGAACGTCTTGCTCGTATGTACATACATAATCGAGATTATAAGATCGCATGGTATCTTAGGTATCCATAGTTTCCGATCGAGACCCAAGATTCACTTCACGATTTTGGGTTAGTTTGCAAAAAGCTATGGGCACGCACTTACGATTTAACTCGGCATATCATCCTCGAGATTTGACGGACAATGAGAGAGGATTATTCAAACTCTTGATGATCTATTAAGACTCGTGTCCTTGATTTCAAGGGAGTTGGGACAAGTTCTTACCATTGGTGGAGTTTTCCTACAACAACAGCTTATCAAGCAAGTATTGGCATGGCTCCATTCGAGCGTTGTATGGAAGAAAGTGTCGTTCTCCAAAGATCTTTGGGATGAGGTGGGTGAAGCAATGTTGTTGGGACCGAGTTGAGTACGTATGACTATGGAAAAGATTCAAACGATCCGACAACGTATAAAAACCTCACAAAATCGATAAAGAGTTATCTTGATCTTCATCGAAAGGACGTGGAATTCGATATAGGAGATCATGTGTTGTTAAGAGTTGCTCCATGGAATGGAGTTCAAGATTTGGAAAGAGAGGAAAACTTAATCCTCGATTCATCTCGGTCCATTTTAATCCTCGATCGAGTAGGAATCGTGGCCTATAGACTCGCTTTCGCCAAATATGTCTCGTGCTCATAACGCTTTTTACATATCCATGTTACGTAAATATGTGAAAGACCCGAACCATATTATTGAGCTTAGAACCCGACATTTAAATAGCGGAAGATTTGACGTATGAAGAGGTTCTGCTCAAATTTTGATAAGAAGGAACATATTCTACGCTCCAAGGTTATACCTCAAGTCAAAGTTTTGTGGAGGAACCACGATGTTGAGGAAATGACTTGGGAGTTAGAATCTGAAATGAAATCAAGGTATCCTTACCTCTTCGACATACCAGGTACGTACCCTAATTTTGAGGGCGAAATTTCATAAGAAAGGGAGGTTGTAAGACCCCAACTTTTATAAATAAAGATGAATTTTCTATAAATATTATTTTTGAATATTATGGAATAAATTTAATATAATGTTATAGTTGTGGGTAATATTTATAAATTTTGCAAAGTAAGCAAGTTGTTATAAAATATTCGTTTGGTCGGGAATATTCTTTTTTGTCGGGAATATTAAATACGACTACCAATCATTAGTGGACCCCTATTAATCGGAAGTATTGTCGTAGTTAGAAAACGACAAAATTATCTTTCTATAAAAATAACGCGGAGGTGTTACCGTTAAAAACCGCTGAACTACCCTTGGTAAAAAGTACATGATGTACGCGTGGTTGCATAGTAGCACACGGTATTGATTATTGATGCTTACGTGAGAAGTCACTTAGCTATACTCAATTATTACTATATGAATCACGATCATATCTCTTATATTATTGATTTAATTATTGTCACAAGATCATCCAGATAATATGTTATATTATTAATTGAGACGACAAGTTATAAATGATTAATAATTGTTGAAAGATTAAAATGTGTTGATTAAAAATAAAATGATTTGTGGTAATATTTATTCAATCCTTGATGTATATAAAGAGTCCGGTATGAGACGCTTTGTGGTAAGTTTGATTATTTTATGGGGGCCCATATGTCATCATCTAAGAGTCTCTTCAATCAATAGTAATTACCCTTGTGAATAGTAATTACCTTCGTCAATAGTAATTACCTTCTTCAATAGTATTTACCTTTGTGAATAGTAATTACCTTCGTCAATAGTAATTACCTTCTTCAATAGTATTTACCTTTGTCAATAGTAATTACCTTCGTCAATAGTAATTACCCCTTCGCAAATAGTAGTTGTCCCTTCAATATTACCAAGAGTTAATCGCTTCTTGATTGTTCCAAAGGTTAATTACCCCTTCGTAAATAATAGTTGTCTCTTCAATATTACCAAGAGTCATTTTGACCCTTCGTTAAGACCAAGAGCCACCCTCAGTTTTTCTATAAATAGAAAGCTCATTCCTTCATTATTTCTTACGAATTCATTGAAACTCTGAGAGAAAATATAGAGATAAAGAAGAAAAGTATTCTCGCTACTTCACTTTTCCAATATTCAGTTCTTCTAAGGTAGGGAATATTATTTGTTGTACTCGTAAAAGGGTGTTATTCTTTCTTATTCATGAAGAGAACTGTTGTTATTCCATTGCTTATTATTCTATTGAATAACTAATACTGCTTTACCCATACTTGGTGACATTCTTCTATTATTCCATATACTTGGGTTTTACATTCTTCCGCCTTTATTATTATTGGAACATCATCCTGTCTATGTGTTTTACACCGGACACAGTTCCGCTTTTTATTATTATTCTGTTGGAACATCCTCATGCATGTGTTTTTTACACCCACATGGTTCCGCTCTTTATTATTATTCTCTGTTGGAACATTCCGTCTCACGCGCATTTTACGCCGGACTGGTTCCGTTATTTATTATTATGTTGGAATAACTCACGCATGTGCGGGTCTATCGCATGCATGGTGATTTCTTTTGTTATTCCATTCTTTATTATACCCGGTTGGTTAAAACTTTGACTTCTATACTCCATGAAATTAGTAGAATGTCTTTGATATTTGCGTTTCATCCAAAGATCTTTTCATGGAAATATTCTTCCGATCATTCTTGAATTTTACTCTACAAAACAAAGATCATGTTGACAATTTGGACGTTAATAATTCTGGATAAAATAATTCTTGAACTTGTTTTATTGAATTCTTATATCATTGTCATCATCCTCATGTTTATATTATGTTGAAAGTCATCTCGTGGCCCAGAGTGCATAGATGGACTTGGTATGATTATGACCGAGAGACTATTTGGTGTAATCATGGCCCGTAAATGTTACAAATGATGTGATAAAAATCCTTAGTGGTAGTAGTGCATTGATGGATGATTGTTGGCATGATCATGACCATTAATTAATACACAACTATTCTTGGCCCGTAGTGCATGAATAATTGTGGTGGTCGTGATACTAAAGAATATCCTCGGCAGAAAAGCGTAAGGGTGATTCGATGATGTGGAATATTTATTAAAGTCGAGTCTCAAATTATAACAATGATGAAAAACCTTTTAAATCATAAAAGATAGTAGATTTTATTTTCTACTTGACTCTTTTAATGGATTCTTTGGTTCCACCGTAGTTAAACTTGATGTTCATTATATTTTATCGGTTTAACATCATTGTAGGCTAATGATAATTTATTCTACATTATCTTAGTCATAATATTTCTTCTTGAGCTAGTTGAGCTCACCCTTTCTTTCACTTTTCTTCTCTTGAAAAATGAGAATATAAATTTGACGAGTCCTGGGAACGGAGTAATGGTCCGGAGGATAGCATTAGTAGTCCTCACTATTCTCGTGAAATAGTGTGATAATAATTGTAATGAGGACTCCTTTTGAGTTTGTATAATATCTAGTAGACAATATTTGTATTCAAACTCACGCTTTATGTCGTATTGTACACGACAGTTATATTAGTAAGTTGTATTTAAATTCTGTATCTGACTACCCAAGATGGGTGATGTATACCTAATTTTGGGGGCGTCACACCTATGCACCAGAAGTTAAAACACAAATAAAGGAAGAGATCAAGAAGTTGTTGGAAGTAGGATTCATCAAGCCAATTCAACATCTAGTATGGCTATCCAGCATTTTACTAGTAACGAAATCTAATGGGCAGTTGCGAATATGTATAGATTTTAGAGACTTGAGCAAGGTGTGCCCAAAGGACATGTACCCACTACCCAATATAGACACTTTGGTTGATGCAACGGCCAATCATGAGATGATGCCATTCATGGATGGTTTCGTAGGCTACAATCAGATAAAGATGTCCCTAGAAGATGCATAGATGACAACCTTCCGTACCCTGTTTGGAATTCTTACTATGTAGTAATGTCATTCGGATTGAAGAACACGGGAGCGACTTACCAAAGGAAAATGCACATCATATTTCACGACATGATTCATGACATTGTGGAGGACTACATAGTGCTGAAGTCTAGAAAGGAGACAACCCACATAGAGGATTTAAGAAATGTGTTTGAACGTTATCGTATGTACAAGTTTAAAATGAATCCAAAAAAGTGCTCCTTTAGGATAACAACTTGAAAATTTTTGGGCTTCTTAATACACAACAGAGGTTTGGAGGTAGACCCAAGCAAGGCAAAGGCTATTACGGATATGCATTCACCAAAAATGCAGAAATAGTTGAAGAGGTTTTTAGGGAAAGTTTCCTACCTGAGGAGATTCATGCTAGCATTGGCAGAAGTCATGAAACCTTTTGGAAAGTTATTAAAGGGTAAGACAGAATGGGACTGGGCGTAGGACCAACAACAAGCCTTTGAGAAAGTAAAGGAAATTTTAGCCTCGGTGAAAATGATGAGGTACCACAGAGAGGGATACCATTGCAGTTATATATCACATCTACTGCAAAGTCTATAGGAGGATTGATCACACAAGAAGTAGATGGGGAGAAAAGCACATGTACTACATCAACCTAATAATCAGGGAATAGAAAATAGGTATTCGCAGTTAAAGAGACATTGCATGGCACTGGTGTTCGTCGCACAGAAAATGCACCATTATTTTTTGGCACACGATGTGAAGCTTGCAATGAGAACTGACCCGATCAGATATTTACTGACTAGGCCAGCGTTGGTAGGAAGACCTGCAAGATGGATGATGATTCTTTTAGAATATGACATCAAGTGCGTAACAACAAAGGCAATCAGATGTCAGGCGTTGGCAGACATGCTCGCTCAGTTTCCGAATAGAGAATATGAACCTCCTTCTGAGGATCTTCTAAGGGGAAAGTAGAAACAATTGTCGTGGTGGACGAAGACTCGAAGTGGTGGAACTTGGCCTTTGATGGGTCATCCGTAGAAGGGAAAGGAGGAGCAGGTGTGGTGTCAACTATCAAGGAAAAAGGAAGTGGCCCTGTCATACAAATTGGATTTCCCTTGGATGAATAACAAAGTAGAATATGAGGCGTTCATATTGGGATTACTAGCGACTAGAGAATTATGAGTTAAGCACCTCAAAGTAAAGGGAGATTCAAATCTGATAGTTCAACAAATAAGAGGTCAATTCACAGTAAAGGAACCTATCTTAGCACCATACTGAACTGTGGCACAAAAAGTGATAGAAGCCTTCAAGAAGGTAGTGATTGAGTACATGCCAAGAGTATAAAATAGACAACCTGATGCATTAGCCACAATAGCATCTAGAGTGCATGTCAAAGGAGAAGACTTAGATGTAAAGATAATAAAAAGGACCCTCCCAACCACGGTGTTGGAATTATTCCCCAAAGATTTGATGAAATATTGGAGACATGCCATCTCTCATCAATTACAAACAAAGGAAAGGAACATATCACCAGTGGAGCTTCAGAAATACCGCATCATTAAAGGAGTATTGTACCATAAAGAAATAGATGGTGTATTTACAAGATGCTTGGGGAGGAATGAAGCAAATAGGGTTTTATATCAGGTATATGAAGAAAAACTACAGATTGGCAGATATTGGATTGTATCGAAAGTTGCACGCCAAGGGTAATATTGGCCTAAAATGAAGAAAGAAGCAGATGCACTTCAAAAAAAATGTCTTTCGTGCGAAAGAATACCCTGGGGATGA
Organism: Panax quinquefolius; assembly: GCA_020205615.1. Lineage (NCBI taxonomy): Eukaryota > Viridiplantae > Streptophyta > Magnoliopsida > Apiales > Araliaceae > Panax > Panax quinquefolius. Next base: position 57,033,647 of record CM035155.1, read on the forward strand.
GGAATGTGCATTCATCGATGACATAGCAGATTTGCGAAGCCCATATATGGAGTTTTTATAAAGCGGTAGTCTTCCTTCCGAAAAGAAGGATGCAGACACGATAAAGAAGAAAGCACAATGATTCTTCTTACAAAATAGAGAGTTGTTTAGAAGAGGGTTGAATGGCAAGCCCTTACGGTGTTTGGAATTAGGAGAGGCCAAGGATTTGGTCTACCAAATACACAAAGATGAACACCAAGGAGGAGCCAAGTTGTATAAAAAGTTGATTGATCATGATTACTACTGGCCTAGAATGGAATGGGATTGCTTAGATTTTGTAAAGAAGTGTCAGCTTTGCCAAATTCGTGGAAACTTGATTCATGCTCCCGCCATAGATTTTTAGACCTTAACAACACCATGACCCTTTCATACATAGGGAATGGATCTTATAGGTCTTATTCATCCCAATTTAAAGGGCAACATCTGGATCTTGACCGCCATTGAGATGTACATAAAGTGGGTAGAAGCAATACCCTTAACAATGGAACTCCTTTCGTTAATAGGGACGTCAAGAGCCTGATAGATAGATACATGGTGAAACATTACCAATCATCACCTTACTACCCAAAATGCAACGGACAAGCAGAGGCCACAAATAAAACTTTGATCAAGATTCTCTTAAAAACCCTGGATGATCACTCGAAGACATGGGCAGAACAGTTACCAATAGCATTATGGGCCTATCATACTTCAAAAAGAAAGCCTACAGGTGAAACCCCATACGCTTTAGTATATGGTGAAGAAGCTATCTTGCCCGTCGAAATAGAAATCCCTTCGGCAAAGATAAGACTCCTAAGCTTAGTCGAGGAAGAAAACCAATCAGCTGCTCTAGAAGCCCTACTAACTTTCGAGACAAAACTAAAGAAAATTTATAATGGTACCATGAAAAAATACGACAATAATACAATATTGCAGTGGTACCCCAACAAATTCTGGTAGGGGACTTGGTACTGAAGACAACAAATCAAGTCATGAGGGGAATACCAACCACCAAATTTTTCCCTAAATGGGAAGGCCCGTATAGGGTGCGAGAGATCTCCGAAAGCGAATATTGCAAAATATCTCGTGTGGGATCAGATGTTATCTCGAGCCCATTGAACCTGAAATGGGTAAAAAAATTATTATACATAAGAGAGTCATCATAGAAAATTATACTTTCAACTTTAATAGTAATTGAGGCACTTGAGTTTAAGTCCTTAAACCCAAGAAAGTTACACTTTATCTCTAAATGTGGCGAACGTTATGCTTTCTTCGACAAAAGTAAGATTTATTATTATGAGAATCTAAAACGTTATGTTTTTCGTTAAAAGCAACATGATTATCAATAAAATGTCAAACTTTCAGTTATACTTGAATAATTTTTCGATTTTAAAAGTATAGATTCAAGTGTTGGTTTGTGAAAAAAAAAACATGTGTTTTTTTTAAAATTCATGTTTGCCCTTTTATTATTCAAATTGTTATGTTAGAGTATTAATTTGAATAACTTGGGATTCAATGTTAAGCATTGAGTCTTAAAAATAAAAATTTAAATTAAAGGTAATTAATAAGGGTAAAGAAACTCTATTTTGATAAAGGGAATATACGTAAATGAGTTTTTTGATATAGGAATAAAAAAACTACAAAAATTCATGATCTAAGGACCATGACATATAAAACTAAAGGGGGGCAAAGCTAGGGCCTCTAATTTAGCAATGGTAGCATCCCGAGCCTTCATATTAGCGGCTTTCAGTTTCTGAAATGCTTCGATATTTGTCTTTAAATCCTAAAATTGGGTCTCCAGTTCGTTTGCGGTGTTCTCAAGATCTGAAAATCATTCCAAAAATGAGTTATTCTCACACCGATAAATCGTAACCTTCGACCGTAGTGCAAAGATTTGAAAGGTGTAACTAAGAAGATCAAGTCGAGCACAAAAGGGAGACATATCAAAGCCAACAATGGAGAAGTCATTAAACTTATTGCTAAGTCTATCTAAGTCTTCGGCTCGCAAAGAATGGAAAGAAAGACTGTGAAACTCAAAAATAAGGCTCGCAAGTAGATCCAAAAAGAAAGTCTGAACGGGGGCCATGCAGATAGTCAGACGGTCAAGTGTTTGTGCAAACCGAGCTAAGAGACTATTGAGAATTTCCTGGTTGAAAGAAGATATCTGAAAACCCCTCCAAGAAACAAGATCTCCACTTGGATTGAAGGAAGCTCTAGTAGGAGCGACTTTAGAAGCCACTATAAAATCACTCGAGACATAGGATGAAGAAACAGGTTGCTAAGGTGTTAGTGTTGACAGCTTGACAAAGGGTGAGAAAACATGTTGCTCTATGTTGCTGATAAGTCCTCAAAGCCTTGGCCAGTAGGAGGATAACCAAGGTCATCACTAGACGGCAAAGTGGAAATATCCAAATTAAGAGCATCAAATAAAGCAAACGACTCGACAGACAAAGGAAAATCTTTCATCTTCTCACTCTTAAAAAAGAGAAGAAGAAAAATGATAAAAGATAATATATTATAGAGGAAGATAGAAAATATGTATAGGTCAACTAAAGAAAATACTCACGTTGATGGATAAAGAGTCGTGAGATGCCATGAAAAACGGAATGTTAGCTATCCCACCCAAAGTGATATCAACAATACCCTCCCGAACAGTCACAATCTCGGTGAAATCCCTCTAGGGAGGATGAAAATCAATAATAAGCTCAGACAGATTCCCCCTCGAGGAAACAAGAGCCTCACTGGTACCCTCAAGGCTGTCATAAGGAGATGTTATAAGAGGACATGAAGAGAGAGTTGTACCACCCACAACATGCCCCGAACTCACATCAGATAAAGAATCCTCAACCTCAAGACTAACACGATCATCCCGCGATGAAGAAGCAATAACAATAGTGATAGGTCGAGGAGGCTCACAAGTAGTGGAAGCCGTAACCGTCATACTTTCAGCACCCATGGGAAATCAAATATGAGCACCACAATCCTTTTCATCAGCCTTGGAAATCTAAAAAACATAGAAATAATAACATAGGGAAACACAAAATTAAACAGCTATATGAATGGTTAACAGACAAAAATGAAAATGTTACCAAGTTTACCAAAATTTTATATTTTTTCTTGACCAGATCCTCAACTATTGGCATACTAGAGCTAGCGTCATCAAGGGGGCATTTTACCAAAGGCTTTAAGATAAGTGTTTGCCCATTTGGCATTCTCCTAATAACCGAATAACTATCCGAGACCACGATAGAATCTGTAGGGGGAATCACCTTAGAGTTAGTAATACCAGATGCTCTCGTTTTAGAGCGAGTAACTCTCATTTCCTCGGTAGCAGAGGATCCTTGGGGAGGAGCTGGAGGAGGTATCTGAGATGAAACCTGTGGTGGAAGTTTCCAGGAAGTGGTAGGAACCTTTGCAGGAGGAATATCTAGGTCTACTAACTTGAGAGGAAGAGACTTAGACATTAAAGCCTTACGGTCAAAAAGCCGACTCTAGTTGGCCAACGCTCTGAACAAGTATTGGTTCTAAGAGAACATAACATTCTCGCCCATTGGAGACGTTCGAGAGGAGAAGCTTGAGGTGAACAAATCATTGTATCATCCTACCATGTTTTAAGTTTAATGAGCTAGTAGTTGCGTTCATAAGTAGTATATCGCACTTGGCAAGAATTATCTGGTATGACAAAATGAAGAGGTTCATAAAAAGCAATAGGAGGTTTCGGAAACTCCCATATAAATGAGGGGGAGGTAGGGACAAAATTGAGGAGAACACTCTCGTAATTCCTCTGGCAAGAGCGGCTGAAAGGTTGATTCTGGTCAAATCCAAATTACCTTATGACTCTATGAGGAGAGAAAAGTACGGTGCCAAATCCATCATCCTCAAAAAAATATGGATGTTCCGTAGCTTAGAGGAATATAAACCAAGAAAGTGAAGACCTACTCAATTCTTTGACACTCGAAAAAGAATGGAAGTCCCTCCTATAGAAGTGAGGCAGAAGACCACCCTCTGGAATAATGGTGTAAGGACGAGCAGTGAAACAAAAAAAAGTCATCAATATAAAGCTGTAACTCTAATTTAATCCTATGATCAATTCAATGAGCGTTGCGGGGAACAATATTGGGCGATGAGAAAGGGGGTGGAGATTTCCTTTTCTTATAGAAAAAGTGCACAAAAGTAGAATGGCCCCAAAAGCGCTCGAAGAGGAAGATCTGAATAAAGGAACATGAAACAAAGAATTCACGTCATACTTGAATAAATGAAAGAAATGTTGTTAAGAAAAATAAAGGATGATACCAAAAATAAAAAAAAATAAAATAAAATTGAGTGGAACGAAAAATGGTTACCTTCCGAAAGATTCTCTCATGGCGAGGACAGTCTCATCCAAGCGACGATACAAGGTCCCCAAAAAGAAGGGAGTAAGAGGAACCTCCAGACCCCGAGATAACAAAGCTGTTAAGCTAAATATACGTGTAACGCACCCAAAATAGGTATAAATCACCCATTCTGAATCGCCAAATACATGGTACAGAATTTAAATACAACTTAATTATACAACTATCGTGTAAAGTACGACAAAACATAAGCTGTGAGTTTTAATACAAATATTATCTTCTAGAAAATATCCAAACTCAAATTCAATATTATTACAATTATTGACACACTATTTCATAGAATAGTGAGGACTACTAATGCACCATCTCGGACCATCACTCCGTTCCCCGACTAGTCTCAAGTATGTTCTCATTTCCTAAAGAGAACAATGAAAGCAAAGGGTGAGCTCAACTAGCCCAGTAAGAAATGTAATGACTAAGATAATGCAGAATAAATTATCCTTAGCCTTCAACAGTATAACAACTGATAGAATATAATAGACAACAAGTTTTAGATCAACAACTGCAGCGGAATAAGAAATCCATTAAAAAGTCAAGTAAAGCATGATATCTACCATCTTCTATGATTTAAAAAGTTTATCATCAATTTTATCGCTGAGACTCAGCTTAATAAATAATCCACGTCACTGAATTATCCATGCACTACAGGCCAAGGATATTCATTAGTACCATGACCACGAATTATCCATACACTACGGGCCAAGGATGTTCGTGTTTTCATCAACGGTTATGATCACGCCATAAAACAATTCATCTTTGCACCCTTGGCAGAAGAGAACCCATGGTCATGATCATACCAAAAATTGTCCATCAATGCACTACGGGCCAATGAGGACTTTTATCACATCATTTGTAACATTACGGTCATAATTATACCGAATAATCTCTGGTCATAATCATACCATGTCCATCTATGCACTACGGCCAAAGATGACTTTCATAATAATATAAGCATGAGGATGATGACAATGATATAAGAATTCAATTAAAAGAAGCAAAGGATAAATTTTTAAAGATTTGTAATTTAATTTATCTAGAATTCAATAATGTCCAAATTGTCAACATGATACTACTTTGTGGAGTAAAATTCAAGAATAATATTCATGTATCAAAATAATTTGGACATAAAAGAAATATATTTTTCGGGTAAATAGTACCCCATGAATAGTACTTTGGGAATAGTACCTCGTGAATAGTACTTTGTGAACAGTACTCATAAATAGTACTTTGTGAATAGTACCCATAAATAGTACTCATAAAACGAAAATACAAAAGAAAATGATATTCCATGAAGAGTACAAAAGAAAGGATATCTCATACGAGTATAATAGAATATACGAAACTGCAAATGAATTTTCATCTGCAATGCGGTAATCCACGTAGACAGATCATTTCCACAATTTAATAAAGAATGAATACGAAGGGTCATTCACCATGCATGCGGTAGTCCGAATAGAAGTATATGTTATTCCAACAAAATAATAAAGAATGGAATAACAGAAGAATTTCACCATGCATGCGGTAGTTCGCGTAGACAGGTTATTCCAACAGAATAATAAAGAATGGAATAATGAAAGAATTTTACCATGCATGCGGTAGTCCGCGTAGACAGGTTATTCCAACAGAATAATAAAGAATGGAGTAACAACCCTTACGAGTATTGAAAGAAAATAACTCTCTTCATGAATATGAAAGAAATAATACCCCTTATGACTGTTGAACGAAAATAATATTCCTACGAATATTGAGCGGAGATGATATTCCTTACGAATATTGAACGAAAATAGTATTCATACGAATACAAAAAATAATATCTCTTTAGAATATGAAATAAATAATACCCTTTACCTTGGAAAGAAGACTAGTTACTGGAATAGTGAAGTAACAGATTAATCTTCTTCTTTCTCTTTATAGCTTCTCTCTCTATAATTGCTCTTGTGAGTCTTAGTGAATTGGTGAGAATGAAAGAAGAATGAGCTTTAATTAATAAGAAAACATAGTTTCGATAATTGCACGTTTTGAGGCTCGAAATATTGCAGTATAATACCATTATCTTTTTCTTCATTTTTAATTTAGTCCTGCAAGTATTATCAAACTTGCACCACCTCCCCTAATAGTACATCATATGAATCAATAGTACAATCATGTGAATCAATAGTTCTATACATGTGAAAAAAATAATTACAGTATAGTACCTTTATCTATACCTCCATTTTTAATTTAGTCATACAAGTATTATCAATCTTGCACCACCTCCCCTAATAGTACATGCATGTGAATCAATAGTACACACATTTGAACAAATAGGTATAAGCATGTGAATTAATAGCAATTAATTGCTCATTTATCTGATTAATTACTCGATTGGTCAATATAACCTCCAGACATCAATTATTATCGGAATAGATGTCGATTTCCACTAACACTAATAATCCCAACACAATGGAAATATCAATTTCATCTTTAATCAACACAAACTTATTCATCATTAATATTATAACTCACAATATTTAACAACCAGATCATTCTCAGGAAAGAGGGGGCTTTCCGATAAGGATTTCTCCCTATTGGCGCACAATAAGGTGACTAAACCTCTCCTCGACAGAACTTTCTAGACATTGTCAATATTACAAACAATAATATGAATAACTTTATCGTCTCAATTATTGATTTAATAATAATAAATATTATGCAGATGATATTGTGACAATAATTGAATCAAATAATGTGAGATACTATGCAACAATTACTATAGCAATAATTGAACAAAATTGAGTGACTTCTCACGTAAGCATCAATAATCAATACCGTGTGCTACTATGCAACCACGTGTATTACTGTACTTTTATCACCGGGTATTTCAACAGTTAATGGTAAAACTTCCACCGTTATTTTCATAAATAGATATTTCTGTCTTTTTCTCATTCCAAAAATAATTTCGGTGTGGGGTCCACCAATAATTATGTTGTCGTATGAATATTCCCTGTTAAAAAGAATATTCCCCGACCAATCGAATATTTTATGACAACTTGCATACTTTGCAAAATTTATAAATATTACCCACAACTATAACATTATATCAAATTCACACCATAATATTCAAAAAATATTTCGAGAAAATTAATCTTTATTCATAAAATTTGGGGTCTTACATACGGGTCGAGGGACCATCTACGGGTGACCCGGGAAAGATAAAGTGGGACAACAACATAGCCAGATAAGCAGCTAAGGGGAAAGGACAGTGCTCCTCATAAAGAGCGAGAACAGACTCTCTGTAAGTAGAACTATTCTAATGGCTAAGCTTGTAATCCTAAAAGTAGTAGTGTTCCTAAGATAGCCAGGAAGTCTCTGGATGGTTGGGGGTCTCAAAGTCTGTAAGAATTAATTATATCACCTTGAAACCTCGTGGTGTAATTGGAATCCCTCTTAAAGGATTCTGTCAGGTACGCAACATATTCGGCATCCCTAGTGATCAAACTAGATGGACCGCAAGAAGCTGAAGAAACAACAAAAAGGCTATAAGATATAGTTCAGAATAATTACATAACCCAATAAAAATAAGGATGAATGTACAAATAGAAGAAAGAATTACTGGTAAATGGCATAAACATCCTCTAGAGTAGGGGTGAACTCCCCCCAAGCGATGACAAATGTACATGTAAAAGAACACCATCATGAAATTAGTAAGGTTATGGCGTCATAGTCCTGTTAGATACGAAGATCCCTACATAGCTGAATACAACGCAGAATCCCAGCTTTGTCCAGTATCTTCACATAATCGAAATTCCCAAGGATATCGTCGGTCTAATGTTGTCATCCCTGAAGGCGACTAGATAAGTCAGACAGGAAGTGAACGGGACTGAAAGGGTACTTCTATTTTTTGATGCACATGCGAAGAATGCGAGCAGAGCAAGGAAAGTTATCCGCACTTTTGCCAGCTGCAACATATAGAAATACACTGTGAGACCCCGAATTTTATGAAATGAAAGTATTCAATTTTCTTATAATTATTCTATTTGGTAAATAGTTATATTGATAAAAGTTTAAAGTTACGGGTGATATTTGAAAATTTTGCAAAGTAAGCAAGTTGTTATAAAATATTCGTTGTGTCGGGAAATATTCGATTGGTCGGGGAATATTCGTTTTAACAGGGAATATTTGTACGACGGCACAATCATTGGTGAGCCCCACAACGGAAGTATTATCGTAGTTATAAAATGAAAGAAATATCTTTTTATAAAAATAACGGCGAAAGTGTTACCGTTAAAAATTGTTGAACAACTTGGTAGTAAAAGTACAAAGAATACGCTGGTCGATAAGAGTACACTAGATTGATTATTGATGCTTACGTAAGAAGTCACTTAGTTATACTCAAGTATTGCTACAAGAATTGTTCTTCATATCTCTCATAATATTGATTCAATTATTATCACAAGAATATCTCAGTATAATATGTTATATTATTAAATCAATAATTGAGACTAAGCAGTTATTCATATTATTATTTGCAATATTGACAATGTATAGAAGTTCTCACAAGGAGAGGTTTGGTCACCTAATTGCGGTTAATAAAGAGAAATCCTTATCTAAAGCCCCCTCTTCCTCAGAACGACCGGTTGTTAAATATCAGTGAGTTATAATATTAATGATGAATAAGTCCGTGTTGATTAATGATGAAATTAATAGTTCCATTGTGTTGAAAATATTAGTGTTAGTGGAAATCGACATTTATTTTGATAATAATTGATGTCTGGAAGTTATATTGACCAATCGGGTAATTAATCGGATAAATGAGAAATTAAATGATATTAATTCACATGATTATAACTATTTGTTCACATGTGTGTACTATTGATTCACATTCTTGTACTATTAGAGGAGGTGGTGCAAGATTGATAATACTTGCATGACTAAGTTAAAAATGGAGGTATAGATGGAGGTACTATACTGTAATTCGTATTTTCACATGATTATAACTATTGATTCACATGATTGAACTATTGATTCACATTATTTACTATTAGGGGAGGTGGTGCAACTTTGATAATACTTGCAGGACTAAATTAAAAATAAAGAAAAAGAGAAAGGTATTATACTATAATATTTCGAGCCCCAAAATGTGCAATTATGGAAACTATATTTTCCTATAAATAGAAGTTCATTCCTTCATTTCTCACCAGTTCACTAAAGCTATAGAGCAATTATTATAGAGAGAAATTATAGAGAAAAAGAAGAAGAGAAGTCTGCTACCTCACTATTCCAGTATCAAGTTTTTTCTAAGGTGAAGATAGGTGATGAAAATTATCTTCGTCCTGGGTGCGAAGAGGAAGTTAGAATCACAATTATGATTATGTGTTATTCATATGATTGTGGACATGAATTGTTGATTGATGTTATAGGGATAAAACATTATTGGTGGACTTTTAACATGGAAAAGATAATAGATCTGATGGTCTATTTGACTCTTCTAATGGATTGCTCGTTCCACTGCAACTATGGTTGAAAAGTTTTATCATCTACCATATATTCAAAATCACTGATTTATTACTGATGAAGGTTATTGATGATGTAAATTATCTTTAGTCATGATATTCTTTATCATTAGTTGTTTCACCCTTTTGCTTCACAATTCCTTTTCGTGTAATAAGAGCGCGTTGTTGGTAAAGCGAGGATAACAGGGGAATAGAACGGTGGTCTATAGTTGTTGAGGTTCTCCCTAAATAGTATAGAAATAATTTTATTGAGAACTTTAGATAAGTGTGACGTATTGCATACGTTATTTGATATTTAATTTTGGTGAACCGAATAGGGTGAGGTGAACCCAACTTTGGAAGGGTGTTTTTCCACTATCATACAAGATGTCTAATGACATATAACCTCGTGTTATCATAAGACAGGGTTGTGCACATCCACTTGCTGAGTATATCTACGAGCACTACCTATATGATTTGGAGTTTGTTTGAAATATAATTCTCAATTGGAGAAAACGGAGATAATTATATGTCAAGAGAAGACTCACCATTGGAAAGAAGATGATAGTAATCTTCTTGTTTTTCTTTGGGGACTATTGGGTCAACCAAGGATAATTCTGTGGACATATGATATCTATCATAACCTAGACGCATAGCCTCCCATGTACGAAGGTTTTCTTGAGTATGTTCCAAAGATTTTAATTTCTAAAACAGTTATTGATTGTACTTTTATGTAAAGTACCATTGTAAGGTTGTGGTCGAGGCACCATGAGAGTTACATACATTTGTATTAAAACTCACAGTTTAACTGTGGTCGTATTCTGCAAGACATTTCAATAGTTGTATAAATGAAGTTTGTAAATAATTTTTATAGTGTGATATCTGGCGACTCAGAATGGGTCGTGTGGACCTATTTTGGGGGCGTCCCATACACCCCTTTTGTCAAGTGGAGGAAAAGCTGCATGATCAAAATTCTTTGTTCGTTCTAAAAAAATGTCAAAAGTCCAAAGAAGGGAGCTATTCCCCACTCGCTAATAAAGGGGACTTGTTTAATAGTTTTTGGGTCAGTAGAACATTCGTCAGAATTAGCCTACAACAAGGGAGATTTAGCATGAGAATTCTATGAAACAAGAAAATGAAGTAAAAGCATTCAAAATTAAGTGTTTACCATGGTAAAAGAGAAATGATGAATCCCGACCAAACGAGGTCGCCTTGAAAATAATCTCCCTTTAACAATGTCCGACACAAAAAAAAAGAAGTCTAAGCTCGAATAAGAAGATTTAGCCCGTTAAAAGGAGAAATTAAGGACACCTGAAAAGAAGAAGGAACAAAATTAGCAAAGAACGAAAAAACGTCTAGGGTTCGGTCACCTCAGATTCAACCACATTAAAATTTGGCCTCCTAAGGTTCAGCTACCTTGGGATTCGACCCCTACTAGGGTTCGCCCACCCACGATGGTCCAACTGTGGTACCTTCTTTTCTTAGTTTGTTGTTTGATTGATTAGAACGAAGTGCCGCTTAGAGATCCTTAAAAATAAGTCTTTCTTTAATATCCGGGAATAAAAATCATGTAATTACCTAGAAAAAAAATGAATAAAACAATCATGAAAAAAAATTACCAATCAAAAAACCAACACATGATCAATTATGAAAACCTAAACTAAGACCGAAACCCCTTTAATTTTATTAACTTAATCCTAACTGATCTCCATTTAAATTTGAAGTTTTTCCAGATCCAATGATAATCTCGCATGTGAAAATGTGCACTAATCTTTGAGAAAAGTGAAGTATATATATATATATATATATATATATATATATGGGGAAAATGTGTATGCACAGCCGTGTATTTTTTTTTTACACAGTCAACCAAAAATGACGTCGTTTTGGCTGTCTTCTTTTAAAACAAAAAAAATACGGCTTGTCTCCCACGTCCTTCATCCTCCCAAATCAGATGCTTCTCTCCTCCCTAATCATAGAGAAGGGCTTCATCCTCCCAAATCAGAAAGCGAAGAACCCTAAACGAAGAACCCTAGGTTTAGCCATGTCGGTGTTGCTTCAATTTCCTTCTTCTTCCCATCCATCGAATCAACTTCATTCATCTTCTCCCAAATCAATCGTGCAACAGGGCAAATAGAATGGAATTGGGGGCAATACCTGCAAGATGGGGAGTTGTTTGTCGTTTATGTAGTGCCTTTGTCCCACTGTAAGGCTGCTCCTTTCTCTCCTGATGTGTATATATCTATGTGGTTTAGCTTCTTTGAAATTTGGTAGTTAATTGGTAAATGATTTGCTTTGGAATATCTATGGAATCTCTTTTTAGAAAGGGATTTAATATTTTCACATGAAGATTTGATATTTTCACTTTAGAAAGGGATTTAAGATTTCTCCTTTTTGTGTTCGGTTGTTGAAGAATGAACATTTGTAGGCATGATGTCTGAATTAATTTAGGATCTTTTTCGTACATTTTTGTGTTGGTATATTTAGAGGATTATTGATGTAACCTGTAAAAAAATAGAATATGTGAAGGGTAAGAAGGATTCAGCAGGCCAAAGTGAGTATGATAGGAGTCCACCTCCTTGGAAAGATATTAGAAGGTCTAATCATAGAAATTCATCTATTGAAGTTGGGCTGATGGAGATAAAATGGATTAATATTTATAAAAAATTAAAATAATTTGACTTTAATTTTATTATAATTTTGCTAAAAATGTATTTATAGCTTCTTATTAGTTAAAATGGATTAATATGTATTTATAGGAGTCACTAAATTCTTCTTTTCTAGGTTATAGATTTGTATGATCTGCAAAAAGAAAATTAAAAAAAAATTGAACAAACAAAAAGACTCGTACTCTCACATTTGTATTTTATCAAAAACCAAAAGTAAATGCTCCGCATTCTATCCATAACTTGTGGGAAATAGTATCATGAGAAAGGGTTACTTTGCAAGATTGATTTCCAAAACTTATTTAACTAGTTTAACAATAGAAAAAAAAATGCAGATCTACACATTAGTTTAACATATGAGATTAAACTAATTGTTTTCACCATGGACTACTTCCCCCATGTACAACAGAAATCCCAAATACCCTTTTTCTTTTTTTCTTTTTTGAGCTTTCTACATTGAATAAGCATGTATCCTGGAAGTAACTAACAGATCAAGGAAGTTAAAAAATTTCCATATGATAAATGGTTATGTATGCAAATTAATTACCCACAAAGAAATGGAAAATTAAGGATATGTAATATACTTCACTACTTTTTACCGACCTTCTCCTCTCTCTCTCTCTCTCTCTCTTGATATTTTAGGTGATGAAGTAATTTTGTTTGAAACTATATACTCCTATGTTAGATATTTGAATGAGTTTGTTTCAAAGTAAACTGTTTTATAGTTGAGTAGCAGTTTATAAGGTGTCAACATCAATCAATGAATGTAAGTAGAAAATTATGCAATATGTAAAAATTAAAAAAGTAAATGAGAATATCCTTCCTCACATTTTCAGGCTACCTATCGGAGCAAGTTAGCTTCATAAAATTCCTATATGTGCATACAACTGAATTCTTAATGGACTAAACTTTTTATCGTCGCAGACTAGATCTGATATTGTATTAAGATACGTACGTAGAGGGATGCTGATAAGGGATACGTACTTTGAGGTAATCTTGGTTGATCCTGAACATGCTACCATCCAAAATGACCCGAGGATCAACTGAATCAACAATCTTGTTCATAAGCACAGAGAGCTACGTGGGTTCACTTCAGCTAGAAAGAAATACATGGGTTTATGTGGAAAAGATCAACTCAACCACAAGGCTCGACCTTCCCACAGGGCAACTTGGAAGAGGAACAACACCCTCTCCATCCGTCGCTACCGATAATTATGTTGGCTTTGCATGGTTTTTCCTAGTTGCTTATTTTGGTTTTTTTGGAAAGACATGTTGGGTTCTAAAGATTTTTGTAATTTTGGGTTCTGAAATTTGTGAATCATATTCTCTATAAAATGATTCGTATTATTAAGGTACTAAAGTTATTGTATTTTGTTTGAGTTCTAAAGAGTTTTGTAATTTATGAGGTGTGCAAGACGGTAGATGTGGTGGCGATCGTGTTCATAAAAAGTAAATGATTAATCATGACTAGAAAAGTTTAAATTGAGGCATATTGGTATGTTCCCTATTTGTTGATGCGGATTGAATTTTTACGTTCCAAAAAAAGCTGAGATGATCCCTTCAGTTTTTTTTTGAAAAAAATAAACAAATTCATGAGTTTTAATTACTTTAGATATTGAAAATTAATGTTGTTATAGTGGATCAATATTGAATAGTTATGTAATTGCAGGTGATGAATAATTATCCCATCAGTTTTAGTCAAACTTAATTCTCATTGCTTATGCATATACATGCTATATACATCCAAAATTTACTATTCATGGGATTGCTTCTAATATTGTGTTCAGTATCTTCATGTCTACTTTAATATAACAGAGATGGAGTCAAAATTCTCTTCACAAATTTATTCAATTTCAGCACTTTCGTAACCAATGTATACAAAATTCTTCTATCGCGCAGAGTATAAGCATAAGCAAATATCAAATACCACACAAATATTTAAAGAGGAACAAAATGCACAAACATACTTTTTGTAAATATCCTCCTAACCATAATCCAAAGAGAATTGACACAAATAAATTTAACATTTATCCACACAATGGAGTTGCACAAGTGTGCCACTGTAGTTTTTCCTATTAATAACACTAAATGCTCTGTTTGCTTCTTGAAGGACAAGGCGGTTGTAATAGTAGTAGTAGCAGCAACAAAGGAACTTAGACCATCACTGCTCATCAATCCTTTTTGTTTCGATCACAGGTTCTCTCCGAGAAGCCTGCCCAAACTGAAATAAATAACATGTATAAGAAATTTAGCAAGTGAATTGAAAAAAAGTACGAGTTGTGCACATTATTTATAGGTTATACATGGTCATGTGTGTATCTACAAGAATCATGCAAATAAACCTGAATTCGAAAAGCCTTTCCGAGGTAACTTTTTCCATTACATCTATACGAAATTACAACTACTACCGCCGACAATATAGTTTACCAAAAATTTAACTTAACACCATAAAAATCTACAACAGAACCTAAAATAAATAAATAGTTACTTAAGAATGTTTATGTTGATTAGCAAACTATACAAGCATAAGGAACCTCCAAAATAAAGCTGTAAAATCTAACAAATTCTTTGTGCACTGTAAATGTGAAGAACATTGTTCTCCCAAATTGAGATAGACTAGCAAATATGTACTATAAATAATAAATTTCAACTTGGGAAAAATATGCAACAAGATGCATACCAAGCAGTCAGTTTGTCAATGATCACATATATTCAATGCTTTGCGAGGTAACAATTTATCTATATAATGAACCAACTGTTAGGTTTGTAATATTCATAAAGCAATCAAATTGCATAAAAAGTGCGGAAGCGTGTAAAATCAGAGTTTAAAAAAAAAATTACAAACCATATACCCGGATCACCCTTTATGCATAATTATTAATTAAACGAAAAGATAAAGAATAAATCATACCCTTGAAGATCGAGCTTCCTCAGGTACAAGTTCACCTCCAAATCCTTTCGCGTTCAATCTTGAATCCACCGGGTTTGGTTCCTTCCTTTGATCAACGTTAGCCACCCAAATGTTTGGCCTCTAGAGGTGATCCACCAAGGAAGAAGAAAATTCAAGAAGAAGGGTGGTTGGCTAAACCCTAGTTTTTCTATCTCTATAGAAAAAGGTGTACTCTCCCAACTATTGGAATTATATCGTATGTTGAAAAAGTCAACAACCCCCTACACCCATAATAAGACTCCTCTTATTTATAGATGTGGGCAACCCACCTTAACAATTAAGGAATTGTGATTTATTTTAATTAATTAAATTCTTTTAATTAATTAAACTCCCTAATCTTATTAGGGATAATTAATTAAACTCCTTTAACTAATTTTCCCTCCTAATCCTATTAGGAATAAATGAGAGTACTTATATTAAATTAATTCCTAAACTCTTTTAGAAATTAAAATAATAATAATTGTAATAATATTAATAAGACTCCTCTTATTAATTTATATTTAATATTTTTAAAATATTAAATAATAAATATTAAGCTATTTAATTTATTCTATCACCATAGATTAAATTAAATATACTTAACATATTATTACGATTATGCCATTAACTTCTTAAATAATTATTCTTCCTTTTATGGTGTGACCCTTTAGGTTCTCCATATTAAACCTGGTTGTGAATAAATCAATTAGAACAATTCTAATCTTATTTAAATAAATAAATTAATTTATTTAAATAAATAATATTTATTCTACAATAGGGATAAGCCTCCCTAATGATCAAACGACTTTCCGTATAATATAGATTTCAACATTAATCATTAAAGAACCTTTGAGTAAATAGTTACCGTGATAATTCAATCCTTCCACCATACAATGTCCCAATTAAATATAAGACATGGAATTATCGTCAAGTCTTATTTTATTTAATTATATGTATTTCGATCCTTAAATGCACAACTCCAAATAATGCAAATTAGAAACTCCTTTCTAATTTCATTCTCGCCGCCAAGGACTACTTGGGTTGTCATTTATCGAATCACATAGGACATTTCTCTTTTTTTGTAGAAGTGGTAGATTCTTTATTGATCATACATTATCTCCATGTACAACTTATTATACCCAAGCATACCCTTTGATATACCCTAAGGGTCTTAAGGAATAAGTCAAAGTATAACTCATCATACACAAGATACTATGATGATCTCAAGTCCAAGGATCACTTGTACTACTATCACTACAGAATTCCTATTGACAGCAAATAAAACTCCATTAGGTATTACTTAGCGAGCCAATGCTCAAAGAACTTATTCTCTAATAAGCACCTACATACTTGTTTTAGTGTCTCCACACAAATGATCATGAGATCAATCATCCTCATCCAATGAGCAAGAACGACGTATGTACCAATCTATCCGGATTCACTAATCCCAAATTTAGTAATCCAATGATTGGGAACTATTTTAGTTTTAAGCTTTCTAAGAATTTAGATCTCATTAGAATGATCATCATCATTATTCTAAAAGCATTGCTTAAAACTATGGGTTTATCACATATTATAAAACAAAGATCATGTAGATAATTAAAAGCCTTTAATAAATTAATACTTTTTATTAATAAATGAATAAGATTATTACAAAGTATATGCTTTATCATCAAACATGATTGGCTTGTGTGCATACTACTTTCAATCTCCCACTTGCACTAAAGCCAATCGTCATGGTATCTTATACTCTTCTTCTCTAAGTGACGATTATCCTGCTGTTGGATAAGCTTTAGTTAATGGATATGTAATGTTGTTCATGAGAGTCCACTATCTCTATAGTGATTTCCATCTTTCAATGATTCTAATAATCAAATGAAAGTGCCACAACACATGTTTAGATCCAAGATGAGACTTAGGAACTATTCCTAGTTCTGTAATGAACTTTTAATCCAAACAATCAACTTGCAGCATCATTTATAGTTATATACTTTGTCTTTATCACTAAACCAAAGAACTCTTTCTTTGTTTGGAACCTTTCCAATTCATCGCACCACTATTCAAGATAACGCTTTACCTTAAAGTGGATTTTCTCATCATCTTGTCTGTCTGAAAAAAACTTGAGTCTGTTAAGCCTCTAGTTTTAATTCGGATCCACCATGTATGCTCACATCTTTAGTGCCAAGCTAAGAACTTTAAGATGTTTTTCAACGACTCATAGTGAACTTCTCCGAATATGACCGATCAACATCGTGTCTCGTATATTTCATTGCATACATGATTGTCACTCATGCGACCTCTCTTTTCGTGAGTCTGTGGGGACTATTAAGAGATACACTCCATAGCTCATCAACATGAGACATCTCTTGAGTTTTCCATGCTAAACGACTTTAGCATCAAATGAATATATTCCTTGGGTTAAGTCGAGGATCCTTTTAAATCTATCTATATAGATTTGTATCCCCAATTAAGATACTCTTCCCAAATCATTCATGGAGGAATGTTTAGACAACTTTATCTTTACTGATTGTAGCATTAGTATGTCATTCCTTATCCGTAGTATATCAACATATAATACTAGGAATGTCACGACGCTCCCACTCGTCCCTTTTCGTACACACTAGAACTCTTACCTCATCAGTATGTAACTCGGATCATCATCTTCTATGATCGTACCTCATCATCATCATCATCCATGATGAATCCATACCTCCCCAGGTATCTTCAGTACTATTCCAGATTTACGATTTGGTTGTGGTACAATAGGTCTATCTACAAGTTCCTCTTATTTGACTTATAGTATTTTGTGGTTCTTGAACTCTTCAAAATCTATTATCCTCCCACTAGCCCTTTCAATGATAAACACCTTTATCTTAGAAAGGCGCTGAGGTTTCATGACAAACACCTTTTGCTAAGTAGGATTATAGAACATATACCCTAAACTTACTTTAGGATGTGCCACAAATCGACACTTATAAAATCTTGTCCCAAGCTTATCCTTTGAAACCTTTTCACATAAGTTGGACAAACCCTTATCTTAACATACTTAAGATTAGAAATCCTCCCTGTCCATAACTTTTATGGAGTCTTGGGGCTGGATTTTGAGGTTACCTTTTCGTAGATATGCAGCCATTTCTAGGACATGACCCTAGAAGGATACTGGAATGTCGGTAAAATCATTATGGATCGCACCATGTCCAACAAGGTACGATTTTTCATTCAGATACATCAATCAATTATTATGTGTCGACGATGTGTCCATTATGAGAAAACCATTTGAGATGATCTAGAAACTTATTGCACAAGTATTTATTCCTTGATCTAATCAAAGAATCTTAATACATTGTCAATTTGTTTCACTTCAATTCTTTGAACCTTTCAAATAATTCATACTTGTATTTCAAAGAAATACACACATTCAACTCTTTGAATGATCATCTCCTTTTCTTATACTAATTTGTTCAATATGAAAATTATTTTCATGTAAGTCAAGTATACAAAATTTATTAAGTAATATTCCATTTCTATATAAAACATTATTATTATAAATAGAACAACAATTGTTCTTAATTATAATACCAAAGATTTCATTGTCCAACAATAAAATGGAAATAATATTTTAACAAGAACCGGAATACAATAACAACTTATTGACTTAATAGACTTGCCCCATAGGCATTGCTAAACTATAAGTTTCTATGGCTAATGTAGCAACCTTTGCTTCATTTCCCACACATAGGATTACTTATCTTTGTTTAACTTTCTACTTACGCTGGTCCTTTCATAAATCTATATTTATGATAACCAAAGTCGGTATCCTATACCCAAGTAGAACCTTGACTTAAAGAAAAATTTATTTCAATCATGAACAAAAATCAGATTATGGCAAAACTTCACTAAGCTTCTTTGGTTAGCCTCTGCAAGATGCTTCTCGCAGCTTTCTTTCCAAAGGCTCAAAGCTTATTGCAAAGGAAGCAAACTCATTTGCTATCCGTGACGCTTTTATTCTTATTATCCTTTGTTTATGCCTTTCTATTTACCTTCTTTGAATCATTCTTCTTTTCGTAAGATCCTTTGGCCTCTACCAAGAAGACATGGTCTTTCTTGGTTGAAAGTGACTCTCAACATTTTTCAACATGTTAAGCAAATCAAAGAAAGTCGATATCTAGCTTGTTCATATGAAAAATTCACAACAATTGTGAAAGGAGTCCGGAGTGAGTGCAAGATCAAATCTTGACTCAACTCTCCATCCATGACAAAACTCGTTGTCCTAATTGATCAATCAAATTGATAATGTTAAGGACTTTTATCTATCTTTGTAGTGTCACTCGGTCATTCTAGATCGGAAGAGCTCCTTAGATATCTCGATATCTATCGGTCCCATTTTCCTCACCATCAACTACTTGATGTGCGAATAATATAGTAGGAGCATCCATAGTTTCATCTTTGACGTTTGAAGCTCGTTACTCATGGATGCGAGCATGATGCATTGAGCCAATCGTGCATCATCTTGCCACTTTCTAAAAGTAGCAATGTCTTCCTCAGAGGCATTGTCTGCAACCATTGCAGGGATAGGCGTATTAAGACATAAGATAGCTTTTCACTATGAGAACTATTCTCAAATTCCTTAACCAATCCGCTTTAATTCGGCCTGCGTTAATTTAGCATCTAATAT
This sequence comes from Panax quinquefolius, assembly GCA_020205615.1. Classification (NCBI taxonomy): domain Eukaryota; kingdom Viridiplantae; phylum Streptophyta; class Magnoliopsida; order Apiales; family Araliaceae; genus Panax; species Panax quinquefolius. The sequence continues at coordinate 57,053,797 of CM035155.1, forward strand.
GCTTCGCAGTTGTTAGTAATTTTAGACATTGTAAAATTCTGTAAATGAATTTGTAATTAACAACATTTTAACATACATTCTTTTATTAATTACCAAAATAAATTAGGTCTTGTTTTAAATTGGTATCTCCCACTATTTTCTTCAAACTATATTACCCTCACTTATATAGTTCGGCAAAATCTAATTAAAGATTTGCTAGTGAGAATAAGGATCCCATTTCAAATGTATATAGCCTTGTGGTGACACAACAAACTATATATAAATAAATAGGTAGACAACTTTTGTCAATTACATCAACTATGCAACTCCTTTTCTTTTGCCTCTTAGATTATTTTGATCAAGTGGTGGCACATCCAAATCAAAATTATCCAAGTTAAGTCCGACCTAGCACTCCATATATTCAAAAAAGAAAAATATCATCCTTGTGGTGACACAACAAAACAATATTGTTCAATTTTCTTTATAAGCATCAAATGTGATAAATTAACATCTTAAATACTTAATACTTGCCTTGTGGTGACACAACAAACTCATATTAAATATTTAATACTCTATTAATTTTATCATGCTAGAAGGCTTACGCTCGATATTCCAAATATCTTTGAACGCTAGGACTTACTATAAAATTGAGGGTTTGTTATTAATTTGTCATATTCATTCGATATATCCAAATATCTTTGAACGCTTAGGACTTACTATAAAAATTTGAGGGGTTTGTTATTAATTTGTCTCATCTTGTTTATGATCTATATTTAATAATAAATATATTCTGAATATATAAAATTTATATCTAATATTATTGATTTGTACTCATATTATTATATATATATAAAATATATATATATATATATGTATATATATATATATATATAATATATATAGTACGATATTTTATACTATATTACTATATTCTACCCTGATTGATTATGGACTTTTATTCTAGTTTGTCTCACTAGAGCCACCAAGTGAACCAAAAGGTCAAACCCTAGGGTGCAAGAAATAATATTTAAATATAACTATTACATTTAAACCCTGCCTATTACAAATAAATCTGTCTTCAAGCGCTTCTTCTCCTTGATCTCTAATTCTTCAAAATTAATTCTAAATATTCCTATTACAAAACTATTTTAAAATAAATAGAAACCTTGATCGTTAATCTAAGGGAAGTACATAGAGGGAATAGAATTTACATTCGAAAAAATTAGAAGAGGGAGGTTGTACTTTATTCCTTACTTTAATATAAACCCGTACATTACGCATCCATCCATCTAAAATAAAATCCAATCGCAATAAAATCAATCCCATACATTCATCATACATCATCAATAAATATTAATCTGCTAAATAATAAACATTTAAAATATTGGGGCAAATTTAGTTAGTATAAAATCATTTTTGAATATAATAAACCTTTAAATCTATTTTATTTTAATCTCCTATTTAATTAATTACTATCCAATCCAATTCCATGTAATAAAAAAAAATATTAAAGGAAACATTTATCTTTCCTATTCACAAATAAACTCCTTTATTCTCGAATAATAATGAAATCTTATTTCATATCTAAATAAACTCATTTATTTAAGGAAATTACTTGATTCTCTTTCTATTCAAAATAAACTTTTATAATATGAAATCCTATTTCATATCTAAATAAACTCTTTTATTTTAGAATTTCATAATTAGTTAAATCCATTCTAACTCAATTAGTTTAAGCATGAAATTTTAAAAATCTCTTTATTTTTAATATTAATAAACCTTTATTTTAAAATTAAAATAATTTTATTTTAATTATAAAATAATTATATATATATAATTATATTTTAAATCACGTGATCTCAAGTAACACTTTATTAATCACTCCTTTTATAATAAACCGTAAATTAAATTTTATAACTTTGCCCAATTAAATTGTTCTAAATACAATACATATCAATATACATAAAAGTGCGAGCGTGTAAAAAAAAAAAATTAAAACAATTAATATTATTAATTATTTTTCCTCGGTACAAGTTCACATCGCTTCAGTTTAACGCAATCAAATAAACTTCAAGAAGAAGGTAAATCCTAGTTTTAAAAAAAAATGTAGTAACCATAATTTATAGATGTGAAGCACCTCGAATATTTACGAATTGTGAATTTTAATTAATTAAATAAACTCCTTCTTAGATAATTAATAAACTCCTTTAAATATTCTTTTGAAATTAAAATAATAATAATTGTAATAATATTAATAAGACTTTATAATTTATTCTTGTAGATATATTATTACTGAATTCTATATTCACAATCATTTGAATTTTACGTTGACTAATCAAAAGATTCTTTATTTATGCCTTTAAATAACTCTCCACAATATTGAGTATAATTATATGAATTTATATTAAATTAATTCCTAAAACTCTTAGAATTAAAATAATAATAATTGTAATATTAATAAGACAATCTTAGAAAGCCACAAATAATTAAATTGGTTCTCCATATAATCAATTCATTTGAAAAAATAATTTATTTAAATAAATAATATTATTCTACACAGTTAGCCTTCACTTTCCAGACAATATATAGATTTCAACATTAATCATTAAAGAACTTAAATAGTTACCGTGAAATTCATCCTAATACATTAAATATAAGACATGGAATTCTTTGTCGAGTCTTATTTTATTTAATTATATGTATTTCGATCCTTAAATGCACGACTCAAATTTCATTCCGCCCGCAACCCGGACTCTTTGGGTTATGCATTTATCGAATCACATAGACATTTCTCTTCTTTATTGTAGTGGTATCTCTTTATTCATACATTATCTCCACGCATAACTTATTATACCCAAGCATATATACCCTAAGGGTCTTAAGGAATAAGTCAATAGGTATAACTCATCATATACAAGATACTATGATGATCTCAAGTCCAAGGATCACTTCAGACTCTTATCACTACAGAATTCTTATCGACAGTAAATAAAACTCCATTAGGTATTCCTTAGCGAGCCAATGTTCGATGAACTTAACTTTTCTAATAAGCACCTATATACTTGCTTTTAATTCCACAAAAATGATCATAATCCTCATCCAACGAAAGAAGCTATGTACCAATCTATCGGATTCACTAACCTCGAATTTAGTAATCCAATGATTGGGGAACTATTTTATTTAGATCTCATTAGAATGATCATCATTTATTCTAAAAGCATTGCTTAATTAGGGTTTATCATCAAAGATCACGAGATAATTAAAAGCCTTTAATAAATTAATACTTTTATTAATAAATGAATAAAGATTGTTACAAGTATATGTTTTATCATCAAACATGATTTGGCTTGTGCATACTATTCACCAACTTCATTTAAATACTAATTAGGTATAATAACAAAATCCTTAAAGTATCCTTCCATTTTAAATCCTAGTGCTCCAATCGTGAACTTTAAATAAATAAAAGCCACGAACTTTCTTGTGATTTACTGACACGGTGCCATTAATGCGAGGAGGCATTGCTGATTGATATAATGAGGACCGAATACATCCTCCAATCACAAGGTAAAGCGGCGGGTTTGAATAGTGTTTGTATTAGTGTATTAATTCCTCAACAAATAACGAGAGTTTGTACTACCCGTCACCTTGTCATTCGAACAAAAAGATAAACATCATATTATAAAAACAAAACAATATATGAGAGAGATCAATTTAGATGGACCATAATTCATAGAACTGCAAAATAAATCATACAAGAAATAATAATAAAAAACAATCTACACAAAAACAAAACAAAGTAGTTTACGAACAAAAAATGGTGAGAAGCAAAAACTCAAATCGGTAATTGCAATTAAAATGACAATAAACAAGGTAAGAGTAAATTAGAGGAGTTTCAAATGAATTTATAAAAAAAAATCTAATACTTGAGATGATAATTAATCCTAATATAAAACTTTTAGGTATTTACTTTCGTGTGTAATACTAGCCATATAATAACCATAATTATTTCAATTGTACGCAATATTTATTTAAAGGGGTCACATAAACCCTAAGAAATCATCTATAACAGGAGTGAATCAGGAGACCGAAATAGAAGCCTAAATCCATTATTTTTTATGAATTATAGTATATAGGTAGTCTGGACGATCGGGAGGAGATGGAGGAAGATGCGATTGAGAAGAAGGAAGCAGGTTTATCTTAATTGAAAGTAATATGCACACAAGCCAATTATGTTTGATGATAAAGTATATACTTTGTAACAATCTTATTCATTTATTAATAAAAGTATTAATTTATTAAAGGCTTTTAATTATCTACATGATCTTTTTTTTAATAATATGTGATAAACCCATAGTTTTAAGCAATGCTTTTAGAATAATGATGATGATCATTCTAATGAGATCTAAATTCTTAGAAAGCTTAAAACTAAAATAGTTCCCAATCATTGATTACTAAATTGGGGATTAGTGAATCCGGATAGATTGGTACATACGTCGTTTGCTCATTGGATGAGGATGATTGATCTCATGATCATTTGTGTGGAGACACTAAAGCAAGTATGTAGTGCTTATTAGAGAATAAGTTCAATTGAACGTGGCTCGCTAAGGAATGCCTAATGGAGTTTTACTTGCTCACTATAGGAATTCCTGTAGTGATAGTAGTACAAGTGATCCTTGGACTTGAGATCATCATAGTATCTTGTGTATGATGAGTTATACTTTGACTTATTCCTTAAGACCCTTAGGGTATATCAAAGGGTATGCTTGGGTATAATAAGTTGTACATGGAGATAATGTATGATCAATAAAGAATCTACCACTTCTATTAAAAGAAGAGAAATGTCCTATGTGATTCGATAAATGACAACCCAGTAGTCCTTGGCCAAGGCAGAATGAAATTAGAAAGGAGTTTCTAATTTGCATTATTTGAGTTGTGCATTTAAGGATCGAAATACATATAATTAAATAAAATAAGACTTGATGAAGAATTCCATGTCTTATATTTAATTGGGACATTGTATGGTGGAAGGATTGAATTGTATTTGAACTATTTACTCAAAGGTTCTTTAATGATTAATGTTGAAATCTATATTATCCGGAAAGTCGTTGATCGCTAGGAGAGCTTATCCTATTGTAGAATAAATATTATTTATTTAAATAAATTAATTGTTTAATTTATTTATTTAAATAAGATTAGAATTGTTCTAATTGATTTATTCACAACCGGTTTAATATGGAGAACCTAAAGGGTCACACCATAAAAGGAAGAATAATTATTTAAGAAGTTAATGGCATAATCGTAATAATATATATTATGTATATTTAATTTAATCTATGGTGATAGAATAAATTAAATAGCTTAATATTTATTATTTAATATTTTAGAAATATTAAATATAAATTAATAAGAGGAGTCTTATTAATATTATTGTAATTATTATTATTTTAATTTCTAAAAGAGTTTAGGAATTAATTTAATATAAGTACTCTCATTTATTCCTAATTGGATTAGGAAGGAAAATTAGTTAAAGGAGTTTAATTAATTATCCCTAATAAGATTAGGGAGCTTAATTAATTAAAAGAATTTAATTAATTAAATAAATCCCAATTCCTTAATTGTTAAGGTGGGTTGCCCACATCTATAAATAAGAGGAGTCTTATTATGGGTGATGGGGTTGTTGACTTTTACAACGACATAATTCCAATTTGTTGGATAGTACGTTCTTTTCTATAGAGATAGAAAACTAGGGTTTGAGCCATAAACACCCATCTTCTTGAATTTTCTTCTTCCTTGGTGGATCACCTCTAGAGGCCAAACACATGGGTGGTTAACGTTGATCAACGGAAGGAACCAAACCCGGTGGATTCAAGTTGAACGCGAAAAGGATTGGAGGTGAACTTGTACCTGAGGAAGCTCGATCTTCAAGGGTATGATTTTATTCTTTATCTTTTCGTTTAATTAATAATTATGCATAAAGGGTGATCCGGGTATATGGTTTGTAAATTTTTAAACTCTGATTTTACACGTTTATGCACTTTTATGCAATTTGATTGCGTTCTTGAATATTACAAACCTAACAGTGGCATCAGAGCCAAACCTTTATGTAAATTATTAATTATTTTAATTTGATATGTATATTGATATGTGTTTAGAACAATTTAATTAGGCATAATTTTATTGTATAAAATTTATAATAAAAAAAAGGCCGTTTTTTTTCCTGAAATTCATGTGGTTGCACGGATTTCTGTTTTTTTTTAATCTTGGATTTCCGTGTTTCATGTGGTTGCACGGATTATATGTCATTATTTTTTTAAAAAAAAGGCTACAGGATGTTAATATATATATATATATATATATATTATCATATTATTCACTAGTTCTTTGGGTTTAATTGTATATCTTCAAGATGCACGTTTTTTTATATATATATATATATATATATATATATATATATATATTGTTATTATATTATATATATATATAAATAGTTATATATATATATATACTATATATATATATATATATATATATATTATCTTAATTATTTTATAATTAAAATAAAATGTTTATTTTAATTTTTAAAATAAAAGTTTATTTTAATATTAAAATAAAAAGGTTTATTTTAATTTTAAAATTAGGATTTCATGCTAACTAATTAGAGTTGGAATTGGATTCCATAATAACTAATTGGAGTTGAAATTGGATTTTATTTTTCTAAAATAAAGAAATTTATTTGTGAATAGAAAAGTAAATCCATCTTTCCTTTAAATAAAGGAGTTTATTTAGATATGAAATAAGATTTCATATTATTCAAAATAAAAGAGTTTATTTGTGAATAGGAAAGAGAATCCATGTTTCCTTAAATAAAGGAGTTTATTTAAATATGAAATAAGATTTCATATTATTCAAAATAAAGGAGTTTATTTGTGAATAGAAAAAAATTAAATGTTTCCTTTAATAATTTTTTTTTTACATGGAATTGGATTCCATAATTAATTAAAAATAAAGGAGTTTATTTTGATTAAAATTTTGATTAAAATAAAATAGTTTATTTTATTCAAAATTGGATAAATTAAAATAAAATAGTTTTATTTTGATTTAAATTTGATTGAAATAAAGGAGTTTATTTTGATTCAAAATTAGATTTTATACTAACTAAATTTGCCCATTAAATGATATCAATATATATATTAAATGTTTATTATTCATAAGATGAATGTTATTTATTGATGCATATGATGATGATGTATATGATAATAAATGGGATTGATTATGGACTATCACCAATGTGATTGGATTTTATTTTAGTTGGATGCATGAATGTATGGGTTTTATTAAATGGGTCTCACGTGACTCGCCTTCTAAATTTTTTAATGTAAATTCTATTCCCCTCCTATGTACTTCCCCTTGACTGCTGATCAAGGTTTCTATTTATTTTAAATAGTTTTGTAATAGGAATAGTTAGAATTAATTTTGAAGAATTGGAGATCAAGGAGCAAAGAGCGCTTGAAGACCCGTTTGTAATGGAGCCCGGGTTTAAATGCAATAGTTATATTTAAATATTATTTCTTGCACCCCTAGGGTTTGACCTTTTGGTTCACTTGGTGGCTCTAGTGAACCAAACTAGAATAAAAGTCCATAATCACTCCGGGTAGAATATAGTATTCTATATGTGCATGCTTATACTATTTATATTATATATTATGCAAACATACTTCGCATGTTTATTAATATGACGCGTATTTTATATATATATGTGCATAAATACAGCTAAACAAGATGAGACAAATTAATAACAAACCCCTCAATTTTTATATTAAGTCCTAAGCGTTCAAAGATATTTGGAATATCGAACGTCATTTCTAGCATGATAAAATTAATAGAGTATTAAATATTTAATATGAGTTTGTTGTGTCACCACAAGGCAAGTATTAAGTATTTAAGATGTTAATTTATCACATTTGATGCTTATAAAGAAAATTGAACAATATTGTTTTGTTGTGTCACCACAAGGATGATATTTTCTTTTTGAATATATGGAGTGCTAGGTTCGACTTAACTTGGATAATTTTGATTTGGATGTGCCACCACTGATCAAAATAATCTAAGAGGCAAAAGAAAAGGAGTTGCATAGTTGATGTAATTGACAAAAGTTGTCTACCTATTTATTTATATATAGTTTGTTGTGTCACCACAAGGCTATATACATTTGAAATGGGATCCTTATTCTCACTAGCAAATCTTAAATCGATTTTGCGAACTATATAAGTGAGGGTAATATAGTTTGAAGAAAATAGTGGGAGATACCAATTTAAAACAAGACCTAATTTATTTTGGTAATTAATAAAAGAATGTATGTTAAAATGTTGTTAATTACAAATTCATTTACGAATTTTACAATGTCTAAAATTACTATCAACTGCGAAACATATTAGATGTTAAATTAACCGACCAAATTAAATGGATTGGTTAAGGAATTTGAGAATAGTTCTCATAGGTCGAAAAAAGCTATCTTATGTCCTTAATACGCCTATCCTCGCAATGGTTGCGAATAATGCCTCCGAGGAAGAGATTGCTACTTTTAGAAAGTGGCAAGATGATGCACAGATTGGCTCAATGCATCATGCTCGCATCCATGAGTAACGAGCTTCAAATACAAGACGTGAAACTATGGATGCTCCTACTATATTCCCCGCACATCAAGTAGTTGATGGTGAGGAAAGTAGGACCGATAGATATCGAGATATCTAAGGAGCTCTTCCGATCTAGAATGGTCAATGGCACTATAGTACAGACAAAAAGTTCTTAACATAATCAATTTGATTGATCAATTAGGACAACTGGTTTTTCATGGATGGAGAGTTGAGCCAAGATTTACTCTTGCACTCACTCCTGGACTCCTTTCACAATTGTTATGAATTTTTTATATGAACAAGCTAGATATCAGCCTCGCTGATTTGCTTAACATGTTAAAAAATGTTGAGAGTCACTTTCCAACCAAGAAAGACCATGTCTTACTAGTAGGGGCCAAAGAATCTTCTGAAAAGAAGAACGATTCAAAGAAGGTAAATAGAAAGGCATAAACAAAGGATAATAAGAACAAAACTCGATACGGATAGCAAAGGAGCTTGCTTCCACCGCAATAAGCCCAGACACCGGAAAGAAATCTGCGAGAAGCATCTTGCAGAGGCTAACCAAAGAAGCTTAGTGAAGTTTGATTTAAAATACAAATTTGTTCATGATTTAAAATAATTTTTCTTTAAGTCAAGGTTCTACTTGGGTATTGGATACCGACTTTGGTTATCATAAATATAGATCTATGAAGGGACCAAGCAGAAGTAGAAAGTTAAACAAGATAAGTAATCCTATGTGTGGGAAATGAAGCAAAGGTTGCTTGCATTAGCCATAGAACTTATAGTTTAGCAATGCCTACGGGCAAATCTATTAAGTCAATAAGTTGTTATTGTATTCCAAGATTTTGTTAGAAACATTATTTCCATTTTATTGTTGGACAATGAAATCTTTGGTATTATATTTAAGAACAATTGTTGTTCTATTTATAATAATAATAATGTTTTGTATAGAATCGAATATTACCTAATGGATTTTATATACTTGACTTACGTGAAAAATTATTTTGTAAAATTGAACAAACTAGTATAAGAAAAGGAGATGATCATTCAAAGAGTTGAATGTATGTATTTGCTAAAATACAAGTGTGAATTATTTGAAAGGTTCAAAGAATTCGAAGTGAAACAAATTGGCAATGTATTAAGATTCTTTGATTAGATTAAGGAATAAATACTTGAGCAATAAGTTTCTAGATCATCTCAAATGGTTTTCTCATAATGGAAACATCCTCGATCGCAATAATTGATTGATGTATCTGAATGGAAAATTAAGACCTTGTTGGACATGGTGCGGTCTATAATGATTTTACCGACATTCCAAAGATCCTTACAGGGTCATGTCCTAGAAATGGTCGCATATCTCTCACGAAAATGGTAACCTCAAAATCCATTTAAGACTCCATAAAAGTTATGGACGGGGAGGATTCCTAATCTTAAGTATGTTAAGATAAGGGGTTGTCCAACTTATGTGAAAAAGGTTTCAAGGATAAGCTTGGGACAAGATTTGACAAGTGTCGATTTGTGGGACATCCTAAAGTAAGTTTAGGGTATATGTTCTATAATCCTACTTAGCAAAAGGTGTTTGTTGCGAAACACGCGCCTTACTAAGATAAAGGTGTTTATTATTGAAGGGCTAGTGGGAGAATAATAGATCTTGAAGAGTTCAAGAACCACAAAACACTATAAGTCAAATAAGAGAAACTCAGTAGATGAACTATTATACCACAAATCAATCGTAAATCTAGAATAGTACCAAAGATACCTAGGAGGTATGGATTCATCATAGTTGATGATGATGAGGTACACATCATAGAAGATGATGATCCAGTTACATACGATGAGGTAAGAGTTCTAGTGTGTACAAAAGGGTCAGTGGGAGCGTCGTGAAATTTCTAGTATTATATGTTGATATACTACGGATGAGGAATAACATACTAATGCTACAATCAGTAAATATAAAGTTGTCTAAACATTCTTCCATGAATGATTTGGGAAGAGTATCTTAATTGGGGATACAAATCTATATAGATAGATTTAAAAAGGATGCTCAACTTAACCCAAGGAATGTATATTCATTTGATGCTAAAGTCGTTTAGCATGGCAAACTCCAAGAGATGTCTCATGTCGATGAGCTATGGAGTGTATCTCTCTTAATAGTCCCCACGACTCTCAAAAGAGAGATCGCATGAGTGACAATCATGTATGCAATGAAATATACGAGACCGATGTTGATCGATCATATTATGGAGAATTCACTATGAGTCGTTGAAAAACATCTTAAAGTGCTTAACCTAAGCACTAAGGATGTGATCATATTCATGGTGGGTCTAAATTAAAACTAGAGGGCTTAACAGACTCAAGTTTTTCGATGCACTCAAGATGATGTGAAAAAATCCACTTTAAGGTAAAAGCGTTATCTTGAATAAAGGTGCGATGAATTGAAAGGTTCCAAACAAAGAAAGAGTTCTTTGGTTTAGTGATAAAGACAAAGTAAATAGCTATAAATGAAGCTACAAGTTGATTGTTTGGATTAAAAGTTCATTACGTAACTAGGAATAGTTCCTAAGTCTCATCTTGGATCTAAACATGTGTTGTGGCACTTTCATTTGATTATTAGAATCATTGAAAGATGGGAAATCACTATAGAGATAGTGGACTCTCATGAACAACATTACATATCCATTAACTAAAGCTTTTCCAACAAAGTAGGATAATCGTCACTTAGAGAAGAAAAGTATAAGATACAATGGCGATTGGCTTTTAGTGTAAGTGGGAGATTGAAAGTAATATGCACACAAGCCAATCATGTTTGATGATAAAGCATATACTTTGTAACAATCTTATTCATTTATTAATAAAAGTATTAATTTATTAAAGGCTTTTAATTATCTACATGATCTTTGTTTTATAATATGTGATAAACCCATAGTTTTAAGCAATGCTTTTAGAATAATGATGATGATCATTCTAATGAGATCTAAATTCTTATAAAGCTTAAAACTAAAATAGTTCCCAATCATTGGATTACTAAACTGGGATTAGTGAATCCTGGATAAATTGGTACATACGTTGCTTGCTCATTGGATGAGGATGATTGATCTCATGATCATTTGTGTGGAGACACTAAAGCAAGTATGTAGGTGCTTATTAGAGAATAAGTTCACTAAACGTGGCTCGCTAAGGAAAACCTAATGGAGTTTTACTTGCACCATCAATAGGAATTCTGTAGTGATAGTAGTACAAGTGATCCTTGGACTTGAGATCATCATAGTATCTTGTGTATGATGAGTTATACTTTGACTTATTCCTTAAGACCCTTAGGGTATATCAAAGGGTATGCTTGGGTATAATAAGTTGTACATGGAGATAATGTATGATCAATAAAGAATCTACCACTTATTAAAAGAAGAGAAATGTCCTATGTGATTCGATAAATGACAACCCAAAGAGTCCTTGGCCAAGCGAAATGAAATTAGAAAGGAGTTTCTAATTTGCATTATTTGAGTTGTGCATTTAAGGATCGAAATACATATAATTAAATAAAATAAGACTTGACATAAATTCCATGTCTTATATTTAATTGGGACATTGTATGGTGGAAGGATTGAATTGTGCACGTAAACTATTTACTCAAAGGTTCTTTAATGATTAATGTTGAAATCTATATTATCCGGAAAGTCGTTGATCGCTAGGAGGCTTATCCCTATTGTAGAATAAATATTATTTATTTAAATAAATTAATTGTTTAATTTATTTATTTAAATAAGATTAGAATTGTTCTAATTGATTTATTCACAACCGGTTTAATATGGAGAACCTAAAGGGTCACACCATAAAAGGAAGAATAATTATTTAAGAAGTTAATGGCATAATCGTAATAATATGTTATGTATATTTAATTTAATCTATGGTGATAGAATAAATTAAATAGCTTAATATTTATTATTTAATATTTTAGAAATATTAAATATAAATTAATAAGAGGAGTCTTATTAATATTATTACAATTATTATTATTTTAATTTCTAAAAGAGTTTAGGAATTAATTTAATATAAGTACTCTCATTTATTCCTAATTGGATTAGGAAGGAAAATTAGTTAAAGGAGTTTAATAATTATCCCTAATAAGATTAGGGAGCTTAATTAATTAAATAAATCCCAATTCCTTAATTGTTAAGGTGGGTTGCCCACATCTATAAATAAGAGGAGTCTAATTATGGGTGGTGGGGTTGTTGACTTTTACAACGACATAATTCCAATTTGTTGGAGAGTACGTTCTTTTCTATAGAGATAGAAAACTAGGGTTTGAGCCATAAACACCCATCTTCTTGAATTTTCTTCTTCCTTGGTGGATCACCTCTAGAGGCCAAACACATGGGTGGCTAACGTTGATCAAAGGAAGGAACCTAACCCGGTGGATTCAAGTTGAACGCGAAAAGGATTGGAGGTGAACTTGTACCTGAGGAAGCTCGATCTTCAAGGGTATGATTTTATTCTTTATCTTTTCGTTTAATTAATAATTATGCATAAAGGGTGATCCGGGTATATGGTTTGTAAATTTTTAAACTCTGATTTTACACGTTTCCGCACTTTTATGCAATTTGATTGCGTTCTTGAATATTACAAACCTAACAGGCAGAGTCTGACCCCTGCTACTTTGATGGAGAGAATTTTTTTAAAAGATTTGAACTTACCTGAACTTGAAGACGACCCTTTTCCATCTCTCTTTCGATTAGTTTCTGAAAGCTTTTCTCCAATACAATACTACTAATATTGTATTATCTTATCAACGATGAAGAAGAAACTCAACCTTTCTTTTCTATTTATACACACATATAATGATGAAACACAGAGCATGTATCCTAATAAAATTGTTAATCTACGTGAATTAATCTATTTTACGAAATTGTTTTATTTTAGAACTCTAATTATGGGTGTTTGAAGTTTGAACCAATTCCCCCAAACTTCTTGTCGTCTGATTCAGATTGATCTTAAAATAATAATAATAAAAATAAATAAATAATTAAAATATATATATAATAATAATAATAATAATAATAGTAATAATAATAAAAATGTTGCATATACATATTATTTAATAGTGAGTAATCTAGTGGATCATGATCATTGATAAAAAAAATAGTATTAAACATTGATTTGTTAGTGGGGATATATATATATATATATATATATATATATGTGTATATATATATGTGTGTGTGTGTGTGTATGTGTGGCACTTAGGTCATGTGTATTTACTACACTTTAGCAACAAGCCAGCAACTCACTATCATGCATTTTCATTTTTAAATTTATGAATAATTAATTAATATATATTATTAACTGAAGCAACTAATCCCCTGCTCGCCGAGTTTAATTTGCCGATTTAATTTGATTGAACAAGATTTGGAAATAAATTTGATAAATGATTTTCAAAATATCTTGGGATAGCTCCCTTATACATGGTATCCTTCTCATAAGATTTTCGTTTTCGAGACTTTTAAAGATCAAGCTCCGCGAATTGTTTAAAAATTAATTTGAAGTAGGATTCAAAAATTCAAAATACTTTGCACGATCGTCATTTCGAAGGCGTGACTCATGTGCAAGGGGTAAATGTGAGTCCAAGTACAAATTAGGGTTCACATATGATATAAGAAAAATTAAATGAACTGTGAGAAGTCTCCACGTGTCCCAAGGCAAAAGGCTCATAGTGTAAGACCCCAACTTTTTATAAATAAAGATTTAATTTTTTTTAAATATTATTTTAAATAATAAGTTGTTGATTTGATATAATGTTATAGTTATGGGTGATATGTGTAAATTTTACAAAGTAAGCAAGTTGTCATAAAATATTCATTTGGTCGGAGAATATTATTTTTGTCGGGAAATATTCATACGACGACGCAATCATTGTCGGATCCGACAACAGAATAACTATCGGATATAGAAAGCGGCAAAAATAAAATTTTTATAAAATAACAACAAGACTTTTATCATTAAAATATTGAAATACCCAGTGATAAAGGTACAATAATACGCGTTATTTCACAGTGGTATGCGGTATTGCATAGTAGCACACGATATTGCACAATATCTCTAATTATTGATGCTTACGTAAAAAGTCATTAAGTTTCGTTCAATAATTGTCACAGTAGCTGCTACATAGCATCTCATATTATTGATTCAATTATTGTCACAGTATACAATATTTTATATTATTAAATAAATAATTGAGATGACACAATTATTTATATTATTATTTACATTATTGACAATGTCTAGAAAGTTCTGTCAAGGAAAGGGGTTAGGTTATTTAATTGCACGTCAATAAGAAAAAAATCCTTATCGGAAAGCACCGTCTTTCCTGGGAATGATCTGGTTGTCAATATTGTAAGTTATAATATTAATGATGAATAATTGTTGAAAGAATAAAAATATATTGATTGAAGATAAGTGATTTGTGGTAGATATTTATTCAAGTTTTGATATAAATAGAGGGGTTTGTCATGAAGTGTTTGTTGTAATTTTGGCTTATTATTTCATGGACCCCAATGTGCTAATTTGTCAAACCGTCGATAGAAAGTTGTCTCAGTTTTTTTTATTATTATAATAGTAATAAAACAGAAAACTTTTTATATAAAATAGAAAAAATTTATAATATATATAAAGTTGTTTGTTTTATTAGAATATAAATAGAATATATTATATTTTTTATAAAATTTTTGTTTTATAAGAATATTTTATTACATAGTGTTGCATAATGAAAATCAGATTTCGCCCGTGAAATTGTCCGTGAAAAACTTTTTGTTCATTCGTGATTATTTTCTTAAATTGTGTCATGTCATCCTCCTATAAATATGATGCTTAGTTAAGAAATAAAAATCACATCAAAATAAAAGAATTCTTCTTCTATAATATTGTGCATATTTCTCTCTAGTATAAGAATATTTGAGTGTAGCTAATAGTGCAAAATTTTCTTAAGAATATCTCCGCTATACCAGTCAGATTTAGTCTCCTACTAAGGTAAAGGATGTTATTTTTTTTATACGCATAAGAGTTGTCATTCTATTCCTTATTAATATGTGGGAATAACATGTCTACGCAGATTACCACATCCATAGTGAATAACCCTTCGTATTCATTCTTTATTAAGTTGTGGTAATGATTTGTCTACGCGAATTACCGCATGATGCGTAAAAATTCATTTGCAGTTTTGTATATTATTTCATACTCGTATGAGATATCATTTATTTTGTACTCATCAAGGTATATCGTTTTCTTTCATATTTTTCTCCATTTATGGTACAAAATTATTGTTTGTTTCCATAACCTTATTATTAAATGGTGACAATCCTTAAAATTAGTAGAATATCCTTGAATTTGTCGTTTTATCTAGTATCGTTTCATTAAAATATGTGTTTGAACATTCTTATTAAATATTAATATTTCATTTGGGGTACTATTCACTCGGGGTACTATTCATTTGGGGTACTATTCATGACAAAATTGGATTATTTTCTGTCTAAATTATTTTTGATACATGAATATCATTCTTGAATTTTACTCCACAATTAGTTATCATGTTGACAATTTGGATATTCTTGAACTCTGGATAAATTGAATTATAAATCTTTAATATTTATCGTTGATCTCACTTGATTCATTCTTTATATCATTGTCATCATCCTCATGCTTATATTGTGCTGAAAGTCATACTTGGCCCATAGTACAAAGTTAGATGGCTTATTAGTATGATTATGACCGGGAGTTATGTATTTGTATAGTCATGACCTTTAATGTACAAATAAAGGTTTGTGGTGAAAGTCTTTTTTGGCCAGTAGTGCATAGATAGACAGGTGTTTGGCATGATCATGACCACTAGTGATACAAATAAATATCTTTGGCTCGTAGTGCATAGATAATTCGTTGATTGGATATAATTATTGATTGGTGTTACAATGATAAAATATTGATGATGGACTTTTAAATCATAGAAGATAGTAGACAACATGCTCTACTTGACTCTTCTAATGGATTGTTATTTCCGCTGCAGTTGTTGATCTAAAACTTGTTGTCTATTATATTCTATCACATTTTTCCTTGTTGAGGACTAAGGATAATTTATTCTACATTATCATAGTCATAATATTCTTTATTTGGCTAGTTGAGCTTACCATTTTCTTTCATTGTTCTTTTCAGGAAATGAGAATATAGTTGGGACTATTCGGGGAATGGAGTAACAGTCTGAGATAGTCACTCTAGCAGTCTTCATTATGTTGTAAAATAGTATGACAATAATTATAATGAAGACTTAATTTGATTATGGATATTTTTGTATTATGTACGGTGCAATATTTCTATTAAAACTCACAGCTTATATGTTGTCGTATTTTGCGCGACAATTGTATAAATGAAGTTTGTATTTGGATTTTGTACTATATATTTTGGCGACTCAAAATGGGTCGTGTGGATTTGGGGGCGTCACAGTTGGTATCAGAGCTTAGGGATATGATCTCTAGTGGAGATTTGAGATAAGAGCTGGGAGGGGAGAGATGAGTAAATCATTCGCTAGTGTGTCCTACCTAAGCTTATTTATTATTTTATTGGTCGGTCGGAATATAGGGATAATATGTTACATGTCAATTTCTTTAATTAACCCTTATTTTGTGGCAGTATTTGAGAATGACATCTAAAAAATTTAGAGATAACGGAGCACATGAGACCATTGAGACACCTCTAATCAATAACCATGATAATATGCATCAGGAAGGCAATAATCCTCCTATAAACAACAACACCGACCAAATGATGAACGATGAGATGTTTAAGAGCTTTCTATAATTCATGCAACACCAAACGAGAGAGACTCTTGTTCAAAATGCAGGTGGAAACAATGGTAACTCACGGCTGGTCACTGTTAAGCCATTCAAGGAGTTGGGTCCGCTAGAGTTTTTGGAAAAGCAAGAGACACTTAAGGCAGAAGCTTGGATTAAGTAGATCACCAAAATATTTGATATCCTGGGATGCACAGAGGAGCAAAAGGTTCCCTTCGCCACCTTAATGTTGCGTGGAGAGGCAAATTACTGGTGAAAATCTGTGAAACGTACTCAACTTTCAGTACTTAAGATGTCTTTGGAGAAGTTCTAGGAATTGTTCAACGATAAGTATTTTCCAGAAAGTATTCATCATATGAAGGAGGTGGAATTCATCAAACTAGAATAGAACAATATGACTGTATCACAATACGAGGCCAAATTTGCAGAATTATCTCGGTTTGCATCCCATTTGGTGGATAATGAGGAACTAATGACACGAATGTTTTTGAGAGGTTTGAAACCTAAAATTCGTCAATACCTCATTTCTCATAAACTTTGTTTGTATTTAGATGTTGTGAATAGGGCTCAATTATTAGAGCGAGATAATAAGACTTTTCAACCAAAAGACAATAACCGACATCACGATAATAGTCGTACCAGTGGCAACAGTCATCGGAACAATGATAACCAGCATGGAGGAAATTATCATGCCAAAAATGGAAACCACTTCGGTGGTAATCATGACCCAGATAATAGGAGAAGTGAACCAAGTGGAAACAACTTTAAAAAGAGAAGATTCAATAATGACAATGGAAAGGCGTCGTCGACAGAACCATCACCAACACCCGTTTCTAGGGGAGGAGAACGACCACCAGTTAGATGTTATAGATGTGGAGAGGAGGAACACATCAGTCCAAACTGTACACAGCCTTCCAAGGTTTGTTTTAGTTATGGAAAGAACGGTCACATAGTTCGATTTTGTCCAGTAGCAAAGTCAAGTCCAGTTGTAATGGTGACACCAAAGGCGGCTACGGACAAGTCAAAGTTGGTGGTTCAGGGGAGAGCTTTTGTCGTGACTTCCCAAAAAGCGAGGAACCTGAACAAAGTTATCATTGGCAAGTTAATCATAAACTCTTGTGAAGTCTATTCCTTATTAGATACCGGTTCTACCCACTTTTTTATTTCACCTGTTTGTGCTCAATGTTTGAACTTGACCCCTGAAAAATTAGACTTTGACTTATCTGTTGAAACTCCATTGAGAGAAACTTTTGTTACATCCGCAGTTTATAAATCTTGCTTGATTCAAATCGGCACCCTCATATTATCTGTTGATCTCATCTCTTTGAAAATACTTGTATTTGATGTGATTTTAGGAATCGACTAGTTAACTACTCAACATGCTAAAATTTATTATTTTCATAAGGTCGTTAGTTTTCATATTCCTAACCAACCTATTATGCGATTCCAAGCAGCCAAACCTTTAAAGTCAATCACTGTCATATCAAGCCAACAAGCCATTCATTTATTAAAAAATGGATGTCAAGCTTTGTTAGCCCATGTCACCGATTTAAACAAAAATACGTTAGATTTGAATGATATTTCTGTTGTTAATAAATTTCCTGATGTATTTCCCGAAGAACTTCTTGACCTACCCCCAGAACGTGAAATTGAATTTTGTATTGACCTTGAACTTTGTACAAAGCCTGTAAAATCCCAACTTTTATGAATAAAGATTAATTTTCTCAAAATATATTTTTGAATATTATGGTGTGGATTTGATATAATGTTATAGTTGTGGGTAATATTTATAAATTTTGTAAAGTAAGCAAGTTGTTATAAAATATTCGATTGGTCGGGGAATATTCATTTTAACAGGGAATATCGGTACGACGACACAATCATTGGTGGACCCCACAACGAAATTATTATCAGAGTTAGAAAACGACAGAAATATCTTCTTATAAAAATAACAGCGAAAGTTTTACCGTTAACTGTTGAAATACCCTATGATAAAAGTACAGTAATACGCGTGGTTTCATAGTAGCACACGGTATTGATTATTGATGCTTATGTGAGAAGTCACTCAGTTATACTCAATTATTGCTATAGTAATTGTTGCATAGTATCTCACGTTATTGATTCAATTATTGTCACAATATTTTATAATCAATAATTGAGATGACAAGTTATTCATATTATTATTTACATTATTGACAATATCTAGAAAGTTCTGTTTAGAAAAGGGGTTCGGTCACCTAATTACGAGCCAATAGGGAGAAATCCTTATCGGAAAGCCCCCTCTTTCCTGGGAATGATCTGGTTATTAATATTGCAAGTTATATTATTGATGAATAAATGTTGTTAAAAATATTGAGGAGATTTTTATGAAGCATTTGCTGTAAATTTGGTTTATTATTTGGACCCCCACTTACCCATTTTTCAAAATTATCGGTAGAAGTTATCTCAATTTTGTTTTATATATATTTAATGATTTTGGTGGGGTGGGGGGGGGATAATGGATTTGTCGGAGGTAGTAAGTTTTTTTATTTTATTTATTATTATATATATATATATTATAATAAGTTTTATTTTTTTATGAAAAATAAAATATATTATATTTTATTATGCATAGTGCTTGCATAGTGACTGTATAGTAAAATCAAAAACTTTTAGCCGAATCCCTGAATCAGTTACTATGCGTCCTTGATTTTTCCTTTACTATGCATCCAAAATAGTATCATGCCATTCTCCTATAAATAGGATGCTTAGTTTAGAATTAAAAATCACACCAGAATTAGAGAATTCTTTTTCTATAATATTGAGCGTATTTCTTTAGAGTTTAAGGAAGCTTTAAGCATAGAAAACAGTACAAGTTTTATTCAAAAATATCTTCGCCCTATCAGTGAAAAGTACTTTCCTTTTAAGGTAAAGGGTATTATTTATTTCATATTCGTTTATGATATTATTTTTCGTATTCGTAAGTAATTTTATTTTCGTTCAATATTCATAAGGAATATTATTTTTGTTCAATATTCGTAAAAAATATTATCTTCGTTCAATATTCTTAAGGAATATTATTTTTGTTCGTTGATTGTAAGGGATATTATTTTGTTCAATATTAAGTAGAAATAATATTTTCTTCCATACTCGTAGTATGTAAGTAATATTATTTCGTTTGATTCCGAATTCTACACTCATTTTATTAAAGTATTGCTTCTATACTCCTTGAAATTAGTAGAATATCTTTGAAATTTGCAATTCATCTAGTATCTTTTCATGGAAATATTATTCTGAGCATTCTTGATAATTTTTAATTTTTTCATACTGGGGTACTATTCACGGGGCACTATTCCCAAAGTACTATTCACTCAGGTACTGTGACGCCCCCAAAATAGGTATACATCACCCATCTTGAGTCGCCAAATACATGGTATAAAATTCAAATAAAAACTTAATTATACAACTGTCGTGTAAAATACGACAAAACATATGCTATGAGTTTTAATACAAATATTGTCATCTAGACAATATCCAAACTCAATGGAGTCCTCATTACATTTATTATCACACTATTTAATAGAATAGTGAGGACTACTAATGCTATCATCTGGACCGTCACTCCGTTCCCCGACTCGTCCCAGCTATATTCTCATTTCCTAAAGAGAACAATGAAAGAAAGGGTGAGCTCAACTAGCCCAGTAAGAAATATTATGACTAAGATAATGCAGAATAAATTATCATTAGTCTTCAACAATGTTAAACTGATAAAATACAATAGACATAAAGTTTAATTGCAGCGGAATAAGCAATCCATTAGAAGAGTCAAGTAGAGCATGATATCTACTATCTTCTATGATTTAAAATGTTTTCATCAATTTTTATCGATGAGACTCAGCTTAATAAATAAACCACATCATCGATGTGACGCCCCCAAAATAGGTATACATCACCCATCTTGAGTAGCCAAATACATGGTATAAAATTCAAATACAACTTAATTATACAATAGTCGTGTAAAATACGACAAAACGTATGCTGTTAGTTTTAACACAAATATTGTCATCTAGTCAATATCCACACTCAATTGAGTCCTCATTACATTTATTATCACACTATTTAACAGAATACTGAAGACTACTAATGCTATTATCTGGACCGCCACTCCGCTTCCCGACTAGTCCCCTCGCTACGTTCTCATTTCACGAAGAGAACAATGAAAGTAAAAGGGTGAGCTCAACTAGCCCAGTAAGAAATATTATGACTAAGATAATAAAGAATAAATAATCGTTAGCCTTCAACAGTGTTAAACTGATACAATATAACAAACATCAAGTTTAACTGCAGCGGAACAAGCAATCCATTAAAAGGGTCAAGTAGAGAATAAAATCTACTATCTTTTATGATTTAAAAGGTTTTTCATCACTTTTATCGCTGGGACTCAGCTTAATAAATAATCCACATCATCCCTGCACTACGACCAAAGATATTCATTCATTAGTATCACAACCACAAATTATCCATGCACTACGGGCCAAGGATATTCGTGTATTCATCAATGGTCATGATCATGCCAACAACTATCCGTCGATGCACTACGGGGCAATGAAGACTTTTACCACATCATTTGTAACATTACGGTCATGATTATAACGAATAATCCGTGGTCATAATCATACCAAGTCCATTTATGCACAACAGGCCACAAATGACTTTCAACATAATATAAGCATGAGGATGATGACAATGATATAAGAATTTAATAAAAACAAGTTCAAGAATTAATTTATCTAGGAACTAATAACGTCCAAATTGTCAACATGATACTTCTTTGTAGAGTAAAATTCAAGAATGCTCAGAAGAATATTTCCATGAAAAGATACTGGATGAAGCGCAAATATCAAGGATATTCCACTAATTTCAAGGAGTATAGAAGTCAAAACTTTAACCAACTGAGTATAATAAAGAATGGAATAACAAAAGAAATCACCAAGCATGCGATAGACCGCACAGACTGGTTATTCCAACAAAATAATAAATAACGGAACTAGGTCATGCATAAACGCACAGACAGGATATTCCAACAAAATAATAAATAACGGAACCAGGTCAGGAGAAATTCGCACCGAGAGGATGTTCTAACAGAATAATAAATAACGGAACCAGGTCATGCATAATTCACACCGACAGAATGTTCTAACAGAATAATAAAGAATGGAATAATAGAAGAATTTCACCATGTATGCGGTACTTCTCATAGACAGGTTATTCCAACATATTGATAAAGAATGGAATAACAGAAGAATTTCACCAAGTATAGGGTAGGCCAGCACAGATACAAAGTTATTCCAATGAAATAAAAAAAAATAGAATAACAGAAGTTCTCTTCATGAATATGAAAGAAATATTACCCATTACCTTAGAAGAAACTGGATATAGGAGTAGTGAAGTAGTAGAATATTTTCTTCTTTCTCTCTATAGTTTCTCTCTCTAGAGTTTCAGTGAATTCGTAAGAAATAATGAAGGAATGAGCTTCTATTTATTGGAGAATGGAAGGGATACTATTCAAAAAAAATAAATCACGAACGCTATAGAAATGATTCACGGATGTTTATTTCAATGACTGATGCATTAATTCATTCATGGATGCTTGATATCAACCAAAATAATAATATAATACATATATATATATATACATAAACACATGTTTATTTGAAAACATCCACCCACCCGTGAATTCCAAAATCAAACCCCTTTCATTTTTTTCTTTCACACGTGGGCCCCACGTGTTCCCCTCCCACCAACATCTCATAATCACAGGCGGGTCCCATAATATTTATACTAAACAACTTTCTATCGATTATTTTGAAAAATGGGTAAATGGGGGTCAATATAACAAGCCAATTTATAACAAATACATTATAAAATTCCTTCAATATTTTTAACAACATTTATCATCATTATTATAATTCACAATATTAATCGACCAGGTCGTTCCCAGGAAAGAGGGGGCTTTCCAATAAGGATTTCTCCCTATTGGTAGCGCATTAGGTGACCAAACCTCTCCTCGATGAACTTCTGAGACATCGTTAATATTACAAATAATAATATTAATAACCCGTCATCTCAATAATTGATTTAATAATATATATATATATATATATATATAATATTGATAATAATCAATCAAATAACGTGAGATACTATGCAAAGAATTCTTCGTAGTGATAATTGAACAAAACTGAGTGACTTCTCACGTAAGCATCAATAATCAGTACTGTGTGCTACTATGCAACCACACGTATTACTGTACTTTTACTACCGAGTAGTTCAACAGTTAATGGTAAAACTTCCGCCATTATTTTTATAAAAAAAATTTTGTCATTTTCTCAATCCGACACTAATTCCGTTGTGGGGTCCACCAATGATTGTGTCGTCATACGAATATTCCCTATTAAAACGAATATTCCCCGACCAATCGAATATTATATAACAACTTGCATACTTTGCAAAATTTATAAATATTACCCACAACTATAACATTATATCAAATTTATTCCATAATATTTAAAAATGATATTTATAGAAAAATCATCTTTATTAAAAAGTTGGGGTCTTGTAATCGAGTCATCCCTGCACTACGGGCCAAGGATATTCATTAAATCATCAATGGTAATGACTATACCAAATAATCCCTGGTCATAATCATACCGAAAACTGTCCATCAATGCACTACAGGCTGCTGAGGACTTTTACCACATCATTTATAACATTATAGGTCATGATTATACCAAATAATCTCTGGTCATAATCATACCAAGTCCATCTATGCACGTAAACCAAAGATGACTTTCATCACAATATAAGCATGAGGATGATGACAATGACATAATAATTCAATAAAACAAGTTCAAGAATAAATTTTAATGATTTATAAGTTAATTTATCTTAAAATCAATTACGTCCAAATTGTCAACATGATAATGCTTTGTAGAGTAAAATTCAAGAATGCTCAGAAGAATATTTTCATGAAAAGATACAGGATGAAGCGCAAATATCTAGGATATTCTACTAATTTCATGGAGTATAGAAGCCATAACTTTAACCAAATAAGTATCATAGAATATATGAAACTTCAAATGGATTTTCACTCGCCATGCGGTAATCCACGTAGACAGATTATTTCCACAATTTAATAAGGATTGAATATGAAGGATCATTCACCATGCATGTGATAATCCACATAGACAGGTTATTCTAACAGAATAATAAAGAATGGAACCAGGTCATGCGTAACCCGCAGAGACAGGATATTCCAACAGAATAATAAAGAATGGAATAACAGAAGAATTCACCATGCATGTGATAGACAGCACAAACAGGTTATTCCAACAGAATAATAAAGAATGGAACCAGGTCTACCGTAATCCGCATAGACGGGATATTCTAACAGAATAATAAAGAATGGAATAACAGAAGAATTCACCGTCCATGCGATAGACCGCACAGACAGGTTATTCCAACATAATAATAAAGAATGGAACCAGGTCTAGCGTAATCCGTACAAACAGGATATTCCAAAAGAATAATAAAGAATAGAATAACAGAAGAATTTCACCATATATGCAGTACTTCGCATAGACAGGTTATTCCAACATAATAATTATCGACGTCGGGATTTTTGAGTGTCCCTTTTCGTTACTTGTTCTTTGGTGTTCTTATGTTATGTGAGATTTGTTTGAAAAAACAAGTGAAAAAGGTCCGACATGTGTAATGTCAACGATGGACTGTTAAGAATCGCCAGTTAGTGTATTTAACTAGTTCCACCAATGCAACCGAAAAAGGTTTGCACATTGACCCAGTGATTTGACACTACTAGACGGGTCTGTGAAACCGAGATTCATTTTGGGTCCGGGGGCTTGATTATGTGGAGGGAAGGTGTTAGGCACCCCCCGACATCCGTGTTACCATGGTGACCGCCACTCTTCAAAGAAATTGTTATATGAATATGTGTGTTTGTGTGTGTGTGGATCAATGTGCAGTTATTTGAAAGTAGTGCGAGGCCTCATTCGCACCTATATACAAAGGGTTTGAATTTATAGAAAAATTCAGTTTTAACCACGATATAGCAATGACGTTTTGTAAAAGAGGTTTTTCAAACCTTGTGCTCAATAGGAATTGAGACCTTTTCATACTTCCATTTTATTTATAAATGTTCGGCTTGTTTCCTTTTATTTTTGAGATGCGAAGCATTCTTGAGAAAATAATATACAGCAGTGTTGAACTCTTCATAAGCGTGACAGCCATCCAAGGAAATTCAGACACTGTAAAATAATATACAGGCTGCTTACAGCTGAAAAATGTCTATCATGGGAACCGAATCTAGATTCAGTAAACTGAACATGTGATCACATGATTCCTAGGCTCACATGATACTGTAATTTATATGGAAAGCAGTAAGCAGTTATATATATATATATATATGTATGTATGTAAAAGCTATAAATATATATATAAACATGATCAACCGCCACGAATAAACTCCAAAGCGGACAAAATGTAAATAAAGTCAGAAAGCGATCAACCGCCATGAAGTAAACTCCAAGCGGAGATGTAATGTAAATAAAAGTCATAAAAGGCCACGAAGTGAACTCCGAACTGAGAATGTAAATGTAAATATATATATATATATATATATATATAAAGCGATTGGATGTGAATCCGGGCTCATCGGATATGTTCGATGAAGAATTATATATATGTATATATATATAAAAAGTGATTAAACGCATTTGGATGTAAATCCGGGCTAATCGAGATATAATAAACAACAATTATATATATATATATATATAATTAAATGCTCCGCATCAAGTCTAGGATCAATCGAGGCATAACTCGACAATGTTAGTCCATATATAAAATATATACATGTATAAGTATATATATACAGACAGAAATGAAAACCACGGACCGAAGTCTAAGCAAACGCATACAACACGACTCTCAATGTGTATAACAGTGTGTGCTAATATGAGAAGAAGGCTTTATAGAATATAAGAAGGCTTACAGTGGGCTACCAAAGTAGACTTCTATGACTTTAAATGGATAAACACTTAGCTCCAGCCGGATAAAAGATAGCTATATGTGAGCTAACTAGTGTTTAAAGATGAGGAAACACTCAAAAGATGTGTATGCGGAGTAAAATGGACAGGGCTTCCTCGCCTTTTTCCCACCCTCTTCTTCTCAAATGGCTAACCCCAAGGCTTGTTTATATAGACGGATGGCCGCAGGTACACCTGCGGCTGGTCGTGATGCATCTGAGCCTCGCGAGTCCCATCATCTCGTAGTACGTGCACTCATGCACTATAATGTATGCTTGAACTTGCAGAACTTCAATCTGAGCATCTAAACGAGGTATATTTGACCTTCTTCGGACCACTTGTGTTGAGAGTTACGTAATGACATGGATTAGAGGTTGTACGAAGTCAGGAAGAGGGGTCTATGCCCATGGTCTTCAAGCTTCAAATTCTATCCAAAGTACTGTCACACGTAATAGTCACTCAGGATTGTCAATCCTCGGTTCTTGTGGCACATTGTTGGATGTATGTATATATGAAGTATTGAGACAAAGTGCCATTGTCTAAGGAACAAGATGACGTTTGACTCCTCGTCGGGGTTAACGCTGGTTTGAGTTGAAATTAGATGTTGCTCAGTGTTACAGCTGAGATTGGACTACTTGTTGGTATGCCGCGATATCATCTTGTTGAGATGGTAAGATGATGTTATGACTCCTCACCGGGGTTATCACCGGTTTAAGCGAAAAACAGACGTTTCCCAGAGTTACATCTCAGATTGGACTACTGCTTGTTTGTATGTCTCACTGTCATCTGTGGGTGTTCCTATCTGCCCGTTTGTTAACTCTTGGTCTGAGGTGTGTGTGCCTTGACAAGATGTCTGGGGTTGAAGCTGATTGCATATGTTTGAAACAAGCATTTTTGGGGTTATCGCCAGAACTGCAATGGCATCTCTTGGGGCTATCACCAAGGATGGGGTTGCTACTCCCAGTGTTGTCTCTGGGACTGGAACTGAGCGTTGCGGTTTTATAGCCTAGACAGAACTGTCCTCTTCAGTGTTGTTACCGGTCTTTTGATCTGAATATCACGGGGTTATCTCCGAGATTGGAAATGACATTCCTGGTGTGTGTTCCGGGGTTTGAACTGATGTTCCCGGTTTATATTTCGGGTTAGAACTGAACTTTCGGTAGTATCCAGAATGGATGTAAGCTATCTTCCAGGGTTATCTCCAAAAGATGAATCTACCCTCCAGCAATGTTAGTAATAGGAGCGCAGAAAATTTCGTGTGTCTACAGATGCCCTCTTTATCATATTCATGCAATGCAAGGCATGGATAGGATAAAGAATACTAGACACTTGAAATGCAAGCAAGATAAACATGATGCTATATGAAGTAACATGATGCAAATGCATGTAGAATGCATGAATGATTGTCAGGTAATCCTGTTGGGATGACAATCAGTGATGGCTTGGACATGTGATCCAAGTCTCCAAGGATGTTGACGTTGGGGCTATCACCAAAGTCTTGAATCTTAGACACTGGCTTATATTCCATAAAGGTACCTCTTGTGTGGAAGAGATCTGTGGGGATAAAGCTTTGTCTGTTTGAGGATGTGTATAACATATTCCCTCACTTTGTCAGAGTTACTACCAACAGTTTGTTGTTATCAGGGTTGACTGATCTTCACTGATATGTGTATCACCGGATAAATCCCTGCTGGGTGCATTATGAAGGCTGCTTAACCTTCATTGATGTATGTGTCAATGGTAGCATTGCGTTGTGACCCCCGCCGGGGAAGGTTGCTTCGATGGGTTTACTTGCCATCGGTTAACATGACGTCAAGGCTGCTTGACCTTCATTGATGTATGTGTCAATGGTTGCATTGCGTTGTAACCCCCATCGGGGAAGGTTGTTCGATGGGTTTACTTGCCATCGGCTAACATGACGTCAAGGCTGCTTGAACTTCATTGATGTGTGTGTTAATGGTTGCATTGTGTTGTAACCCCCGCCAGGGACATGCAGAAGTTTGAAGGATGTGCATTCTGACCCCCGCCGGTGATATGTAGATGTTGATAACTTCGGCATTGTAACCCCCGTCAGGGAGGTTTGATATATCGTGGTTTTACGTTGTAACCCCCGCCGGGGAGGTTTAGGGTTGTGACACTACAAATGACGGCATCAGACCTTTGTGGGGTATTGCCGAGCTTGATTTGTGAAAGCTGAGCTCATTGGTATAGTATACCCTGCATTCAGGCGAATACCTTTGAGATGACGGGAGTTTAACTCTGACCGACGAGAAACCAGGATTTCAGGCTATTCCGCTCAATCACGTAGCTTTTTTATTCCTGATTTGGCCTTTTCAGCTTGTGAGGCCTCCTTTGTAACTCTAACTGGAGTGAGCCGGAGGTGTGGGGCCCATGGAGGGTGTCGTAGGTGTACTGCAGGGGCCAGCGAGTTAGCTTCATGGCCAACCGTGCTATGTATAAAGCGACTTTGTTGCTTTCATAAGTCATTTTCAAGTTAAGTTCAAAATAAGGAAATTCGAGAGCTCTTCTTCGGATCTACTGAGTTCGGGCAACTTTTTGCATATTATGCCACCGTATGCCGCTCTTCATCATCCCCGTAACACATGCATGTATTTTTTCCAATTTACGTCTGGTTGAAAATGACTTATCACATGAAATGCATTTAGACACATAGTAGTGAATATGCATGCTGATATGACTTGATAAAAAATATTCAACATAGCAAATGTTAGTATTAAACCATACTGAACATAATGATGTGAAAAAATAACTCTGACCGACGAGAAACCAGGATTTCAGGCTATTCCGCTCAATCACGTAGCATTTTTATTCCTGATTTGGCCTTTTCAGCTTGTGAGGCCTCCTTTGTAACTCTAACTGGAGTGAGCCGGAGGTGTGGGGCCCATGGAGGGGTGCCGTAGGTGTACCTGCAGGAGCCGCAGGTTAGCTTGCGGCCAACCGTGCCTATGTATAGGCGGCTTGTTGCTTTCATAAGTCATTTTCAAGTTGCGCAACGAAGGAAATCCGAGAGCTCTTCTTCAGATCTGCTGAGTTCGGGCAACTTTTTGCATATTATGCCACCGTACAAGCGTTCTTCACTGTCCTGGTAACACATGCATGTATTTTTTTCCAATTTCTGTCCGTTGGAAAATGACTTATCACATGAAATGCATTTAGACACATAGTAGTGAATATGCATGCTGATATGACTTGATAAAAAATATTCAACATAGCAAATGTTAGTATTAAACCATACTGAACATAATGATGTGAAAAAATTTGACTTTTGAAGCAATCAAATTGACACCTTTTACTGTCATTTCTTATCCTATATGAGGACAAATGAGTAAAGGTAGACAAGCAAAATAATCCTGGTAATTAGACTACACTTATGGATTTTTTACTGCAATATATTAATGCATATAGGATGTATATAATTGTGTACAGGTGTGTTACTGAATGGCCACCTAGTCATGCCTATGTGCATATGGATAGTCCCATTTACAAAGGGGGCCATGGCAAAATTTTCCCAAAATATAGGTATTGGGTAGTCATGCATTTTAACTCTACTGTAGATGTATGTTAAAATAATGCATGCATATATGTAATCATAGAATGCATTTTGAAAAGACTCCAGGTAAGAAATTACCACACCCTTTCTGAGGTGATTTGGAGACTTGTTGTCCGGATATCATGGATCCGGATCAGTAGAGTAGTTCCCGCAGACCACTTACGTGTACGCAGGAGGGCTTTTGAAGAGCCTCGGTCTTGCTACATTAGGCAGTACCGCGTCGTTTGGCAGAGGCGGTGATACGTCCTATTCGGGTTGAAGTGCCGAATATAAAGGACGAGGAGGAGGATGCACCGATCGAGGTTTCGCTCTGCTCACGCACGTGTTCCCGTGAGGGAATTACCGTATATTCATGGCGAACCCGGATCTTCTCGGGTGACTTGAGTAGGCATCCTTCAAAGATACACGCACGTAAACGAGGTATGAATTTAGATCTTTAATCTTCCTTATTTCCTATTGATGAGGAGTCAAGGAGTCGATGTTGATCTGCATTTGATGTAGGTTCCGGCCGCATGTACCTCGAGGAATCGGGTTTAGCATCCACTCTATGTATCAGGCCTTGCATGATGACTATAGAGCGATCGTCCATGGCTGGGGATTCGGGAAGTTCTTCTCCATTCTACCCCATCGCTGTCCCTGGGGTTACCTCGGGCATTGTTTGAGCGGTGGTTCCACCAGACTCAGTCACTCCATTTACTGGACTTTTTAGTGATGATGATGCCGATGGATTGGCGGTTTATCACAGGTATGGAGTTTAGAGGGGAGCATGTGCCTTGTACATCGGATATTACCCCTACTGCCGTCAGATCCTTGTTGGGAGTTTCGGCGGAAGCGCTCAAGGGAAGGACTGTTTGTACAGGTCCTTTGAGCGTAGATGCTATGAGCGGGCTATTGATTGAGCCCATACCCGATGATGTGAGAGTCAGGGATTGCATTCTCCGGTGATTGTTCCTGATGATCATTAGGGGATGCTTCATTGCAGATAACTCTTCTACGGTGTCCTTCGCTTTGATCAGCGCCACTCGACACGTGGACCATATAGGAGAGTATGATTGGGGTTTCTACACCTTTGCCTACTTCCTCAGGGGAATACGCATGCGATCGCAGGGCTTGACCGGGGCGTGGCTAGGATTCTACCCATTTCTGTTGGTGAGTGTTTCTCTTATCTTTTCCCATGTATAAGTTAAGAGTGTTGACTGACAGAAGATGTTTGCCTTTGTGTTGTCAGTTTTGGGCCTATGAGAGGCTTCCCTGTTTGCGTCCTGTGAGCATGTTAGGTTTAGACACCTATCCACAAGGACGGCGATGGCATCATTCCATACTGGCGGAGGTCCTCGTTGCTGAGGGTTTCACTCATTGTCGCCTATAGCTGGAGCTATTGGCAGCCGATGTCATCACATAGAGTCCCTACTCTGGAGAGCATTTGGGAGTTGGTTTTGAGGATGGGTACCCGACTGGAGTAGAGTATGTCATTTCCACCCACAGGATTCCTCTCTTTACAGATGGAGGATGGGAGCTCTATTTAGGAGAGCGTGCTATTAGGAGCACTACAGGAGAGATTTGTATGTCGATCTTGCCTCCTACCAGGCGTTATTGGCCTGTTTTGCAGTCACCCATCACTAACATCCCATTAATGGGGATTGACAGTTTTACATTATTAGAGGGCCCCTGTTCTTAGGAGATGTTTCAGCATTGGTGGATCCCTCGTACCATTGGAGCTCAGACCCGCGCCACACAGTTTATGGGGGATATGGTTCCAGTCTCCGTGATGATGATGGATTGGCTAGCCTGTGTCAGAGATCTGACTCATGTGACACAGATTGATAGATTGAATCGGCAGTTGGACCGGTCACATCTTTTCATTTGGCATTTGGGCAGAGATCTTGCAGAGGTAGATACTTTTGATCCTTCCAGCTCTAGCGCTGGTCCCTCAGGTGACCCATATGGTTTTGCCGACGCAAATCCTCCTTTGTATCGACCTGACATCCTCAGTAGATAGAG
Source organism: Panax quinquefolius (assembly GCA_020205615.1). Classification (NCBI taxonomy): domain Eukaryota; kingdom Viridiplantae; phylum Streptophyta; class Magnoliopsida; order Apiales; family Araliaceae; genus Panax; species Panax quinquefolius. The sequence continues at coordinate 57,085,895 of CM035155.1, forward strand.
ATCCAAAGTGACTCGGGAGGAGTTACATCAGTGGATGATGATCGATGATGTGAACATCCACACACTCTTGACTTTTTCTGATGTATTTCTCGCTATTTCTTTTGATAGGCCTCTGTTAGCATCTGGGTAGCTTCGCCCCATTCTCGCTATATCTTTTGATAGGCCTCTGTTGTATGTTGGGTAGCTTCTCCCCATTTCCCTATATTTTAGCTATACAAAGATGTATTAGATGATGATATACTTAGAAATGTATGTACAGTTTTTCCATTCCCTATATCATATTGCCATCTATTGTATCATGCATGTTATATTGTTATGCACATGTATGTATGTCCAGAGATATTCAGCATTGACCCCTGGATGGTCTTATGACACGGCCCGTACAGATGTCTTCTTCAACAGTTAGCTGTATTGATCATACCCCACAATTTGTGGTGGTAGCTGGTATGCGCTCATGGTATGATAGTATATCACCATCAGATATGGTGATCATAGATGATTTACTACAGCATACTATGACCCTGTTGATGTTTCAGGTTCCCACAGGATTTGTAGAAGGTATGCTAGAGCACTGGGCATCGGAGAGGTAGTTTTTCTGATTTGGGACCTAAGAGTTGAATCCTACTTTGAAGGAGTATGCACGGTTGACGATGCTGCAGCTGGAAAGACCTTGCGTGTATATGACTATTGGAGACATAAGCAGATAGTTCATGACCCTAACCGGATTGAGACGTAGAGTGGTCCAGGACGAGATTACATCCTGCCACGTGATATCCCAGTGTTTCCTGTTTGACAGGTTTAGCTTTCAGGACAGCTATGCACGGCATTCCGGGATTTCACTACACCGGAGGATCATTGGCGTTTAGCTAGAGTAGATGTACTGCTTCTATGCGTATTATCATACGTCTTCATGCCATGGTACATGGATGAGCTGGATATCGGCGTCATTATGGCAGTGAGAGCTCTCAGGGAGGGTCGTACCATTGTACCGATGATTATCACAGAGACACTGAGGTCAGCTACATACTGCTGCACTTATCCGGTAGGAGTGTTTATAGGTAGCTCTCGGTAAATGCCATCACGTGTGGTTTATGTCACACTTGAGACCGATTAGCACATTTAGACATCGGCGGGGTTTTGTTTCACCCATGATATAGCCATGTCGTACTCCTTTCAGCCTGCGGAGTGTACAGATGTTGCATCGTGGTCAGTTTTTCTTGCAGGGATTAAGGATCCGTTTGCCATATTGCCGTGTTCAGGGCTTAGTTCACCCTACAGCTTTATTACTCATTCTCCGGGCATGGATTATCTCCTCCGGCTTGGATTGAGGGCATGATCACTTACCACCCATTGGCTGTGATGTGTCAGTTTGACCAGTTTCAGGATTTTCATCCGTATGAGGGGGCAGTGAGTTAGCGCTTTGCGTCACACCGTTTATCAGCAGAGGACATATCTAGGTTGTATATTTGTTGGGATCAAATGGTGTCGGGCCGAGTTTTTGTCGATCATCCGAGTTATTCTGCAGAGTATTCCCCATGGATAGAGATAGAGATTGCGCACATTTGCGCGCGAGATCCACGGTCAAGGGGGATTGATTACGACGATGAGGAGCCTATAGAGGAGGTCATTATTCCCATTGATGATTTGATTCTGGGTCAAGGCGAAGATTTGTGATGGATTCTCCCACCCCGAGTGCCATTGTTACTCGATGATTCGACCAAGACATTTGGAGCAGAGCTTACATCTGATGACCTATGATAGAGATCAGGCTAGGGCCACGATGTTGACAGCTCTTGCTGAGAGTGATACTACTCTATTAGAGAGGGATGAAGCTAGATTAGCCAGGGATGCATTGATTACGGAGCGGGATGCCGCCTTATCTGCTAGGGATGTGGCCATTGTAGACATCGCTTCAGTGAGATCCCAGATGACTGTCAGTCTTTCCGACATGAGTGCTTACATTGATGAGCATTATGCTATAATGCAGTTAGCCTCTGATCTGCTAGTTTGTGTAGATACCCTTGGGCAGGAGCTTGCAGTGCTACCTCCATCTTCAGAGAGGGATGCTATGTTAGATCTGATAGTCCGCATGTATACAGATCTGTAGATAGCTTTGTATTTTCCTGCACAGACTAGCTTAGCCATTTTGTCATGTACAGCACATATGTATATATCAAACAGTATTATGTATGGAAGGAAAATATATTTTAATTCACTTACATTTTAGTTATGCCTTGATACTTGCTTGATATTTGCCTGTTTCTTCAGCGCCTTGTGATCTTGATGCATTCTGAACTTATCCTTGATAGATGGACATTGAGACGTCACAAGATATCTCGAAACGGATCATTGATTTACAGAAATCCTACCATCTTTGGTATCTTGGGGACCGGTATCTCAGATGAAGAAGTGGAGAGAGAATGGTTTCTTCCTCTCGAGATTAACCGCACCACGGATGGTCGCCAAGATTTCTATTTGTGAGAAACCTAGTTAATTCCATCTCTTATGGGTTGGTATTGCTCTTTGAGGCACGATCGCAACTTAGATGGTCACCGAATCTTCTATTTGTGAGAAGAGGTTGGATAATTCCATCCTTTGATCCGAAACCCAGATGAAATGGGGCAAATTGAAGGTAGATCCCAATCTGCGTGTGACAAGTATGTTGTTTTGGTAGGGGTTAGATCGCTCCATGAATGGTCGCCACGCATCTCTATTGAAGAGGAGATTAAGTCTGCGTGAGTTCGAACCAGTGTAAGAGGTTCAACGCCGAATCTGCGAATGCGAGATGGGTGTAAGAAGTATTTTATTGTTTTTGTTGTTTTGTAGAGAAAGGGCAGAAATGTTTTTGTTGTTTTTCTTTATTGCGATCGGGACATAGAGAATATGGTTGCCTACGTACCCCCGGGTATCAGGGAGATCAGGTCGACGTAGTTCGCCCCTAAGGACGAATTGAAGGCGAAGAGAAGTGTGAATCCCATGTGCAGGCTATACTGCGGGGAGAAGAAAATTTGATCCCATAATGGGGACAAACTGCAGGTGTGAAAAAGTTTGATCCCGTCCTCAGGATAAACTGCAAGCGTAGAAAAGTTTAATCCCGTCTTCAAGATAAACTGCAGGCATAGAAAAGTTTAATCCCGTCTTCAGGTTAAACTGCAAGTGTGAAAGGTTTAATCCCGTCTTCAGGATAACCTGCAAGTGTGAAAGGTTTAATCCCGTCTTCAGGATAACCAAAATTGTGAAAGGTTTGAAATAAAGTGATACCAGGCTGCTGGTTTGAAGTGTATATTTCCCTGAGGGGCAGAAGAGTATTCAAAAAGGAAAGGGTTCAAAACCGGAATGACTGGTGATTTGATGATCAAAACCAGGATGTTTGTTTGATGGTAACCCAGACATATAGTACCGTTTCATGGTGTCTGAGTTGATAAGCTGTGGAAATTCATCGCCATCCATTTCCTGCAATCTGAGAGCACCTCCTGTCAATACTTTCTTAACAACAAATGGGCCTTCCCAGTTAGGAACAAATTTTCCCTTAGATTGATCTTAGTTTTCAAAGATCTTCTTCAAAACCAAGTCATGTTGTTTGAACTGCCGTAGTCAGACTTTTCTATTGTAGGATCATGCGATCCTTTGCTGATATAACTTACCATGGAAGATAGCCGCGGATCACCTTTCGTCTATTAGAGACAATTGGTGATACCTGTCTTGTACCCATTGGTCTTCATCCAACTGATCATCCATCAATACTCTGAGGGATTCCATTTCCATTTCTATGGGGAGCACTGCTTCCATCCCAGACACTAGTGAGTAGGGGGTTGCACCAGTGGAAGCACGCATAGAAGTTATGTATGCTAATAAAGTCAGAGGCAAGAGTTCAGGCCATCCTTTATGATTGGCGAACATTTTCTGCATGATCTTTTTGATGTTTTTATTAGCCGCTTCAACAGCACCATTCATCTTCGGACAGTAGATGATGGAGTTGAGATGTTTGATGTGAAATTTTCTGCATAACTCCTCCATCATTTTGTTATTGAGGTTCTTAGCATTGTCTGACACAATGACCTCTGGTTGTCTATATCGACAGATGACATTGTTTCTGATGAAAATAATGATAACTTCTTTAGTAACCCTGGGGAAGGATGCTGCTTCTACCCATTTGGTGAAGTAGTCGATCATGGTGAATATGAATCGATGTCCATTACTGGCTTTGGGCCCGATGGGTCCGATCATGTCCATTCCCCACATTGAGAAGGGCCATGGTGAACACATATTGTGGAGTTCCCTTGGAGGGGCGTGGATAGCATTCCCATGAATCTGGCATAGATAGCACCTCTTGACGTGATAATCACAGTCAGCTTTGAGTGTAAGCCAATAATGCCATGTTCTGAGGATCTTCTTGACAAGTAGGGGTCCGCTCATGTGAGGGCCACATACTCCACCATGGATCTCATCCATGAGTCTCTGAGCTTGGTCTTTGTCAAGACATCTGAGGAGACCTAATCATGTATCTCTTTTGTAGAGTGCATCTCCGCTCAGGTAGAATTTCATAGCAATTCGATGAATCCGCCTCTTCTCAGTTAGGCTCGCCTCAGCGGGTGTAGATCCATCTTGTAGATACTCCTTGATGTGCTGATACCAAAGGTTGTGGATGGGAGGTAACTCATCCGATACTTCTCCAATATAATTCCCATAGACTGGGGCTTTTTGCAGAGTAAACGTGATGTTTGGCATGTTTTCCTTGTCAGGTATGTAAACCAAGGAGGCTAACGTTGCTAATGCATCTGCAAAATCGTTCCTATTACGAGGAATGTGTTGAAAGGAGATTTCATTGAACTCCAAAGCCATCTGTAAAACTTGCCGATAGTAAGACAGTAAATATAATTCTTTGGTTTGATAGACTCCTGTGGATTGCTTGATTACCAATTCAGAATCCCCAAAGACAGTTAACCGCCTGATGCCCATTGAACGGGCAAGTTTTAGCCCCATGATACATATTCGTGCATACCGAACATATTTGTGCATACCGAAAGCATTTAAACAGCAACATAAATCTCATCGTGTAAAACATTATATCTAAGCTGTGTTATCCAACATGTTCTAACATCCTTCACAATTCACTATCATCATTGGTTAGGCAAGAATTTCTATTAAGCAAAAATATATGTGAGACATGTAACTAAAACATACTATCACAATCCATAAAGAATAAAAATTAAAAAATTTCTGCAAAAATTTATCTAACACGTAAAAACTCAAAATTAAACTACGCATACAACAATTAAATAACTAAACTACTATGCTATGACCCCCAATACTCCCAAACTTAAAATATTCAATGTCCCTATTGAATTAAGGTAAAGGGTACAGAAAAACACCCCTAATGATCGTCTTGACCACCCTCCTCGGGTGGTGAATATGGTGGTGGATAAGGCACTACAGTGCCAAACTATGGCCACTCTAGCATTGTTCCTTACTGCGCGAATGCTTCGGCCAAGGCTGAGTGAGTCCCGTAGCAAACGTCCCAAAATTGTCATACATAGTATCGACTTTGCGCTCCAACCTTCGAAGCTATCGATCGCTAGGAACCGGGTGTGCTCGGGTGGATGGGCCTGCCTCATCGGGCTGAGGGGGCTGCTAAGATAGCTCTGGGAAGGTGGGCCTTAAAATGAATCCTAGTCCGCGCGGGTGTGGTTCACCGCCAGCCCAGTCCTCAAATTTTGCAATGGTGGCGTGGGTGATGTCTTGACTTGGATATTGCATTTGTTCGTTGCCCCAATTACACCCCTGATGCGCACATAGCATGGCTACCACTGAAGCATGTGGAATGCTCCCAGTGGTAGTTCCCTTCAGATACTTCACAATGTTTTGATGAATCAAATACCCCACATCAATGTACTCGCCAGTAATTATACCCCACAGTATTATAACCCTTTCTGTCGTGATCTCGTGCTGATGCGATGAAGGCAATAACTTGGCACAAATGAACATATTCCACGCCTTGGCGTATCGATTCAGTGCGGCCGCTGGAAATATTCGAGGCTGGGTCGTGCCAACTTTGTAAGTCCACTTCGCGCCTGGCACGCACAACTCAGCGATAACAAGCTCCAAGTCCGTTTCTAGATGTGGCCCTGCGATCCAATTAGTCGCCCCTGTTGGTGGTCTTGCGGTGATTCTCAGCACATTTTGGATAGGGGAGGGTCTGTAGTCTACCTCGACACCACGGACCATCAAGGTATTGTTCATGGTGACTTTGGCATTGGCATAGAACTCTCGGACTATGCTCATCGGAATGGGCGTGGGAGATGCAGTCAGTCCACCCCAGCCTCGTTCCTGAATCATAGCAGAGAGATGTCTGTCCTGGCCTTCAGGTTTGAATCCTCTTTCCTTGATAAATGTCTTAGCTACAATACGGTAGTACTCCTGCTGGGCTTCTAGACACAAGAATTTGGTGTGGTCGATAATGTTCTCCTCGTGGCTGTCGGAGGAGGATGAGGAAGATGAAGATGGTCGTGCTCTCTTCAGACCCATTAATAGATAGTTGATTGAAAGTACGGATGAACTTACTGAGAGAGGATTAGAATTTGAGAATTGATAGCCTTCACGCTTGTGTGTACCGACCCAATTGGGAACCCTAGCTTTATATGGAGGATGAGAGGTAGTTGAGGTTTGAACGTGGAGAAAGTCGTGGAGATTTGATGGAGAGATATACGGCTTCAATCTTCAACTGATAGAGTGATAGAGGCGTGAGTTATGGAGAGGAGAGAGTTTTAAATGCATTATTATCGCAAATGAGAGTCCAAATGGTCCAAAACTCTTTTTTAAAATGTTCGAGATCGACTTGATTCGATTGTCGCGGTAGGCCGCAGAGTGTGTGTTCTAAAATTTGGTAGCGCGGTAGCAGTCTTGCGTAGAATGCATATACATTACGAGTGGCTTGCCTGGGCCCATGCATGAGTTTATCTTCACATAGGCCTCATGCATGCCTGATCCTCATGTCTACATTACTTTCAAGTTTAATTTTCTCATCTCTCAATGTGCTTTCCAATGATTGTTCTTGCATAAACATTAATGCTCATTGTTAAGACTTGAATGTGCGACAGTATAATGCTAATCATCCTGCAAATATTCGCAAAGCAATTCTTGCTACATGCTTAAGCATGAAGATTCACTATCCTAATAAACTTGAATTAGCTATACTAAATAAAATAATCAAAAACTAAAAGAAAATCAATGAGGGTAGAAATAATGGGTTGCCTCCCATCCAGCGCTAAGTTATAGTAAATTAGCTTGACTGTCTCTGAGTCTCATGTCACATCAAGAATTGAGGTGCCTTCCTTACTGTCCATCGCACCCCAAAATTTAATGACTTCAATTTTCATCAACGGTTCTACCTTCGACTCTGAACTTTTTCCCGTTACATAGTTCAACGGTCCATAATTTTCCGTTTTCTGTACTTCATTCTTCGGACCCCAATCCACCAAGTTAACCAAGAAGTATTTTTTTATCCGATGGGAACTTTATGGCTTTGAAGACGTTGAAGGTGACTTCCTGATCTTGAGCGCGCATAGTGAGCTCCCCTTTCTGCACATCTATCAAAATCTTGCTCGTGGCTAAGAATGGTCTCCCTAGTATGATTAGTATACTTTTGTCCTCTTCATAGTCTAGAATGATGAAGTCAGCCGGAAAAATGAACTTGTCCACCTTTACCAACACATCTTCAACAATTCCCTGTGGATATGTGGTGGATCTATCAGCTAGCTGTAGTGATATGTTCATCGGCCTTGGAGCCGGTAATCCCAACTGATTGAACACTGACAAGGGCATCAAGTTTATACTTGCCCCCAGATCACATAAACACTTTCTAATGTTCATCTTCCCAATGGTGCACGGAATTGTGAAGCTACCCAAATCTTTCAGCTTTGGAGGTAATTTTTGTTGGAGCACTGCACTGCATTCCTCTGTCAAGGCTACCGTTTTAAACTTGTTTAATCTCCTCTTCCTTGACAATATACCTTTCATGAACTTTGCCTAGCTTGGCATTTGTTCCAATGCCTCGGCGAATGGTATGTTGATCTGCAGCTTTTTGAACACCTCCAAAAACTTACTGAACTATTTGTCTTCCTTTAGCTTAACTAACCTCTGCGGATATAGTACTTGATGGTGCATTGGTTGTACTGGACGCTTGACCTTCTCTTCTGAACCTACCTTGTTCTTCTCTTCCTGCTGAACCTCAGATTTTTTTAACTTTTCTTCATCACCATCCAACTATTACGCCTCGGCATGGCGCGCATGTCCCTTCCTCAGAATCACGGGGGGCGCTTGGACTTGCGATGTCTGTCAAGTCTTTCCCAGATCTCAATGTGATTGCTTGACACTGGTCCTTCCCGTCTCTTCTAGGATTTGTCTCTGTGTTAATTGGCAATGCACCCTTGGGCCTATTATTAAGCATGCTTACCAACTGCCCCATCTGCGTCTCCAGATTCTTGATAGCCACTACTTGGCTTTTGATCATAACTTCAGTGTTTGCCATGTATTTCAACATCATCTCCTCTATCTCTGATTTCTTCTCTGGCTGTGGTGCAGCTGGAGCGTGGTGTTGTTGTTGTTGAGAAAATCCCGGTGGAAATGGTGGTTTTTGTGCAAACTGTGGTTGAGATGACTATGGTTGAAACTGTTGGTTTGGCTAAAACTGATGTTGTTGTTGTCCTTGGTTATTTGACCAACTAAAGTTCGGATGATTGCGGTTGTTGGGGCGGTATGTGTTCTGGAATTGACCTTGGTTTTTTCTATAATTGCTCACATACTGTACTGACTCTGAGCTGATGGCACATTGATCCATGTAGTGTGACCCCGCACAAATTTCACAAACGAAGGCAACTGTTTTCTCTTTGCTCTCTGCCAAAATATCTATCTTCTTAGCCATAGCTGCCATCTGTGCCGACAACTGAGTAATGGCATCAACCTCCAACACACAATATTTAACAACCATGTTGTTCCCAGGAAAGAGGGGGCTTTCCAATAAGGATTTCTCCCTATTGGCGCGCAATTAGGTGACCAAACCTCTCCTTGACAGAACTTCTAGACATTGTAACTATTGAAATTTAATAATATGAACAACTTTCTCGTCTCAATTATTGATTTAATAGTATATCATATAACGCAGATGATACTGTGACAATAATCAAATCAATAATATGAGAGATATGATGCAACAATTACTGTAGCAATAATTGAATATAACGGAGTGACTTATCACGTAAACATCAATAACCAATATCGTGTGCTACTATGCAACCACGCGTATTACTGTACTTTTACTACCGAGTAGTTCAACAGTTTTAACGGTAAAACTTCCACCGTTATTTTCATAAAAATATTTTTGTCGTTTTCTCAATCCGACAATAATTTCGTTGTGGGGTCCACCAATGATTGTGTCGTCGTACGAATATTCCCTATTAAAATGAATATTCCCCGACCAATCGAATATTATATAACAACTTGCGTACTTTGTAAAATTTATAAATATTTCCCACAACTATAACATTATCTCGAACCCACACCAAAATTTTGGAAAAAATATTTTGAGAAAATTAAATCTTTATTCGTAAAATCTGGTGTCTCACAATCTCCCCTCCTTATGAAATTTCGCCCTCGAAATTTATGTACGTACCTGGTATAACGAAGAGGTGAGGATACCTTGAATACCTTTATCGTCGAAAACATTAAATTCATCTTTGCAATATGGCCAAAGATATTCATTAACAATTCATCTTTTACTACTGAATAATTTGTATAACCAATAATCAGCAGTTCATCTTTGAACTACGGGCCAAAGATATACAATCAGTAAAACCAATAATCTTTGAAACTCGACAATAGTATCACGACCACGAATTATCCATGCACTACGGGCCAAGGATATTCGTGTTTTCAATCTGATCATGATTATCTTAGAATAATCCCTAGTCATAATCATACTAAGTCCATCTATGCACTACGGGCCAAAGATGACTTTTACCACATCATTTGTAACATTACGGTCATGATTATACCGAATAATCCCTAGTCATAATCATACCAAGTCCATCTATGCACTACATGCAACAGATGACTTTCAACAAAATATAAATATGATGAGTAGTTAATCAATCGATTCCTAAAATCACATCAAAGGCAAGTATTTTCAAAGAGATAAGATCGACAGGTAACGTGAAAGTGTCGATTTGAAACAAGATTTATAAACAAAGTGGAGGTAACGAAAGTTTCTCTAACGAAGTTTCAACCCAATAAGTCAAAGTCTAACTTCTCAGGAGTCAAATTTAAACGTTGAACACAACTAGGTGAAATACAAGAGTGGGTAGAACTAGTATCGAATAAGATATAGACTTCGCAAGAGTTTATAATTAACTTACCCGTAATAACTTTGTTCGGGTTTCTTGACAAACGTTTTCACCTAAACTACCGGATTTGACTTTGCTATAGGGTACATTCCACCCTTAAGTGCTTCATCACATTCCTGATCCATGATTTGAATCATTATTCTCTGATCCATATCGAATTGGGGTTGACCGCTCTGCACAAGGCAATTCCGAATTCGATGTTGGATTCTCCCAATTGTTGTCCAAAAAGCAAAATCCATTTCATCTATTTTGACTTTATTGGATCGGACGTTTTTTTCGACAATATCAACGTGTCGTGCGGCTTTTACCCACGTATCATCTATTCTCCTTCGTTCAGTTGTTTCTGCTTTCATCAGATCTTTGATCAAAACATTCTCAGATTCCAGCTCTAATATCTTATACTCTGCCAAAGAGTGCTTCTGTTCAATCATCGCACATCGGGTAACACAAATTTGAATTGTTGCATCTCTTTGCTCTACAACCGCCTGCCGTTCTTCCGCCAACTCTTCTAACTCATGAATACGATTTTGTAATTCTAAATTTTGATCATAAAATTCTTCTAATAAATTTTCCTCGGGTTCCTCTTCTTCTTCACTCTCAGCTGCTACCTCTGCGACTAACTCGGGTGCTACTATTAGTTCTTCACTCACCACGTAGATATCTCTAATTTCTTCTTCGTCTAACATCACATTAACCTGGTTAGTGATTAAAGGTGTCTCAATGGTCTCATTCACTCCATTGCTAACATTTTCGGCTGCCATTTTCAAACACTACCACAAAACAAGAGTTAATTGACATCTCACATATTATCCCCATACTCTGACCGACCAATAAAATACCAAATAAACTTAGGTAGGTCATACTAGCGAAGGAATTCTCCGTCTCTCCCCTCCTAGTTCTTATCTCACATCTCAGCCAGGGATCATATCCCTAAGCTTTGATACCAACTGTGACGCCCCCAAAAATAGGTATTCATCATCCATCTTGAGTCGCCAAATACATGGTAAAAAATTTACATACAACTTAATAATACAACTGTCATGTAAAATACGAAAAAACATAATCTAAAAGTTTTAATACGTATATTGTCATCTAGACAGTATACAAACTCAAAGGAGTCCTCATTACATTTATTGTCACACTATTTAATCGAATAGTGAGGACTACTAATGCTATCATCTCGGATATCACTCCTTTCCCCAGACTCGTCCCAAATATATTCTCATTTCACTAAAGAGAACAAAGGAAAGAAAGGGTGAGCTCAACTAGCCCTAAGTAAGAAATATTATGACTAAGATAATGCGAGAATAAATTATCAATAGTCTTCAACAATGTTAAACGATAAAATACAATAGACATCAAGTTTAAGCTGCGGTGGAATAAGCAATCCATTAGAAGAGTCAAGTAGAAAATAAAACCTACTATCTTCTATGATTTAAAAAATGTTTTCATCAACTTTTATCATTTGAGACTCGACAATAAATAAACCACGACTTAATCATCCCTATACTACGGGCCAAGGATATTCATTAAATCATCAATGGTAATGACTATACCAAAAAATCCTAGTCATAATCATACCAAGTTCATCTCGCACGTAAGCGAAAAGATATATACAACTATAAAACCAACAACCAATAGTCCATCTTTGCACGTAAGCCAAATATACAATTCAATAATCCATAGGTCCATCTTTGCATGTAAGCCAAGATAACTTTTATTACCATATAAGCATGAGGATGATGACAATGATATAAACATTAATCAATCGCAAAAAACAAGGATAAATATTAAAGACTTTAAATTTATCCAAATATTATCAACCACTCATAATCTAATATTATTAATATCATAACAATATTTTAATCACTTCTTAAACTTATAAACAATTTATTTCAATTGTTTACACTTTACCAAATAATGCATTTAGTTATCCAAAAATGCTATACTCATAAGATTTCATCACCAATGATCAAATCCCTTATCAAAAATCTTCATATACCTTATATAGGATTTCTAAGCCACAAAATCCTATTTTCCAACTTTGTTACCTCACATAACATATTTAACTCATATGTTCGTAACTAAACCATTTTCATGAAAAATACCAAATCAGTTCCAAAAATATTTCTTTTCTGAGATTTAGAAGAATATAGTCCCATAATGAACATATATTTTTCTCGGAATTTTTAAAATTCATTTACTATTTTTCAAAAAATCAATTTCTAATTAATTCCTTAAGAAATTAGCTACCTCAAGGTTAACTCCAGAAATTCCCAAATCTTGGCAGGATCTTACACATGTTAATGTGAGCCTCCATTTTAAATTTCATGGTCATCGGAGTTATAGAACTCCGGTTATAGCGTTTTTCGTCAGAAAAACCTAAATATTGAAATGGTCATAACTTGCTCATTTTAAGTCAGAATGAGCTCATTTTTGGACAGGAGGTACCTTATACCATATACTTTCATGTCCTAAAGGGCCAGAATTTTTCTCATAAATTAAGTGACCGAAACAGCCCTTCTAAAAATTAGTCCACACAAAATCTACAACACCTTTTCCAGTGATTCCACTTGGAGATGCTACAAAACTCATAGATCTAACTCTAAACTTGTCCACACTCAAAAATGCAAAATATAATAGGAGATATGGTCAATTGAATTTCATGTTCCATTTTCACCAAAATCTGATTTTCAACCCTTCGTGATTTCTAAGAAACTTTCATGTTTTCACATAATAACCAACATAACTCATCATAACACTTACTAATACTTCATATACCCATGATTTTCATCAGTCCAATGCTTTTATTATGACTCTCATCATAATCAACGGAACCAGATCATTTCCACAATTTAATAAGGAATGAATATAAAGGATCATTCACCATGCATATGGTAATCCACAAAGACAGGTTATTCCAATAGAATAATAAAGAATGGAATAATAGAAGGATTCACTATGCATATGATAGAGACCGCACAGACAGGTTATTCCCAATAGAATAATAAATAATGGAACCAGGTCCAGCGTAAATGCACAGACAGGATATTCCAACAGAATAATAAATGCGGAATAATAAATAATGGAACCAGGTCCGGCTTAAAATGCACATACAGGATATTCTGACAGAATAATAAATAATGGAATAACAACAGAATTTCACCATGTATGCGATACTTAGCGCAAAACAAGTTATTCCAATGTAATAATAAAGAATGAGAACCGTGTCGAAAGCGAAATTACATACAAGCGGGATATTCAATGTAATAATAAAGAATGGAATAATAGAAGAATTTCAAGAATTTCATCATGCTTGTATGCAGTTGCTTAGCAATAAAATAGCAGTAGTTATTCCAACATAATAATAAGGAATGGAATAATAGAAGAATTTCACCATGTATGCGATTGCCATATGAGCAGGTTATTCCAACATAATAATAAGGAATGGAATAATAGAAGAATTTCACCATGTATGCATTACTTTACATAGACAGGTTATTCTAACATAATAATAAGGAATGGAATAATAGAAGAATTTTACCATGTATGCAGTACTTCGCATGAGACAAGTTATTCTAACATAATAATAAGGAATTGAATAATAGAAGAATTTCACCATGTAGGCGATTATTCTTGGCATGGAATAATAAAGTTATTCCAACATAATAATAAGGAATGGAATAACAACTCTTACAGTATTGAAAAGAAAGTAATTCTCTTCATGAATACGAAAGAATAATACCCCTTACCTTAGAAGAAAGCGGATATTGGAATAGAAAGGTAGCGGACTTCTCTTCTTCTCTTTCTCTATAGATTTTCTCTCTATATAGCTTCTCTCTCTCTATAGATTATCTCTCTAGCTTCTCTCTATAATTTCTCTCTAGAGTTTTAGGTGAATTAAATAAGAAATAATAAAGGAATGAGCTTCTATTTATAGGAGAATGGATTGAATAGTAACTAATTCATGAGCGGTGCATTGATTGATTTACTTTTAAAACTTTAAACGGTCCATATTAAAACTTAAAGCAACGGTCCATACTGATTCACTATTAAAACTTTAAACCAACGGTCCATACTAATTCACTATTAAAACTTTAAACCAACGATCCATATTGATTTACTATTATAATTTCAACCAACGGTTTGAAAAATTAGCACATCTCCTCATGGAATAATATTGTACCCAAAAATGATTTGGACCGAAAAGAAATATATTTTGTTCAGGTGAATAGTATCCCGTAAATAGTAACTCGTGAATAGTAACTCATGAATAGTAACTCATGAATAGTAACTCGTGAATAGTAACTCGTGAAGAGTAACTCATGAATAGTACTCTGACACGAAAAGTGCCCTGAATACCCGATTGAACAATATAACCTCCAGACATAAATTATTATCGAAATAAATGTCGACTTCCACTAACACCAATAATCCCAACATAATGGAACTATCAAATTCGTCTTTAATCAACATGAACTTATTCATCATTAATATTATAACTCACAATATTTAACAACCAGGTTGTTCCCAGGAAAGAGGGGGCTTTCCAATAAGGATTTCTCCCTATTGGCGCGTAATTAGGTGACCAAACCTCTCCTTGACAGAACTTCTAGACATTGTAATTATTGCAATTTAATAATATGAACAACTTTGTTGTCTTAATTATTGATTTAATAGTATATCATATAACGCAGATTATACTGTGACAATAATCGAATCAATAATATGAGAGATATGATGCAGCAATTATTGTAGCAATAATTGAATATAACTGAGTAACTTATCACGTAAGCATCAATAACCAATACTGTGTGCTACTATACAACCACGCGTATTACTGTACTTTTACTACCGAGTAGTTCAACAGTTTTAACGATAAAACTTCCGCCATTATTTTCATAAAAATATTTTTGTCATTTTCTCAATCCGACAATACCGTTGTGGGGTCCACCAATGATTGTGTCGTCGCACGAATATTCCCTGTTAAAACGAATATTACCCGACCAATCGAATATTATATAACAACTTGCGTACTTTGTAAAATTTATAAATATTACCCACAACAATAACGTTATCTCAAACCCACACCAAAATTTTGAAAAAAATATTTTGAGAAAATTAAATCTTTATTCGTAAAATCTGGGGTCTCACATGCATAGTGTTTGCATAGTGATAGCATAGTAAAATCAAAAAAATTCAACCGAATTCGTGAATCAGTTACTGTGCACCCGTGATTTTTCCTTTACTGTCCATCCAAATAGTATCCTACCATTCTCCTATAAATAGGATGCTTAGTTTAGAATTGAAAATCACACCAGAATCAGAGAATTATTCTTATATAATATTGTGCATATTCCTTTAGAGTTTAAGGAAGCTTTGAGCGTAAAAAACAGTATAAATTTTCTTCAAGAATATCCCCGTCCTATCAGTCTGAAGTACTTTCCTTTTAAGGTAAGGGGTATTATTTATTTCATATTTGCTTACGATATTAGTTTTCATATTCGTAAGTAATTTTATTTTCGTTCAAAATTCATAAGGAATATTATTTTTGTTTAATATTCGTAAGGAATATTATCTTCGTTCAATATTCGTAAAGAATATTATTTTCGTTCAACAGTTGTAAGGGATATTATTTTTGTTCAATATTTGTAAGAAATAATATTTTCTTCCATACTCTGTAATAAGTAAGTAATTTTAATTCGTTTCAGATTCTGAATTCTACATTCATTTTATTAAAGTATTGCTTCTATTTCTTGAAATTAGTAGAATATCCTTGAAATTTGTGCTTCATCTAGTATCTTTTCATGAAAATATTATTCTGAGCATTCTTGATAATTTTAATCTTTTCATGCTGGGGTACTATTCACGGGTACTATTCTAGAAGTACTATTCACGCGGTACTATTCACTCAGGTACTAATCACCCGGGGTATTCATGATAAAAATTGATTTCTTTTCTGTCCAAATCATTTTTGATACAATATTATTCTTGAATTTTACTCTACAAAGCAGTATCATGTTGATAATTTGGATATTATTGAATTTTAGATAAATTGAATTATAAATCTTTAAAATTTATCCTTTGCTTTCATTTAATTGAATTCTTGTATCATTGTCATCATCCTCATGCTTATATTGTGATGAAAGTCATCTTTAGCCCGTAGTGCATAGATGAACTATTGATTGGTATAATTATGACCAGGGATTATTCGATATAATCATGACCCATAATGTTACAAATGATGTGGTAAAAGTCCTCATTGGCCCGTAGTGCATTGATGGACATTTGTTGGCATGACCATGACCATTGGTGATGACACGAATATCCTTGGCCCATAGTGCATGGAAAATTCGTGGATGTGATACTAATGAATATGTGACTACCCCAAATTCGGACCGCCACTTGGTCACTCAAATTTGGTTCATCACGTGCTCATGGTAATACAATAATAACTATAATCACACATTCACAACTGAAGATCTAATTTAGAATAATATACAATGTTTTATTATAATTATTCCCCCAAGTCTTGCAACCTACAGTACTTAGTAGATTACATAATAATATTGAATAAAGACTTATTACATAATCCTACTTAAGCTTAAACATGGTCTGAAGACAGTCTTAATACAACATAACACTTTTAACATAAAGGAACAAGCTAGTCGGTAGCCTTGCCCTTGCCCTTGTCTTTCCCAGAGACACTTCCCTGTTCTGCCTTAACTGAAAGGTTTTAAATAATCAAGAATGAGAAAAAATTGCCCAACAAGTAATATACAACAAGGGTGATGAGTATAAAATCACGAGTTAGATATATCAAAGTATAGTCTCCAAGATAGTTCAGAGTCTTAGAATAATATCATGAACAATGAGTATCAACAATTCTCGAATCAAATATTTGGGATATAAAATGATAATTCAATATAGATCAACAGATATATATGAATTCAAAGGCTATCATCGTATCCAACTGGATAAAATAATTTATACTGAGCAGTCACTAAAAATTATTGAACATCTACTAGAATTACCTATTAAACTGATAACCCAAAAGAATCAAACTTGACAAGATTCGAGTATGCACATACGGTACAAAATCAGCTTATAGATTTATCATGAAATCGAGTACGTAGTTAATTCATAAGCAAATTTACAATGCTTAAGTTTAAGACCTTTTTACCCATAGACTTTCATTATATAAGGCAAACACTATCTTATTACTTAATCCTCACATATATACATGTATCAGTAGGGTGTAAACCATTTCTAGCAATGTAGGCATCATATAAGTTAACTGTCCAAAAATCAGATTGTCAAAATGTTTGAATTACGATTCCGGATTTTATTAGCGATTCTTGCCATGGCTAAGCTTTAGGTAGAAGCAATGACTCTGTGACCCTACTCGGTCGAAGCCAAGACTCAGTTGTTGCCTTGAGGTTTCAGTCTGGCATGAACACAACATTCATACATAATATATTTTATCATGTTATAGATCTTTTCATGGCCCTCAAGTAAATCTAGCTCCCTTCTTTTATAATATGGTTTTAAATTGGCTATTTTAATAAATTAAGGCCATTCAATGTCATGAAACCATAAAGCCTATCATACTCACTTTTTAAACATATAAGGTAGTCATATAACTCATATTAGACATGTTTGTGAGTATTCATATCACTTATGTGTAATTAGCATTATTTTGGTTTAAAAATATACTTCGTTTATGCTTCACTTGAATTACAATACCCAAGCATGGTATATATATATATACATGAGTGAGTCTAAGAGTATCACCAAACATGTTCATAAACGCCAAATTCTAACTCTCAAAGTAGTATGTTAATATTCATGTTCAAAGTTCGTATTTTCATTAGTAAAGCTGACTAATAAGTTTAACATGTTCATACTCCCTTACGAATCATATAAACACAAGTTAACGGGTTATTCGTGCATTTCTAAACCATACCAACATGCTTACAAAGTCAGTACATAAACATGGCATACATACATATCAAGTTCATTTCTAAAGTTCTAAATTCATTTTAAACTATACACTTTCGTTAATCATGTATGCTAATCTAGTAAAACATGTTTTCATTAGGTTAATATACTTATATATACAAATTACACATGATTGCATGCATATTTAAGTCATAGTGATTGACCAACACTTAGCAGTTTTTTAAAACAGAAGGCAAAAATCGAACACGTAGTAGGCGGGAGCTATGTTGCATGTAGTGTTATATCGGGCAATTGCGCCGTATGTCCTGTTCAACCCAGAATAGTCCGCTTCAAAGAACTTCAACTTCAACCACGAAAATTACTCATAAATTCGATTCTATTCAGTCATATAACAGTTTAAACATACTTATATTGTTATGAAACAACTACGTAAACATTACCCAACCCCATTATCATCTAACTCAACATAATCAAGAAATTGGTAATTCAAGAATGGAATTTTGACAGAACTCAAAAATAAAGAACAAGAAGAAATCTTATACTTGTGTAATTAGCTTGCTAATTCACACTTCTTCCACTGATGGGTATGTAATTACTTGCTCTATATATGCTCTCAATTTCACACTAAAGTCAATTCTGAGCAATGAAAAATTGAGAAGGAGAGTCCATATTTATAGAAAGAAATTTACACAGACATTGAAATTTTCCACTAAATCAAACTCATGGATTGAAGGATTGCATGAAGGTTATTAAAGAGTTGTTAGATGGTAGTTGATTTACATCAATATGCCCACTCCCTTGTTCATCATTTTCCTAGCTTGAGATTGGAAGAAGAAAAGGGAAATAGGCCTTAGCCTTTTTGCTGAACACGTGAATGAGAGAAATAGGTCTCTCAAATTGGGACAACCCAAATACTCAGAATTCTTGCACACTTAAGCTATACACTCTTATGTTATATTTATATACATATCATCCATACATGGGTTCTCTCTTAATGTCACAATATAATTTATATAATTAATATTTCAAGGTAGTAGATGTGATATGGCAATATAACATACATATAATCCATGTACATTTTATTTTAATGTATACCTACATACATATTGACACATACACATTTCATGATATATTTATAACATATAGTTCCAATATGCTCAATCACATTGCTTCATATAATATAGTTTAGTAAAATTTAATATAGGGTTGTAATATATAGAATAGTCACATAAGTGTCACACTACACTATATAATATAGTTGTATTCCATATATTTTATATTTCTAATTATTGCACACTTGCATACATGCAACTTAATATAATCTTATTATATTAATAACTTACTTATTTGTTTTATGTCAAATAAATAAATTATTCACCTTCTTGATTAATTAACACTAATATTAATTAATTCATTCCTCATTGATTAATGTAATTATGGATCTCTATAACAATTAATTATCTATATAAATTTTATTATATTTATAGACACATTGCTAACAATAATAATCACATATCATTAATTAATCATCATCAACAATTAATCAATATTCTATAATAACAATTAACAATTAATATTAACTAATTGTTCGCTTAATAATTCCTTCGTCAATTAATATTATTATTAATATTTTCCATCACTGTGCCACGCAAGGCTTTCAACAAGTTCATCACAAACTCCATATATCCTCAATTATCAATTATTCAGTATAATTGAGTTAACTCACCTCGTAACACAAAATCATTTATATTCAAATAAATATTTATTCCCATTAATATATTCATTTATTAAGATGTGGAAATTCTCGGGTATTACAGAATATCATTGGCCTGTAGTCCATGGATAATTCAGTGATGTGCATTATTTATTGAGTTGAGTCTCAACGATAAAATTGATGATAAACTTTTTAAATCATAGAAGATAGTAGATATCATGCTCTACTTGACTTTTCTAATGGATTGCTTGTTCCGCTGCAGTTAAACTTGTTGTTTATTGTATTCTATCAGTTTAACACTGTTAAAGGCTAATAATAATTTATTCTGCGTTTTCTTATTCATAATATTTCTTACTGGGCTAGTTGAGATCACCCTTTTGCTTTCATTTTTCTCTTCAGGAAATGAGAATGTAGCCGGGACTAGTCGGGGAATGGAGTGACGGTCCGAGATGGTGGTTGTAGTAGTCCTCACTATTTTATAACATCGTGTGATAATAATTATAATGAGGACTCCATTTGAATTTGGATATTGTCTAGAAGACAATATTCGTGTTAAAACTCTCAGCTATATTTTGTCGTATTTTACACGACAGATGTATAATTAAGTGTGTATTTGAATTCTGTACCATGTATTTGGCGACTCAGAATGGGTGATATATATCTATTTTAGGGGCGTCACAGAACCCATTTCCAAAACCCCATATCGAATGACTCATATTGAACTTCAGGAATTAAAAATCCAACTAGAGGAATTGTTAGACATTGTGTTGGGAGTTGCATATTTAAATTTAATGTTGGAATAAATAAATGTGCATGCATCATTCACATTGCAAAGTCCTTATTAGATCATTTATACAAGGACTTATATTAAAGATCAAAATTGTTAGGTTTATCTGAGCTTATTGTTTATCTTTCTGTAAATCTTTTGTAGTAGAAAGATCAAACTTGTTAGGTTGATCTTATGAGTTATAATAGATAGGCAGAACAAAATTGTGGAGATTACAAAAGCCAAAATCGTAGTCTGCTGAGCAAGTCTATCAGAATCATGAAGAAATTTGGCGAGTGCCTGTCAAGTCAAGTCAAAATCGTTGGCACTGCTCTAAATCGTGGAGTCCTCTAAACATCAAGATTGTAGTCAGTCAAGAGCTGTCAATGCTAAGGCAGAATTATAGAGTACTCTATGATTCTCATTAGAGGCAGTCAAGTATAAATCGCCTGCAAGCACTTATCATCAAGACCACGATTGTAATGCTCATTAGTAAGCATCAAAATAGTCTAAGATCGAGTCTGACAAACAAAAATGCCTGACATCTGATGAGTGGGTTTTATACCTATGAATCAGGTTCCTATTTAGAGTTAAACAGTGTTGATCCTGTCTATTTCTGTACAGTTTTACATGTGTTTGTGTTTGTTTTGTGTGTAGCTTTCTTTATGTGTTAATGTTGGCATAATGGTGGCAATATGGTGGAAAACAGCATGAAAAGGAAAGAAATCAGTTTGTGTGCATCTTGACCCCCGTCGGCGCCGGCCCTATAAAGAAGAAATACCCCCGTCGAGGCGGGGGTGTACGTGGCAATAAGAGTTCAAGACCCCGTCAGGGCGGGCTTCCTAAGGCATAAAACCCCCGCTTGGGTGGGGGTACGCAGAGAGAGAAAGAATTAGGATGTAATTCGAACACTATGGATGCCTGGACAGAACAATTTTGGGTTGGATTAGGACTATGGTTGGTCATGTTTATCAGTTATTACAGAGACATTAGGCAAGAGATACAGAATTCAATCATATAATTAATCAATCACCTTTGAGTCCTAATTTTACTGAAGATTTGGAGGAGCAGAGCAAGGAATTAAGATTCACGAAAATTTCATATTTGAGTGAGGATAAGGGTGGTGTATTACTGTTCATAGTCTTTCAATTCCGTTTTGTAATTGGGATGATGAATTTCTTTATCTATTCAGTTTTTAATTCATTTATGATGAACTAAATTACTTATTAAGCTTGCAATGGATCTTTAATGTGAAATGATGATTGTCATGCTTTAATTTCAGTTTAATAAATCTATCTATTCAGTTCATCTATTGTGATTTATATTTAATTTATGAAATACTTGATCACCAATTTTATATGGATTTGTATAGACTCGAGAGATGATGTATGAATCTAAACTTAGTCACAATAGCATGTGTTCAAGATTTTTGTGTTTTGATGGAATTATTGATGTATGTTTAGGATAGAGATATACCTAACATCGCATGTAATTGTGTAAGAACATGGATTTTAAACTATATTTGATTTTAACTCACATAGAGATATAGTGAATTAGTTAATTAGGGTGTTTGCCTTAATTCTATCAAATTATGGATTAAAGTTAATGTGGGGTTAGTGTATTGAGAGATGGTTAATTCTACTTTAGTGTTCTTGATTAAGGAACTGAGAAAGTTAATTGAATTGAATAAAAGTATGATAATCTAAGCAAAACTTAAAGTGAAATTGTAGGCTTAATTCTCTATTATCTTATTAAATTTCGTGGTAATTAGTTGTGTTAATTTGTTTTGATAAAATTGAAAAAATATAAAGCTGGCAATTATTAATTTGAATAGTTTAATTTCATACTTGTCTTTGTGGGAACGATGTTCTATTTATCATTATATTACTTGTTGACCACGTATACTTGCGTGTTGTGCATTAATTAGATTAAACCCAATAAGTTTTTGACGTCATTGCCGGGGACTAGTTTTGATTTTATTACTTTCAATATCAGTTTAATTAGTTCAATTTTAGTTAAACAAATTTCTTTTATTTATGCTATTTCTTGTTTCAGGTTCTTTGACTTAGTGCATGCAAACTCGGTCTAAGAAGCCAGATTTACTTCTTTTCGAGGACGACATCGAACGAAGGTTTCAGAGACTTAATAAGTGGATTAAGGAAAATTGAGAGAACTTTGATAGACATGAAGAGAATATGGTTGCAGGGGATCAAAAAGCACTAAGGAATTATGTTGCTCCCAGGGTGACTAAAATTCAGTCGAGCATCACCAGACCTGTGATTGCTGTGAATAACTTTGAGATCAAGCCTGAGGATGATTCAAATGATATAGAATTCAATCCAGTTTGGGGGATTAGCCAATGATGATCTAAATGAGCATTTAGTCTGCTTTCTGGAAATTTATGATACCTTCAGATACAACGGGGTATCTGATGATGCAGTTAGACTTCGCTTATTTCTGTTCACATTGCGGGACAAAGTGAAAAGTTGTTTACACTCACTTCTGCCAGGGTTAATTACAACTTTGGATGACTTTGCTCAGAAATTTTTGGCTAAGTTTTTCCCACCTGCAAAGACTGTAAAGATGGGGAATGAGATTACTATGTTTGAACAGCAACGTAGGGAGTCTCTGTACGAAGCTTGGGACAGGTACAAGGAACTGCTTAGGAAGTGCCCACATACGGACTACCCAAGTGGCTACAAATGAATACTTTCTACAATGGGTTAAGTGGGAATCTTTGGACTATTATTGATGTAGCTTCTAGGGGAGCTTTTATGGCTAAGAGCTATGAGGAAGCTTATGAATTGATTGAGACGATGGCGGCTAACAACTACCAGTGGCCCACAGTGAGAATAACATAGCCTAAGGTATCTGTGGTGTTAGAAGTAGATGTAGTGACAACATTAGTGGCACAGATTTCAGTGTTGTCAAAGAAGAGGGATGCTCTTACAGGTGCACAGACTCAGTAGGTTGCTTATGTTTGTGAGTTGTGCACGGGGGAACATCCTACAGAACAGTGTGCCATTAATCCAGCTGTGATTCAGTTTATAGGCAATTATAATTAAATTCCGCAGAATCCATATCAGAAGGCCTATAATTCGGGGGCAAGGAACAATTCAAATTTTTCATAAAGTAATAATCAAAATCATCAGGCTCCACGACAATCTTATCCCCCGGGTTTCAAAAATCAGCATCAACAATCATCTCCACAACAAGATAAAAAGTCAAATTTGGATGAGCTATTGTTGAAATATATAGCAGGTAATGAGGTGGCCATGAAAACGCAAGCGGCAGCGATTAAGAACTTAGAAAATCAGATGGGACAGCTTGCGTTGGCATTAAATAATAGGCTGCAAGGGACGTTGTCGAGTGACACGGAGATGATTCCGAGGGGAAATCACGAGCAGTGTAATTTTATCACACTAAGGAGTGGTAAAGCCTTGGTTGCTGACTATGATAAGAAAGCAAGTAAAGATGGAGATATCGAAATTAATGGGAGAGATTCAGACAGAAAAACTAAGGAAAAATTTGTGGAAAAATCGAATAAAGATAAACAGAATGGAGTAACACCACCTGTACCTTTTCCTCAATGGTTAGAAAGTCAAAAGCTAAAGGACCAATTCTCAAAGTTTATGAATATCTTTAAGTAGTTTCAAATTAATATTCTGTTTGTCGAAGCACTAGAGCAGATACCACGTTATGTCAAGTTCATAAAAGAGATTCTTTCAATGAAACGCATGTTCACTGAATTCGAAACAATGGCGTTAACGGAAGAATGCAGTACAATTCTACAGAAAAAGCTTCCTCCTAAATTGAAAGATCCGGGAAGCTTTATAATTCTTTGTGCAATTGGCAATCAAAATGTGGGGAGACCCTATGCGATCTAGAAGCAAGTATCAATCTCATGCCACTATCCATATATAGGAAGTTGGAAATAAAGGAAGCAAAGCCAATAAACATCAGTCTACAACTTGCAGATAGATTAATCACGTATCAATTAGGGATAATAGAAGATGTGTTGGTAAAAGTGGACTCATTGATTTTTCCAGTTGATTTCGTGGTGTTGGATTTTGAAGAAGACAAGAATATACCAATCATTTTGGGACGACCATTCCTTGCAATGAGACGAACACTAATTGACTTGCCTAACGGAGAATTAATCATGAAAGTGTTCGATCAGACAGTAAAAGTAACAGTAGTCAAAGAAATTCAAATCCCTACTGATAAGGAAGAGAATGATTTGATTAAGGAATCGACACGTGTCAAAAATAAGGATTGTAGAGAGGTTGGTGGTCTAAAAGCGTTGGTTGAGGATAATAAGTCCACTTCATTCCCAGAAATGCAGTTGAACGGACATGAAATAAATTGTTATTGGTTATGTGCGATAAACAAACAGCATTCCGAAAATATCCAAACTGATCCAGGCTAGACACAAGGAGTAGTCAGGTTAAAAGACTAAAAAATAAGCGCTCATTGGGAGGCAACCCAATTCTTGCGTCATTTACAGTATGTTTGTATCTTGTTATTCAATTCGTAGCTTAGTTGATAATTTAGTATTCCTTAGTTCATTTTGGTACGATTCGTAGTTAGTTACTGATTTTTAGTAATTTTCATCATTCTTGCTCAAACTGTATTCTTTTATCTTATATTTTGTGTTTCAATGAATTTCAGGTATAAATGATGAAGTTGGACAAGCTTATGGGGCAAAGTAACTAAAAAAATCAATTGTTACAAAATTAGGACCCCCGCCCGATAGGCCTATTCCTCGCCTGACACACCCGCCTGTGGGGTTCTTTAGAATAACTTACCTCGACGGCTTTAGGTCATTACCCCCACCCTAAGTAGGGTACTGAAAACTCAATTTTTAAACGCTACAAGACTTGGTCCTTGCCACTTCCCATCTCTTATAACCGAACAGAAGCCACATCTAAACCCACGAAATACCCCCCTTTACCCCCACTACCATGAATCCGTACACTGCTCTCCACTCTATAAATTTAAACCCTAATTCATCTATTACACACCACACATCCTTCAATTACTCTGAAATTCTTCACCCAAACATAGGGTTTTCACTAAAATTTTAATTTGGAGCAAGGAAAGCAAAGAGAAACTCTGAATTTGAGCACAATCACTTCACAATCATCATCAATTGGGTGGAAACTCAGTGGGTAAGAAAATTGTATCAAGTTTTTCTCAAAGTTGGATTTCAATTTGCAAATTTGGGGTTTTGTGAGTGTGTACACACAAATTATTTGTGAATTTGCCAAAGAAGAAGTTTGGGGGAATTATACTATCAGCGAATTCATAGCACCGAAAACTCTAGTGAAGCGACAACGTAGTGAAAGTTCATCGCCACCGGTCTGAAGCTTTAATAAACAGAAGTTTGTTAGTGCTAACACGGCGAATAAATATGATTACCTCGTGCCCAAAGAACTGACACCAGAGAGTGGTCTACGGCTGGAGACATTCAATGGCTATATGATGTGACAGATACACAAACAAGGTTGGGAGGTGTTCACAGATGATCTTGATCCTGTGATAGTGAATGTGGTCAAGGAATTTTATGCCAATGCAAAGGATCGGGCACCATTTGTGACATTCGTGCGGGGGGGTAACTATTTGATTTTAGTCGATCTTGCTTAGTTTTGGATTTCTTGAGTTTACACTATATGATTCCTTCAAAGAGGTCTATTATGTGTTGTATTTAGCTTTTTATCAGTTAACATGGTTGTTGAGCATGTTGATTATGTCACGTTCTAGCCTAATGTTTTGATGATGACTTGGCTATTGGTACTAAATTCTTTATTTTGAATTTCAGGAAATTGATTCAAGAATTGTTTGATGGATTATTCAAGAAGAATGAAGATGCTTTGGGTCTTAGGAAAAATGTGTAAGGTCATTGCAAATACTTGATTTTTCAATTCAAGGCTCTAGGACATTTTATGTGTGCATTAATTAATAGTTTGTGCATGTCCCAAATATGTTATTCACAGCTATTTGCTATCAAGAGAAAGGTTAGCATGCATGCGTTGGAGTTCTGTTCAAGTGATACACGTATTAATGCATTATGATCTTCTTTCCATTTATTACGGATTGGTTATATATTAGAAAGGAAGTATAATATATATGGTGGTAGTGGATATTGATTAGAAGTCTAAAAGCTGCATATATATTGAAAATTGATAATAATGATTATCTTGGGAAGATGCATGTTGCCATTAATTACGGAATTAACATTTTCTAAGGAGTCTAGTATTGATAAAGTTTTGTGCTAGTAGGAAATAGTCGCCACTTTATTAAAGGCGGCGAGCTTATGATTATAGGCAACATGTTTTACGGAACTTATTATCTTTTTTAGCTTATCTTTGACATAGTCTATATCCTTTAAAATGTTTCCAATGTAATAAAATCATAACTTATCTTTTGGATTTTTTATTGGCAACGCCATTATTATTATAACGAATCTATGTTGAATGAGAAACTAGTATTATATTTTTGGCTTATAAAAGCAACCGAGAATGATTGAATGCAGCCTGAACACACATCACTTGAATCAATTATTGCATTTACATACTTGAAAAGTAACTTCATTATTTTCAGTGCAATATTTCCGGCTGTTGTGCTATTATATTCAGACTAATAATCAGCAATTTTCGTGGGCATAATATTGGTGATATCTTTTACTCTTTCTACTTGATCATTGCATTCATTAGTTGAGCCTTGCATTGTTAAATTGCTTATTTGCTTTGATCAATAGACCTCTATCATTGTAATCTTAAAATTGGTAATGGTAAGGTTAACATCGATAATGTTCATCTTGTTAACGGTCTTGAATTTAATCTTATTAGTATAAGTCAATTAATGGACAATGGTCACCAAGTCAGTTTTGATAAAGAAAAATGCATTATTTCTCATCGTACTAACAATGTTTCTCTAGTTGCACAAAGAGAAGGAAATATATATACTATTGACTTTGAGGAACAAGATGAAGAATTATGTCTTGCATCTGTGCAAGATGAGGCTAATTTGTGGCGCAAGAGGATGGGACATGTTCACATGGATCTAATCAAGAAATTGTCCTCTAAAAACCTGGTCAAAGGATTGCCGAAGATAAAATTCAAAAAGAAAGGAGTATGTGTTCCTTGCCAACTTGGGAAACAAGTAAGAACATCATTCAGTGCAAAGAATATGGTATCAACCTCCACTCCTTTACAATTACTTCATCTTAATTTATTTGGCCCGAAAGGCATGCTAGTATTAATGGTAAGTTTTATGCATTTGTAATAGTTGATGATTTCTCTAGATATACATAGGTATTATTTTTGAGAACCAAAGATGAAGCACTTAAAGAGTTTGACAAATTGATAAGAAATTTAGAGACTAAGTATAGTCTCAAACTTATAAAAATTCGGAGTGATCATGGTACAGAATTTCAAAAGGATTTTATAATATTTTGTAATCAAAAAGGAATAAGCCATGAGTTTTCAGCTCCAAGAACTCCTCAGCAGAATGGAGTAGTGGAAAGGAAGAATAGAACATTACAAGAAACTGCTAGAACATTGCTGCAAGAGAGTAAGCTTCCAAAGAAATTTTGGGCCGAGGCGGTAAGCACATCATGTTATGTTTTAAATAGAGTACTCATTCGTCCAATTATTTTGAAAACTCCTTATGAACTTTTGAATAATAAAATTCCTAATATAAGTTATTTCAAAGTATTCAGATCTAAATGTTATATATTAAATACTAGTGATAACTTGGGAAAATTTGATGCCAAATCTTATGAAGGTATTTTCATTGGTTATTCTCAAAACAGCAAAGCATATCGTGTTTTTAATATTTACAAATTATGTGTTGAAGAATCAATTCATATAACTTTCAATGAGACTAACAATGATCTTCCAAAAGAAAGAGAAGAGGATGCAGGAAATTTGGAGATTTTCACAAATTTAGTAAACCGAAAAGAACCATTCAGCAGGCCGAATGGACAAGCTCAACAGGCTGGATTGAATAGTCCACATGAAAATGAACATGATGCAACACAAGATCTTGAAGAGAATTTTCCTCAACAAGAAGAGGTAATGCACGATGATCAATTGCCAAAGACAGCAAAGTATCTCAAGGATCATCCACCGAAAAATATTATTGGAGATATAAACAAAGGAGTTACTACACGAAGAAATCTACAAAATCAATGCGCATTCTCTGCATTTCTATCACAAGTTGAGCCAAATAATGCTAAAGAAGCTATACTTGATGAGAATTGGCTCATGACAATGCAAGAGGAACTTCAACAATTTGAACGATGTCAAGTTTGGGAATTAATGCCTCCTCCTAAAGATAGTTCCGTCATTGGAACAAAATGGGTGTTCAAAAACAAGCTTGATGAGCATGGGACAATCACTCGAAACAAAGCAAGGCTAGTGGCTCAAGGATACAATCAACAAGAGGGGATCGACTACGAAGAAACTTATGCTCCAGTCGCAAGACTAGAGTCTATCCGTATCTTGTTAGCATTTGCTTGTTACAAGAAATTCAAGCTTTATCAAATGGATGTAAAGAGTGCGTTTCTCAATGTATACATCAATGAAGAAGTATATGTCAAGCAGCCTCCTGGATTCGAACATGAGAAATATCCAAGTCATGTTTTTAAGCTAAAGAAAGCTCTCTATGGTCTCAAACAAGCTCCCAGGGCTTGGTACGAGAAGTTGAGTAAGTATCTACTTTCAAGTGGTTTTACTAGAGGTAAAATAGATTCTAAATTATTTATTAAGCATGAAAAACAAGAAATAATCATTGTTCAAATATATGTAGATGATATAATATTTGGTGCTACTAATGATTTTCTCTGTGAGTGGTTTTCAAAATGTATGCATAAGGAATTTGATATGAGCTTAATGGGAGAGCTAAATTACTTTTTGGGACTTCAAATCAAGCAAACAAAGGAAGGGATCTATATTCATCAAACCAAATACACAAAAGAGCTTCTTAAAAGATTTGGTTTTGAAGAAACCAATCCAAAAGCTACACCAATGAGTACTTCAATAAAGCTCACTTCAGATGATAAAGGTATAGATGTAGAATTAACCAAATATCGAGGTATGATCGGTTCTTTACTATATTTAACTGCATCTAAACCTGACATAATGTACAGTGTATGTCTTTGTGCTCGATTTCAAGCAAAACCCAAAGAATCCCATTTACAAGAAGTTAAAAGAATTTTTAAATATTTAAGTGGTACTATAAATTTAGGTTTATTTTATCCAATAAGTAATCATTTTGAACTAATAGGTTATTCAGATGCTGACTATGCAGGGTTTCAAGTTGATAGAAAAAGTACAAGTGGTGCTTGTACATTTTTGGGACAAAGTCTTGTTTCATGGCATAGTAAAAAGCAAACTTCAGTTGCTTTATCAACTACCGAGGGTGAATATTTAGCTGCAGGGAGTTGTTGCTCTCAAATATTATGGATGAAACAAACTCTATGTGATTTTAACATTATCTACAATAATGTGCCTATATATTGTGATAATTCTAGTGCTATTGATATATCAAAGAATCCTGTTTTGCATTCACGTACAAAACATATAGAGGTAAGACATCATTTTTTAAGGGATAATGTTTCAAAAGGGTTAGTCAAATTGGTTTTTATTCCTACCGAAAAACAATTAGCTGATATTTTTACTAAACCCTTGAGTGAGGATAGATTTTGTATGCTAAGGAGAGAACTTGGTATGTGCATGATATAATTGTGTTTTTACGTGCTTAAAATTTTA
Source organism: Panax quinquefolius (assembly GCA_020205615.1). Lineage (NCBI taxonomy): Eukaryota > Viridiplantae > Streptophyta > Magnoliopsida > Apiales > Araliaceae > Panax > Panax quinquefolius. The sequence continues at coordinate 57,116,510 of CM035155.1, forward strand.
TGATATGCAGATTATATTTATTTTCTGCATGATATCTGATAACATATATATATCTGTTTGATATTCCTTATCTGCTCAAATTATGTTCTAGATACATGTTTCCTTTAAAATCGTCGGATGTCATTGGGAAAAGTAATGGAATACGCCTTGAGAGACGGAACAGTAGCCTAACAGAGTTTTTGAAAGATGAAAAGACTCACGTCTTTCGGTGACAGAGTTCTAATTAATTTCGTCTTTCCTTATCTATTTAAATGATATTCTAAGATACACGCGTTAATTAATGATCATATTTATCGCCGGATATCAGTTAAGTGGGAGACGTAAAGACCTCTACCTTGAAACTTGGTACCGCAGCCGAACAGTTCCTTTCGAAATTTAAAAAGACACACGCTTTTTGGTGATGGACTCTTGAATAATTTCTATATCTTCAGACTTCATCATTACTCAGATTTTTCGTCTTCATCATTTATCCAAAACCTTCTATTTCACTCACAACATCCATCACACCATGAAAACCAGAGCTAGCAATCGATCGTTTGGGAAATCAAATGAAGAAGGATCGTCACTAAAGCATCCAACGGGCACAAAGATGAAATCCAAACAAGTACAGAAGAAATCCTCTGTTCATGAGTTATCCGATGCCACACTAATATTCGATGACTCAGATTCTAGTTTTCTTTCTTAAAAGCTTCAGATGGTGAACCTTCTCACAAGGGAAAGATGAAACAATCAGTGGATGACGAACAATTTTTCTCACAGCCAGAATCTCCTTCGAATCTGGTAAATCCGTTTTCATCCTCTTTTGATTTGCAAGAGAATTTCTTTAGAGGCCCTAGTTTTGAAACACGTTTTAAAAACTCCATTGCTACAAAACTGTTTGTGTATGAAAAATCTTTGGATCTCTTTTATCTCAAACACTCTATTTTGGAACAACTTTTCACCGAGTGCAATATTTTTTCTATGTTGTTTCCTCCTATTGTTGCCTATCCTCGGTTAGTCCAACAATTTTACACCAATCTTGAGTGTAATGGAGACTGTTTTACCACATTTGTCAAGGGTAAGTCTTTATTTTTTACCAGTATTGATTTTGGAAGTATTCTTGGTATTTCTTCTACTGGACCATGTCCTTTCACTCTCAAAGGAGCGGCCAACATTCCTTTTCATCCTTTAGAACAACTTCATATAGTCATGAATGACTATTTTATTTCATCTCTGTTTCTTCCAAAAACTATCAGTGTCTGTCCTAATGCATGTGTATTACATAAATTGGTTCAGTATAATCTGTTTCCACGACTTGGTGGGGGAGCTGATTTTACTTACCAAGATTTGGTTGTCATAGCTATGATTCTCAAAGGAACGATTTTTAATTTTTCAAAAATGATGTTATCCCACATGCAAAGTTGCATTCGTCAAAGAAAGAAATGTCTTCGTTACAGTAAATTTCTAACAAAACTTTTTCAACACTTTAAGATCTCTTTTGATGATGAAATTTCTGTTACAAATCATGAGTTTATTGACACTGTAAATTTGACAAAATCTCACATCACTTTTCATGTTGGTGAATTCGTACGTCTTCTACCTGATCTTCCTACTACTCCTCCTCCTCTTTCTCATACTCCTGAATCATCTTCTTCTTCTTTGCCAAATTCCAATGGATCTGATGTTATGAATGTTTTGACTGAAATTTTACAAAATCAAACTTCTTTGAAAGATGAGTTGGTGGACATCAGAAATCGTCTTGTTTGTCTTGAAGAAGGGAAGTTACCAATGGATGCCCCTGAGATTAATAAATTATATCATCGGGTTGAAGATGAATTTATTGATCTTCGGGCAGGTTTTGAGATTCAGACGATGGCTATGGTTGAAGCACTCCAATGAAAGTTTAATCGGAACACATGTCAGTTAAGTCAAGAGGTGAAGTTTGTCAGTTATCAACTCGGGGAGCTTACAGATTTTATGGCCACCAGGTTCAATGATATAGGCCAAAGGTTTCATATTCCAGCAATATATTCTTCAATTCCCGAATGGCCAATGAACAATTGGATGGTTTAATACAAGGGTGACTTTCTGGTTATGGAACTTCCTCCTACAACCTTTATTTCTAGACCACCTCGACACACTTTTAGCCGGGGTTCTTCGAATAACCGCCTCGTGGAGCTTTAGAAATTATTTACCCCCACCCTTGAGAATAACGGAAATCAATTTTTTTAAACGCTACAAGACTTGGTCCTTGCCACTTCTCATCTCTTATAACCGAACAGAAGCCACATCTAAACCCACGAAATACCCCCCTTTACCCCCACTACCATGAATCCGTACACTGCTCTCCACTCTATAAATTTAAACCCTAATTCATCTATTACACACCACACAACCTTCAATTACTCTGAAATTCTTCACCCAAACTTAGGGTTTTCACTAAAAATTTAATTTGCAGCAAGGAAAGCAAAGAAAAACTCTGAATTTGAGCACAATCACTTCACAATCATCATCAATTGGGTGGAAACTCAGTAGGTAAGCAAATTGTATCAAGTTTTTCTCAAAGTTGGATTTCAATTTGCAAATTTGGGGTTTTATGAGTGTGTGCACACAAATTATTTGTGAATTTGCCAAAGAAGAAGTTTGGGGGAATTATACTATCAGCGAATTCATAGCACCGAAAACTCTAGTGAAGCGACAACGTGGTGAAAGTTCATCGCCACCGGTCTGAAGCTTTGATAAACAGAAGATTGTTAGTGCTAACACGGCGAATAAATATGATTACCTCGTGCCCAAAGAACTGACACCAGAGAGTGGTCTACGGCTGGAGACATTCGATGGCTATATGATGCGACAGATACACAAACAAGGTTGGGAGGTGTTCACAGATGATCCTGATCCTGTGATAGTGAATGTGGTCAAGGAATTTTATGCCAATGCAGAGGATCGGGCACCATTTGTGACATTCGTGCGGGGGGGAAGCAAGTTTCGTTCAGTGCAGAGGCAATTAATGAGTTTTACTGTGTGCGAGCCGTTGCAGTATGTTAGTATGTTCAGCTCCGCAATAGCAACCCAGACTATGACCAGATCCTGACAAAAATTACAAAATCCCATACAGTTTTTGCTAAAGGGAGAAAGAGTGGCACCATTTTCATGAGCAAGGACTTGAGCCTATATAGAAAAATATGGTATGCGTTTCCGTGTGCAAAGTTATTTCCTTCAACGCATACCAGTGAGGTGACAAAGGAAAAGGGGCTACTCTTATATGCGATTGTGAAAAATTTTGACATCGACATCGGCTCAATCATTAGCTTCTCCATACTGCGATGTCTGCCACACCCATCTCTCATATGTGGGTTGTGCAGGCAGTCAGGTGTTAGATGGTCAAGTGATGAGCCTGTGCAGAAGCCACTCCAGCTACTAGACCCCATGTTGATTGCTCGATACTCTGTCGGGGTTGGAGGGGAGTCGCTTCCACGAGGTGTTGGTTTCATATTTCCTGACGTTCTTGATGAAGAGGAGGCTGAGGACACCTCAGAGGATGATGAGTTTAGGGCTGATGAGGTGCCTGGGGAGGAGGAGACTGTGAGGAGTAGTAGGTCGGGAAAGTACATGTTTAGTACTCAGTTCCGCAGTTTTCAGCAACATATGGATGACAGAGATAAAGAAGCAAATAGAATGATGAAGAGACTGGCGACAAGGCATGATCATATGTTCAACACCATGAACAGCTCATTTTCCTCCTTGAATGCGGCACTACAAAGATTGAATCATGTCGCTGTCGATCAGTTCCAGATACCAGTTCTTGAGCCAATGCAACTGTACCCTCCATCATATTCAGATGTGGAGGAATTTTCAGTCTTTGTTTCACAGCCACTACCACCACCACCTCAGGCTTAGCACGATACAGGGAAGTCCTCTTTCACTTTAATGCCATCTTTTTACAATGACGAAATTGTAAGTGTTAAGTTTGGGGGAGTATAGTTATTGTTTAAGTTTTAGTTATGTTTTTTATTTTTATGTCATATATTAGTTTGAATGTGTTAGTTTTGCATTTAGATAGTCATTTCAGTATGTTTGCATTCATGTAGTTGCATTGTAGTTTAATTTAGTAGTGTAGATAGTTTATGTTTCTATTGTTGTTGAGATATCATAAAAAATGAAAATTGATAATCACAAAAATATTAGTTAGTTTACTATTTTTATTGTATTTAGTTCATATTTGCATGATTCCAGCTATTAAATAGTTTAAGTACGTTTTAGCCAATGATGAGATTGGAATTGCGTGGACAAGTATAGTATTGATTATTAAGACTTTGATGTGATTTCTTGTCATGATTTAAATTTTTATCTATTTGAAACTTATATAATCAGGATAGCACTTTAAAAACGATCATGTTGACTATTTTGGTTTAAATTGACACATAATGGAATTCTTAAGGATAATGCTAGTCTGAATAAAAACAACTCATGAATAGGTAGTGATGCCTTCAATTAGACAAGAACCTAAGTTTGGGGGAAATTTTGGGATATATAAGCTATAAAAAAATAAGAAAAAAAATAAATAAATAACTAAATAAAATATGGATAAACATTGTGGTTAGTCTAGTTCTGTGGCCTTTGTTACTTGAGTAAGTACGCCTGAGGGGATTGTCTCTACACCTAGAGCTCTAAAGCCTTACGGTTTGGGAGTCGTTGGTTGAAAGCTTGCTAAGGAGTAGCACTGAAAAGCCTAAGAGAACTAGATATTACACAGCCATGAGAAAAATAAAAAATGAAAAACAGGAAAAAAAAAGAGCAAAAAGACCACGTATATGAATAATAAAGCATAAGTATCCCGTTTTGACCCTTGAAATTGGTAACTATTTGATTTTAGTTGGATCTTGCTTAGTTTTGGATTTCTTGAGTTTACACTATATGATTCCTTCAAAGAGGTCTATTATGTGTTGTATTTAGCTTTATATCAGTTAACATGGTTGTTGAGCATGTTGATTATGTCACGTTCTAGCCTAATGTTTTGATGATGACTTGGCTATTGGTACTAAATTCTTTATTTTGAATTTCAGGAAATTGATTCAAGAATTGTTTGATGGATTATTCAAGAAGAATGAAGATGCTTTGGGTCTTAGGAAAAATGTGTAAGGTCATTGCAAATACTTGATTTTTCAATTCAAGGCTCTAGGACATTTTATGTGTGCATTAATTAATAGTTTGTGCATGTCCCAAATATGTTATTCATGCTATTTGCTATCAAAAGAAAGGTTAGCATGCATGCGTAGTAGGAGTTCTGCTCAAGTGATACACGTATTAATGCATTATGATCTTCTTTCCATTTATTACGGATTGGTTATATATTAGAAAGGAAGTATAATATATATGGTGGTAGTGGATATTGATTAGAAGTCTAAAAGTCGCATATATATTGAAAATTGATAGTAATTATTATCTTGGGAAGATGCATGTTGCCATTAATTACCGAATTAACATTTTCTAAGGAGTCTAGTATTGATAAAGTTTTGTGCCAATGAGGAAATAGTCGATTTACTTTATTAAAGCGGCGAGTTATGATTATGGGCTACATGTTTTACACGGAACTTATTATCTTTTTGGCTTATCTTTGACATAGTCTATATCCTTTAAAATGTTTCCAACAAAGAATAAAATCATAACTTATCTTTGGGATTTTTTGTTTGTAACGTCATTATTATTATAACGAATCTATGTTGAATGAGAAACAAGATTATATTTTGGCTTATAAAAGCAACCGAGAACAAACGAATCTAACACATTATTTTCAAAGGCAATATTTCCAAATTGTTGTGCTATTATATTTAGACTAATAATCAGCAATTTTCGTGGGCATAATATTGGTGATATCTTTTACTCTTTCTACTTGATCATTGCATTCATTAGTTGAGCCTTGCATTGTTAAATTGCTTATTTGCTTTGATCATTAGACCTCTATCATTGTAATCTTAAAATTATTTTTTAGACTAAGTGTTGTCTAAGGGTTTTAATCCAGGTGGATTAAGGTTTGTTTACAAACAGGTTCAAGGAAGCATAGGTGCTTAAGCAGTGCATTGGTGCACAAGGAGCAAGAGTGCTCAAGTGAATTATTGTTATTCAATTTTATAGAATCTGTGTTGTAACAAGAGTCTTTTAAAGAAATAAAAGAGAGTCTCCAATACTAGTTGGTATTGGACGTGGAGTAGGCTATTATTATAGAGGGTCTTTTAATTGTGAGAATTTTTGTTTTATTTAACTTACAAAAACACCAAGATATTTTCTTAAAACAAAAATTTAATTCGGTAGACCATATTCATTCAGCAAGCTGCATTCATCAATATAGTTGACTACATTCATTAACTTAGTTTAAAATTTTTTAAATTGGTCATAGTTTGTATCCACACTTATTCAACCCCCCACCCCTCTTCTAAGTGTGCCTTATCTGAATTTCAGAGCACACGCACTATATCACTAATAACAATCTAAGATTTGATGATTGATTGAGAAGTTATTGATTTGCCTTGATATGATATATTATCGTGTTTATTTTGATTTCTTTGAGGTCGTGTGAATAGACTATATTCTGTCTTATTGCTGGATTTGTAGGCGTATAGTTAGCTGCATTGCATTGCATTGCACTTTGTTGTGCTCGAGGACTAGCACGGTGTTAAGTTTGGGGGAGTTTGATGAATGGGTTTTAAACCTACAAATTGGGTTCCTATTTGGACATAAACAATGCTGATCCTGTCTATTTCTGTACAGTTTTGCATGTGTTTGTGTTTGTTTTATGTGTAGGTTTCTTTATGTGTTAATGGTGGCATAATGGTTGCAATGCGGTTGAAAACAGCATGAAAAGGAAAGAAATTAGTTTGTGTGCATCTTGACCCCCGCCGGGCCGGGGCGGGGGTGTACGTGGAAATAAGAGTTCAAGACCCCAACGGGGCGGGCTTCCTAAGACATAAAACCCCCGCTAGGGCGGGGGTATGCAGAGAGAGGGAAAGAGTTGGGATGCAATTCAAACACTATGGATGCTTGGATAGAAAAATTTTGGCTTGGATTGGGACTGTGTTTGGTCCTCTTTATCAGTTATTACATAGACATAAGGCAAGAGATAAAGAATTCAATCATACAATCAATCAATCATCTTTGAGCCCTAATTTCACTGAAGATTTGGAGGAGCAGAGCAAGGAATCAAGATTCACGAAAATTGCATATTTGAGTGAGGATAAGGGTGGTGTATTACTATTCTTAGTCTTTCAATTCCGTTTTGTAATTGGGATGATGAATTTCTTTATCTATTCAGTTTTTAATTCGTTTATGATGAACTAAATTACTTATTAAGCTTGCAATAGATCTTTAATATGGAATGATGATTGTCATGCTTTAATTTCAGTTTAATAAATCTATCTATTCAATTCATCTATTGTGATTTATACTTAATTTATGAATTACTTGATCACCAATTTTATGTGGTTTTGTATGGACTCGAGAGATGGTGTATGAATCTAGACTTAGTCACATTAACATGTGTTCATGATTTCTGTGTTTTGATGGAATTTTTGATGTATGTTTAGGATAGAGATATACCTAACATCGCATGTAATCGAGTAAGAACTTTGATTTTAAACCTTAATTGATTTTAATTCACATAGAGATATAATGAATTAGTTAATTAGGGTGTTTGGCTTAATTCTATCAAATTGTGGATTTAAGTTAATATGGGGTTAATGCATTAAGAGATGGCTAATTCTACTTTAGTGTTCATGATTAAGGAACTGAAAAAGTTAATTGAATTGAATAAAAGTATGATAATCTGAGTGGAATTTAAACTTAAATTGTAGGCTTAATTCTCTATTATCTTATTAAATTTTGTGGTAATTAGTTATGTTGATTTGTTTTGATATTTAGTTATTTAGTTTTTATTAATTGCAATTATTAATTTGAATAGTTTAATAAAATTAAAATAATATAAAGCTGGTAATTGTTAGTTTAAAATTCATACTTGTCTCTGTAGGAATGATACTTTATTTATCATTATATTACTTGTTAACCATGTATACTTGCGTGTTGTGCATTAATTAGATTACACCCAACAACATCATCAACTGACATTTGAACGTTGATATGATTGAGAAACCCAATGCCCTCACCAACAACCTTATTTGAATCAAAGAATCAAAAAGTAAGAAGAATCGTGTCTACCAACTAGTCTGCTGATAGTGACGTTTCAGAGGTGTTAGGTGAGAAAGCAAACTGTTGTGTCAGGCAAGTCAAAAAATAAGCTTTCACATCAGGATGTCAACATCAAAGTGCTCAAAATGCCCGAAGCATTAAAAGCTCAAGCTGAAGCCTCTCAATGGGAAGATTTCAAAGGCTCCTATATAAGTCTAATAAATTGAAGATGTCAAGTAAGCAAGAAATAAAAATGTAAAAGAAAATCACAAGAACATCTGACAAATCTTCACTCCACGATTCAGCTAAATCTTGTTTCACTACTAAGTTCATCAAAACTTGGGTTTAAGGCAACTTAGTAGCACAACAACAACAACCTCAACTACACTCATTGCAGAGTTGCCAAACCTGCTAGGTTTGAAGAGTACTTAGTGTACTAACATTCCAAGTCTGTTTTGCTTGAAGAGTTCTTTATGAACTAGCTTTCCAAGACTACTGGTCTTGAAGGAATCTCAGTAATTCAAAGATTGTATCAATATCCTTAGTAGATTTCCTACTCGTGGAGTAGAAGAGTGGACTAGGAGTCTTGAGTGCTCTGAACAACTTAAAATACTGTGTCATTTACTTTCATTCTTTTTAACTATTATATCTACTATAACTGCTGTTTGATTTATAACCTTGATTTTATCTTAAGGGGGATAACTAAAACATATATTCCGTTGTGCTTAATTAATCATTTAATTAACAAATCTGTTGAGTTACTCTTTGAAAAAAAATTAAAATATCTATTCAACCCCCCCTTCTAGATAACTTTCGTGCCTCCGGGAACTAACAACTGGTATCAGAGCAGGTTCTCTCAACTAAAGCCTACAAAGCTTGAGTAGATCAATTGCACACATCATAAGCAAGTCTAAGCTTGGTGGAGGCAGCAAACCACCAATGTGCAACAAAGATAAATTCACTAACTGGAAAGTTCAAATACAAGCTTACATGGATTCAATAGACGATGATTTATTTGAAACAGTACTAAATGGGCCCTACATTCCTACAAAGTTTGCACCAACTCCTGACGATCCAAACTGAACACGAATCAAGATAAAGTCAGAATGGAGTGACAATGAGAGGAAAGCAGTCCAACTGGACAAAAAGGCCAAAAAAAATCTATTCCAGTCCTTAGAAGATGACCTATTTGAAAATGTGGTCAACTGTAAAACAGCAAAGGAAGTCTGGGAAGCATTACTCATCATGCATGAGGGAACTGAAGAAGTAAGAGAGAATAAGCAGTCTCTACTCACTCAAAAGTACGAGATGATCACTCATATACCAGGAGAAAACATTACTTCAATTTATAAAAGATTTAATGTATTGCTCAACTCTCTTCGAGCTTTTAGAAAGATCTATCCCAACAAAGATCTCATCATCAAATTTATAAGGGCCTTACCAAGTAAGTGGGATGCAAAGACAATCGCCATCAGGGAATCTAAAAATCTTCATGAGATGATTATGCAACAACAATACGGGAATCTTCTCACCTATGAACTAGAGCTGACTCAACGTGCAGAAACTCTATCAGAAGAAAAGAAGAAGGAAAAAGGAGTGGCTCTCAAAGCAACAAAAACCACCTATAAGGCTCGAGTCAATGATAAGTCTAACACTGAAGAAGACGATGATGAAGATGTTGCTATGCTGGTCAGAAAGCTTAAAAGATTCATGCGTAAAGGTTGAAGCAGCAAACTAAGGAGATTTAACAACAGCAACAACCAGGAGCAGACTAAAGACATGTTCTACAACTGTAAGAAACCAGGTCACTACATTGCTGCCTGCAACAAACCTCTTAGAGAAGAACTAAAGAAAAAGTCAAATCCGAGGAAAGAATTCAAAGGTTATAATAAGCCTCAGAAGAAAGACAGAGGCCTTGTATCTGGAGGATCATGGAGTGACTCAGAAAATGATACAAACTCTGAGTCAGGAGAAGATGACAAACCTCAAGTGGCCAACCTATGTTTGATGGCCTGGGAATCTAAAGACAAGAAAAGCAGTGATATCAGTATTGATGAGGTATTTGATTTCAACTCTCCTGATATGAATATTGATGATTTAAGAATTGCATTACATGATATACCCTCTGATCTACATCAATACATGAAATGGTTCAGATTTTTATCGAAAGATTATTCTCTTCTTCAATAAGAGAAAGAAAAATTTCAAGCAGAACTGGAGATAGTTCTGTTAAGAACTTATTCTCTCTCTAATCTTGAAGCTGAGAATAAGAATTTGAAATAGACAAATGAGCTAAGTGCACAAAGAGAATTAAACCTAGCTTCTAAAATTGAGGAGTTAGAAAAGATGATCCAGATGTGGAACAAATCTTTTTCATCTATGGACTCTCTAATCTCTAGTCAGAGGAATTCTTCTAACCGATCAGGTCTCGGTTTTGAGGACTCTCCCTCAAAATCAAATATGGAAAAGTCTTTTGAAACTAACACTAGCAGTGCTTCTACTCTTAATAGAAGTATTACTTTTGTGAAATCCACACAAAGTGCAGATCCAATGGATTATTGCTCTTCTGATCCAAGTAATGTCCCTAGACATAACGGATCCCATACTAGTCTAGGTTTCAGAAAAATCAAGAGTAAATCAATTGTTACTCTCCAACCTCGAAGGATCGTGGGGTCAAATAAAATTGGCTCCACGAACCAACCAGAAAGGAATCGTAGACTTGAGATGTACTCTACAAAATCTCTGAATCATAGAATAGTATGGAAAAAGGAAAATCAACATAAGGATGCGACTACCTATCAATTACATATGTCCAGGATAAGAAAGAATCCACACACACACAATGTATCATACTAGATGTTTTATATATAATAGATATGGTCATAAGTATGCAGCATGCTATTATAATCCTGTAAATCATAGACCAAAATCAAGTAGATTTGGGTTCTCAAGGGAACTAAGAGGGAAGGACCTAAGCAAGTCTGGGTACCAAAGTGAAAGCTAAATTTTACTACAGGTACAAAGCTCCACTATGACAACCTCGTACCTTGATAGTGGATGGTCAAGGCATATGACTGCAAACAAACTTCTTCTTTCTAACTTCAAATAAAAGAAGGGTCCAACAGTCATTTTTGGTGACAACGGCTCTGGAAAAACTAAAGGATATGGCTCAGCTAGAAATGGTGTTGTGTCTTTCATTAAAGTAGCTTATGTTGAAGGTCTGAAGCACAATCTCTTAAGCATCAACCAACTTTGTGACAAAGGACATCAAGTCACCTTCCTCAATAATCAATGTTAAGTCAGAGATTTGAAGGCCTCTTCTTTAAAGCTCATTGGAACCAGAGAAGGAAATATCTATGTTGTCAACCTTGCTAAGTTAAATCCTGATGAGACAATATGTTTCCTTGCCAAAGCCTCTGAAGAAATCAGCTGGTTATGGCATAGAAGACTGTCTCATCTAAACTTCAAAGGCATGTTGAAACTGTCCTCCAAAGACCTTGTAGCAAGATTACCAAAATTCAACTTCGTTGAAGAAAGACCCTGCAAAGCTTGTCAGCTAGGAAAGCAAATAAAGATCTCATTCAAAGTTAAAGCAGTCAACTCTATTAATAAACACTTGGAGTTACTTCACATGGACCTCTTCAGGCCTATCCCTACAGTAAGTCTTGGAGAGATAAGATACTCATTGGTAGTAGTAGACGACTACACCAGATACATATGGGTATTCTTTCTGAGTTCTAAAGAAGAAACTTGCTCTCAACTTATCAAGTTATTCAAGCTAGTTTTGAATGAGAAAGGAGAAAGATCAAGGCAATCAGAAGTGATCATGGAAGAGAATTCTACTTCTCAAAGATGGACAAGTTCTGCGAAGATAATGGCATCAACCACAACTTCTCATCTCCAAGAAATCCACAACAAAACGGGGTAGCTAAGAGAAAGAACAAAACCTTGATTGAGGCAGGAAGAATACTACTGGCAGTAGCCTTCCTACCTGAATACTTCTGGGAAGAAGCCATTAACATGGTTTGCTACACGCAGAATTGATCTCTTATTCATCCTACGCTTAAAAAAACCCTTATGAGCTATGGAAATAAATAAAGTCAAATGTCAACTATTTCCATGCTTTTGGTTATACTTGCTACATTCTCAATAATGGAAAACAATATCTGACTAAGTTCCAACCAAAGTTGGATGAGGGAATCTTTCTTGGGTATGCCACAGATAGCAAAGCCTACATGGTGTTCAACAAGAAAACTCTGAGTGTTGAAGTCTCTATCCATGTCATCTTTGATGAAATAGTCATCAGGCAAGTCTGTACCACTCAACTCCACGACCGACGAACCAGACACCACGATCAAAGTAGTTAAGCCAGTCACCACGATAGTAGGCTTAGAAGGAGGAATCGTGGAGCATAGAGAAGCAATCATAGAAGACACTGCTCTAGACAATGAGCATCTACAATAAGGAGCTGAAGTCAATATTGAAGAATTCAGACAAGAAGGCACAAGAACTAACATTCCAACAGGAAGAAGATGGGCGAGAGATCACACACAAGACTTGATTATTGGAGATCCAAATGCAAGAATCAAGACTAGGTTGGCTACTCAAAATGAGTGTTTCTACCTAAGCTTTTTGTCGCAAATGGAACCTAAGAAGATAGAGGAAGCCTTGGAAGATTCAAGTTGGATTGAAGCTATGCAGGAGGAACTAAATTAATTTGAAAGAAGCAAAGTGTGGATATTAGTTCCAAGACTAAATCACCAACCAGTCATCAAAACCAAATGGGTATTCAGAAACAAGATGGATGAAGATGGGTTGATCACAAGGAACAAAGCAAGACTTGTCACCAAAGGTTACTCTAAAGAAGAAGGCATCGGCTATGATGAGACCTTTGCTCCTGTTGCCAGACTAGAAGCAATTAGAATATTTCTTGCCTATGCTACACATATGAAGTTCAAAGTCTTTTAAATGGATGTCAAAACTGCATTTCTGAATGGAGAACTTCAAGAAGAAGTCTATGTGGAACAAACCCCAGATTTTATCAATCCAACCTTCTCTAATTATGTTTATAGATTAGATAAAGCAATATATGGACTAAAACAAGCACCTAGAGCATGGTATGAAATACTAACAAACTTTCTTATTGAAAAAGGATTCTCTAGAGGAAGAGTAGACACCACATTATTTCTTAGGAAGCATAAAGATAAAGATCTATTAGTACAAATATATGTAGATGACATTATTTTTTGTTCTATTGATAAAAAGCTATGTGAGAGATTTTTCAAGCTTATGCAGAGTAAATTTGAAATGAGCATGATGGGTGAACTGCATTTCTTCCTTCGACTTCAAGTGAAGTAGACTGATGAAGGTGTCTTCATAAACCAAGCTAAGTACATCAAAGACTTACTTAAAAAGTATAGCATGGAATCAGTTTCCCCCATGAGAACTCCAATTGCACCAGCCATTAAGCTTGACAAAGATGAGAAAGGTAAATGTATTGATATTACTCAATACAGAGGTAAGATAGGTTCTCTTCTTTACTTGACTTCTAGTAGACCAGACATCATGTTTGCTACATGTATATGTGCTAGATTTCAAGCTAACCCAAAAGAAACATACTTAACTGCTGTGAAAAGAATTTTTAGGTATATTAAAGGCACACCTCATTTGGGGCTTTGGTATCCCAAGGAATCTTCATTTAAATTAACACGATACTCAGAAGATGATTTTGTAGGTTGTAAAATTGATAAAAAGAGTATAAGTGGCACTTGTCAATTGCTAGGAAACAGGCTCGTGTCCTGGTTTAACAAGAAGAAAAACTATGTATCAACCTCGTTCCCGGAGGCACAATAGATATTTAGAAGGGGGGGTTGAATAGATAATTAAAAACTTTCCTTTTAAACTAGTTAGTATGATTGTGATTAATGCACAGCGAAATGAGTATATGATAAACCTTCTTTTAGATATCTTGAATTAAGGAGAGTGAGGCGGCGATTATGATTATAGCGATTATAGCGATTATAATGGACACGATAGTTTTAAGTGGTTCAAAGCACTTAAAGCTCCTAATCCACTCTTTTACTCCTTGAGTAGGAAATCCACTAAGGATGTCTGTTACACTTCTTGAATCTCACAGATTCCTTCTAGACCAGCAGTCTAGGCACTTCTTAGTTCACTCTTGAACTCTTTAAGTCCAGCAGACTTGGTTCTTCACAGTTCACTTAGAACTCTTCAAGTCCTTCAGACTTGGAACTCTCACTTTAGTTGATTGGTTGTTGTTGAGATCGTGATTGGTGCTACTCAGTTGCTATTAAGCACTTGTTTGAAAGAACTGAGTAGCTGAGCAAGCTTTCTCTTTTTCTCAAATCGTAGAGTTGAGCGTTGAGTGTTCTTGTACGTTTTTGTTCAAATGCTTGCTTTCTATCTCATCTGTTTATGTTCTGTATATATGTGATCTCTTTAAATCTATCCGTTGAAGTCATCTGATGAGCCATTAAATGCGTTTGACATTTCTGAGCTTTGATAGAGACTTTTCTGCACATCTTCTGAATTGCAATCGCCCATCGACACACTGACAGTGATTGCTTTCTCACCTAACACCTGAAAAAGGTATTTTCCTCTGCCTGATGGTCCTTTTCTTAGCTTCTTGAATACGTTTCTTTTGATCAATACTAAGGATATCTTTTGTACTGTTGGGACTGGTGAGAGCTTCAACATTCATAACCCATTCCACATTTGTTAGAATTTATTTCCAAATAAGAGATAGGGCTCGATGCTTCTGACACAAGACAGATGATACTCTACGATGCATATCGTGGTGTCTTGCCATATTTGTGCTTGGTCTAAATAGAACACTACGATTTCTTTAAATAGTTTTGCATACTACAATTTTTACTTGCTCATTTTGCAGACTCTACGCTTCTTTTAATGAAAGCACACTACGATCTCGATCTCGAGTTAGCTTCACAAACGTCTGGACCACTCTCTCTACGATTTTTTGGAGAGGCCCTTCAAGGCAAATATACTACGATCATCTCAAAGACTAAGATCCCGCCTTAGCTTCGCATTACATTGATCGGTGGATAGACTACGATTCTCTTCGAGGCCTATCTATTTCTTTCTAGCCATAGATCAACCTAACTTATTTGATCTCTTTCTCTATACAAGTGAACATTAAAGGCTAAGATCAACCTAACAATTTTGATCTATCACTAAGTCCTTGTACATATATTCCTCGAAGGACTTTACACATAATCATGAGCATTTACAATAAACATCAAATCACAAAATGCATTCTTCCAACAATCTCCCCCTATTTGATGTTGACATAACCGAGGAGATTTGTTGTCATGATTATTAAATTTTATATGCAGTTGCAACAAAGTAAACGTGACTTAGTATTTTGGTGAAGCAATTTGAATTTCTAGAGAATAAGCATGAATTTATTGATGTATGAAGATGGATATTACATTTAAGTTTGACTACATCAATACAACTTAAAATTCAACTTATCTCTATTTCTTGACCTTTTTTTTCTTGGAGGATTTGTATATTCTTCGACTCTCCTCTTCTTCTTTTGCTTCATCTCTTACGCCAAATCTTCCATCTCACTTGGGATTAGTCTAGGATTGTGATCATGTCTATTCATGAATGCAGGACCTCCAATTGGCATTCTTAGGCCTGTAGTTGTCACCTCATGAGAGCTGGTAGTTGGCCCTAGACTCCTTAATGGTTGAGCCATTAAAACTTCCTGATGATTAGCTCGTCGTTGGGCACGATTGGATAGTGGATCTGTTGGGTGATTTGCCTTGCGGAGGAGGGTCCTCGAGGCTTGAGTTTAGGTGACCTTTGCCTCCTGCACAGGGCCGGATCGTGGAGTCTGCTGGGTGATTTGCCTTGCAGGAGGGTTCCTCAAGGCTTGAGTTTGGAATTGACCTCTGCCTCTTCCCTTACCTTCCTGATCTCCTTTCCCTTTATTCTCCCCCTTTATGTCAGTATCAAGGGTTTGAATGTCTTCGGAGAGGCAAGTGACTCCTTGGACAAGCTCGTTAAGTTGACTCTGAGTTTAAGCAATGTCCTCGTGATTCTCTTAGATCAAAGCATCAGAACGAGTTTCACGTTGTTGAAGAATGTTTAGGACAGTTTCAGTCTGCTGCATTTGACCCATGGAGAAGTCTTGAAATTCTTTGACTGCAGTTTGAAGACTTTTGATGCTCTATATCATTAGATCATTCTGAGATTCTTGAGTCTTCTGTAAGATTAAGACAACATCCCGATGCTTTTTAGCTGCGAGGAAGTGAATGCCGTCCCTGTCTTTTATGCTTTGAAGCATTTCTTTGATAATCTCTTTAAGCGTTTTAGAGAGCTCATTGCTTAGGGAGCTTGGGAGATTATTTACAGCATTGATCATTGAGGTTAATCTCAGCTGAATAAGTGCAGTGTGATCCTCAAGGCTCTAATCGAGTTCCTTGACCACTTTCGCAGATATTTCTGATAGATCAGCCTTTGTGGACAACTCGGAAAGAATTTCATCCAATTGGGGAAATTTTGAGGAGGGAGTTGATGTGCTTTTGAATTGATTTTGCAAAGTGTAGAGGGAAAGATCAAGATTGAAGTATTCGTTGCTGGATGAGGAGGGAATATCTGATGGAGGGACCTGGGTTTGGATGTTTAAGGTTGGTGGCTCTACGATTTGAGGTGTAGACTCTACAATGGGGTTAGAGTTAGTGATCGTAGAGATGATGGGATGTGGGAGCTTATGAAGTTGGTCGCATTTGGTTCCTCGATTCTGAAATTTTGGGATTACATATTGGAAATTGATTTAGTGGATGAAGAATTACTTCCAACCATCGTGGGAATTCATAAAATTGATTAAATGAGGACGATGGCAAGTGATTAACTCTGAAAAGGGTTGGGATAGATAGTACCTCAGGTTTGTTCTTTGAGGAAGAGTTGTTGGTGAGTAGTTTCTTGGCAAAATTGAATCTTCCTGAAATCCATTAGCTAGCACTAAGATGGCCGGATACTCTTTGAAGCTCCAGAACATGTGACTCCAAGAGTTTAGAATCTGAGCTTGATGGAAAGGCATCATAGGTAGATATGCAAACAATTGCTCATAGTTGGCTCTTTTGTGCCCATCAATGCCCACAGCTATAATCTCTACCTCATCACCTTCTTCCTTTTTTCTTTTTCGTTGGAGGATTCCGTTATCTCAATGGCCTCATGATGTTCTTGCACTGGTTCTTTTTCATTTCTTGCCAGGACCTCTTCTTCTGTCATAGAGATGTCATGAGCCTCCCCCTTACCGTGATCATCTTCTTGTACTATCAATAGCTCCCCCTTAACTGGAGCACTTTCTATGATGGGAGTTTCAGGCATCTCCCCCTCAATAGTTGTATCCTCTATCATCAGATCTTCAGGTGTCTCCCCCTCAGTTTGAGCTTTGACTATTTATCTTTCATTCGCTAGTTCCTTTTCAGCAGTCAATTCTTTGTCTTCCCTCTTTAGTACTTCTTCATTGACAAGAGTATATTTCTTGACCAGTTTTCTTCTTGATTTTATGGGTTGAGCCTCAACCTTAGGACTTTCTTGTTTTTCAGTTTTGTCCTGCTGATCAGCCAGAGTATTTGATTCAGCTACATCTTTTCTTGATGTGTTTGGTCTGGACTCTACGATCGAAGAGATTGATGGCTTTTTGGACTTATGGTTGATTTTATTCTTCTTCAGTAGCTGAGATATGGTAACTCTATCTTCTTCTGCCACAGCCTGATGTTGCTTCCTTCTTAGGATCCTTAGAGTCTCAATGTCTGAGGACTCTACGGGCTTATCGATAGTGGATCCTTGAGGTTCTTCTGTATTTCTGGCTTTCAGCTTCCTTTTCCCTTTGCTTTTTCTGATTAAAGCAATAGGTTCTTCCTGGTTAGCTTCTTTTTCTTCTTCAGTTTCTTTGACAACTGATATGTTTCCTGGCACTCCTGATTCCTTTATTTCACCAGTTCTTCCACGGGATTCAGACATCATCCGCACATTTTCAACTGGATTCCTTTTTTAGTTTTAGAATAATTGTTGGGTCATTCGCCGATTTGGATTGATGGCCTTTCCTTCATCGTCCTCCATTAAGTCACCAAGAGCAGCCTGCAGGATAATGCTTATAAATTGCCCATAGAGCATCTTCTGAGAGCTCTCCGTCTTCTTTGAGCTGATTAACCACTTCCCAATCCATTCAAGTAATAGAGCCCCATAGTTAAGTTGTATTCCATAACATATATGGCGGTCATGAGCTTGAGTTGCACCTCATTCACAGAGTCGTGACCTGAGCTCTTGTAACATATACATTTTCCAACAATATCAGCTAGAAATTCATACCTCTGTGGAAACTCCTTCTTCTTGTATCCTTTGACAGAGGATGATTTCTTATGATGCATCTTCTTGAGACCCTTATGGAAGTCTATGCCATCTATGGACGGATACCCTTCAGATTTGAGACCTAGGGCTAGATTGATGTCCTCAGCCTTTAGTTTGATTTCAAAGTTCCTGACTTTCGCAGTGATGGTGTTGTTTTCAAATACCCCGTTATTGTAGAATTCTTTTACCAGCTTTGGGTAGATCAATGTGTATGTACCCAAGGCTTCTTTGAGACCCGCCTTCTTCAGTAGTGACAAAGTCTTGTGAAATTGGGGTTCAGTTGTTTTGAACTCATCAAAGCGAGTCATAACCGGAGATAACAACTTTGGAAGCGCCATTGATTTTCTTGCGGGAAGTGTGATTGATTGAGCTTTCTAGAGCTTAGATTTAGGGTTTCTTCTTGTAGAGATAAGAGAGGGATAGTTTTGAACTTCAATTTCAAAAAGGCGCCTTTAAATGGTACAAGTAACTTCCTCTCTCTCCATTTTGCTTAGTGGGACGGTGTCGAATTTTGCTTGCTCTCTGATTTTGACAGAGAGAAGGATTGTCTTGAATTGCCCTTAACTTTTCCGAGGCTAATGTGTTCTTTGGAGGACTACGATCGTTGAGATGGTCCTTGGAATCGTCGAGTCTGTTCTACCATCATTGAGTTTGTTCGGCGATCGTGCGTAATCGACGAGCTGCGATCGTAGAGTTTGAATCTGTGATCGTCGAGTCGACTAGCAATCGTGAAAGTCGACGATCAAGTCCTCATGATGAACTTTTGACTTAGCATTCTTCTTGGTTTAAGGTAGCTCGGGAAGGGCCAACCTCATTGAATGAATCAATTAAGGGTTAGGTTTGTCCACGAGGCACTTATCGGAGAGATTGCTTTGTTTGATACTTGATCATCATAGGGTGCTCCTTTGGTTTTGATGTAGCTCTACTATCGTTGAGTCTGCACTTGCATCGATCGTTGAGTCTTCTGCGATCGTTGTCATTATATGACACTTTTTGGTTCTACGATCGTGGACTTCCTTTGATCATGTCTATGATTTCAAACATAGCCTTTAAACACTGTATTTAGCACATACTAGAGCATATTTTTCATGGTTGTAAGTTAAGCGTACCTAGCTCACTTATTAACTTGTTAAATCTGGATTCATCTGAGAGGCTTTGTAAAAAGACATCGCCAAGTTGATTTTCAAGAGGGATATATTGTAAAGATATAGTTCCATTTTGCACGTGATCCTTAATGAAGATACCTTATTTCTATATGCTTAGTCTAGAATGCGTGATGAGATTATGAGTTATAGCAATTACACTTGTTTGTGTTTATCACACGGTGAATAGGAATGGATTTAAATTCAAACCCATAATCGCTAGTTGATTTTTCATCCATAAGATCTCGAAAGACAACAGAATCGCTGCTGATGATGTATTCGAACCTGCGGTTAAAGTGAATCTTTGAATTTTACTTCTTGCTAAACCAGGACACAAGTCTATTTCTAGCAATTGGCAAAAGCCATTGGTACTCTTTTATCAATTTTGCAGCCTGCAAAATCAGCATCTGTGTATCCTGTTAGCTCAAATGAGGACTCCTTGGGATACCAAAGCCCCAAGTGGGGTGTACCTTTGAGATATCTGAAAATCCTTTTCTGACGAGAGATAAATGAGATTCTTTAGGACTAGCTTTGAAATCTAGCACAAATGCATGTTGCAAACATTATATCTGGTCTCTTGGCGCTTAGATATAAAGAGAGAGCTATCATACCTCTATATTGAGTTATATCAATACTTTTACCTTTTTCATCTTTGTCGAAGCTTGGTTGCGGGAGCAATTGGGGTTTTCATGGGAGAGGTGACTCCATGCCATACTTCTTAAGTAAGTCTTTAATGTACTTGGCTTGGTTGATGAAGATTCCTTCATCGATCGCTTTACTTGCGATCGAGGAAGAAGTTCACTCACCCATCATGCTTTTTTCAAACTTGCTCTGCATAAGCTTGGAGAATCTCTTGCATAGCTTTTCATCAGTAGATCTAAAGATAATATCATCAACATATATTTGAACTAATAGGACTTTGCCTTTGTTCTTTCTAAGAAATAGTGTGGTATCTACTCTACCTCTAATGAATCCATTTTTAATAAGGAAGTTAGTTAGTGTTTCATACCATGCTCTAAGTGCTTGTTTAAGACCATATAAGGCTTTGTCTAATCTAAAGACATAATTAAAAAGAGATGGATTGATGAAAACTGGAGGCTGCTCTACATAGACTTCTTCTTGAAGTTCACCATTCAAGAATGCACTTTTGACATCCATCTGAAAGACCTTGAATTTTATGTGTGCAGCAAAGGCAAGAAATATTCTGATGGCCTCCAATCTGACAACAGGTGTAAATGTCTCATCGTAGTCAATGCCTTCTTCCTAAGAGTAACCTTTGGCCACTAGTCTGGCTTTATTCCTGGTTATCACTCCATCTTCATCCATCTTGTTTCTGAAGACCCACTTGGTTCCAATGACAGGATGGTCTTTTGGTCTTGGAACCAATCTCCAAACTTTGCTTCTTTCGAACTGATTAAGTTCTTCCTGCATGGACTCTATCCAGATGGAGTCTTCCATAGCATCCTCAATTTTCTTTGGTTCTATTTGTGATAGGAAGCTTAGATAAAAGCATTCATTTTGGGTGGCAGCTCTTGTTTTGACTCTTACACTTGGATCTCCAATGATTAGATCTTGAGTGTGATCTCTTGCCCATCTGCTTCCTGTTGGGACATCTGTGCTTATGCCTTCTTGTCTTAGATCTTCAAGATCTATTTCTTCTTCTTGGTGTGGAGGTTCGTTGTCTGGCACAGGTCTCTCTACGATCTCATTTTCTTGCTCAACGATTTCACTGTCTGGTTCTACGATCGTAGTGTTGAGCTCGACGTCCTCGTTCATAGTGTCTGCACTGTTGGTCGTAGTGTCTTGGAGCACTGTTTTGTCTAAGTCTATTTCATCAAAGATGATGTGAATCGAGATTTCAACACTCAGTGTCTTCTTGTTGAATACTCTGTAGGCCTTACTGTTTGTGGCATATCCAAGAAAGATTCCTTCATCTGATTTTGGTTGAAACTTTGTCAAGTACTACTTTCCATTGTTGAGTATGTAGCATGCACAGCCGAACACATGAAAGTAGCTAACACTTGGCTTTCTTCCTTTCCATAGTTCATAAGGAGTCTTTTTAATCGTAGAGTGTATGAATGATCTGTTCTGAGTGTAGCATGCAGTGTTGACAGCTTCTACCCAAAAGTATTCAGGCAGATGAGCTGCTGCTAGCAGAGTTCTTCCAGCTTTTATCAATGTCCTGTTCTTTCTCTCGGCAACTCCATTTTGTTGGGGAGTTCGTGGAGCTAAAAAATTGTGACTAATCCCATTGTCTGTGCAGAACTGATCCATTTCTGAGAAATCGATTTCTCTGCCATGATCACTTCTTATGGCCTTGATTTTCTCTCCTTTCTCGTTCATCACCAGCTTGAACATCTTGATCAGTTGGGAGCTTGTTTCATCTTTTGAGGTTAGAAAGAACACCCATGTAAATCTGGTGTAGTCGTCGACTACGACCAGAGAGTATCTCTTTCCCCCAAGGCTCGTCGTTGGAATTGGTCCAAAAAGATCCATATCTAGCAATTGCAGAGGCTTGTTAATTGAGTTGATGGTTTTGCTCTAGAATGAGCTTCTGGTCTGCTTTCCAAGTTGACAGGCATTGCACGGTCTTTCTTTGACAAAGTTAAACTTTGGTAAGCCTGCAACTAGATCTTTTGAAGCTAATTTGGACATGCATTTGAAGTTGAGATGAGATAATCTTCGATGCCATAGCCAGCTCATTTCTTTAGATGCTTTAGCCAAAAAGCATATTGTCTCGTCTGAGCTTAGTTTTCCAAGGTTTACTGTGTAGACATTTCCTTCTCTTGTTCAGGTTAACTATACAGCAGATGTCTTCAGGTCTCGGACTTGACATTGATTGTTGAGAAATGTTACTTGATGACCCTTGTCGCAGAGTTGGCTAATGCTTAGAAGGTTGTGTTATAGTCCTTCCACATAGGCCACTTTGCTAAAGGATACTGCACCATTTCCAGCTGAGCCATAGCCTCTTGTCTTGCCAGAGCCGTTGTCTCCAAAGATGACGGAGGGACCCATCTTTTTTATGTAGTCAGACAAAAGGGCTTTGTTCCCTGTCATGTGCCTTGAGCATCCACTGTCCAGATACCAGGTTGTGATTGTGGAGCTCTTTTCCTATAATAACATTAAACCTTCATTTTGGTACCCATACTTGCATGGGTCCTATATTGTTAGTGCCCTTGGGGACCCAAATTTGCTTGATTTTGGGTCTCACATGCATGGAATTTTAATAACATTTTGCGACCTTGTGGCGATTACTTCAGTACAGACACAAACATTTTTGATATGATGCGTGCGTGTTTGTGTGTGTGTGAAAGTTCTTCCTCCATTTGGACTTTTGTGGGTTATTGGTCATCCTCTATTAAGTGATATTCCTTCTTCCATGTGTTCTTGGGTTTCATGATTTGTGAGGAGTATACCTTGCTTTTCTTTGTACCTTCCTTCGTTGGTTCGTAGAGTTGATCTTATTGGACTCTCTACGATCCTTGAGGTTGGTGAGTAGCAGCTAGGTTACTCTTCTCTTTTCTGAAACCCAGACCAGCATGAGATCCCTTGCTTCTGGGAATATGAATTGAATCAGGTGAGCATGGTTTGACAAGTTCAACCTTCTGTGAGGATTTCACAAATATAATGCCTCTACTAAAGGCATTATTAGTGTTAATTTCCTTTGCTTTTCCACACATGACTATGAGGTAGATTCCCCAAAGCCTAGCCCCGTTCTATCAGAGACGCTTCTCTGATTAGAGATTAAGGAGTCCATGGATGAAGAGGATTTATTCCATGTAGAGATTGTCTTTTCTAGATCCTCAATCTTAGAGGTTAGACTTGACTCTCTCTTTGCACTGAGCTCATTTGTTTGTCTCAAGAGCTTATTCTCAACTTCAAACTCGGAGGGAGAATTAGTATTGAGAAGGGTTGTTTCCAGTTCTTCTTGAACCTTTTCTTTCTCCTTTTGAAAAAGTGAATAATTTTTAGACAAAACTCTAAACCACTTCATGTATTGATGCAGATCAGATGTTATACCATGCAATGCAGTTCTTAGGTCATCAATATCTACATCAGGAGAGTTGAAGTCAAATACCTCATCGATACTTACTTCATGTATGTTGGAGTTCTGTTTGTCCCTTGCATTTTTGGCCATAAGGCAGAGATTTTCCATTTGAGGATCTTCATCATCTCCAGATTCCGGAGTTGAGTCATTGTCTGAGTCACTCCACGATCCTCCAGCTACAAGGCCTTTGTCTTTCTTCTGTGGCCTTTTGTTGCCTTTGTATTCCTTCTTTGAATGTGATTTCTTCTTGAGTTCTTCTCTGAGAGGTTTGTTGCAGTTGGCAATGAAGTGGCCAGGTTTCTTGCAATTATAGCATAGGTCATTCATTTGCTCCTGGCTGTTGTAGTTGCTGACTTTCTTTGGCTTGCTGGTTTTGCCTTGTCGCATGAACCTTCTTAGTCTTTTCACCAGCATTGCAAGGTCCTCATCATCATCTTCATCGTAGTCAGAATCAACTTCAGTGTTGACTTTGGAGGTGTTATCAGTTGCTTTGAGAGCAACACCTTTATCCTTCTTTCTTCCTTCAGACAGGGTTTTTGCTCTTTGAGTTAGCTCCAGTTCGTATGTGAGAAGGTTGCCATACAACTGTTGGACAGTCATTTCATGTAAATTCTTTGATTCTCTAATTGCAGTGGTTTTGGCATCCCACTTGCTTGGCAAAGCTCTCATGAACTTTATGATTAGATCTTTGTTTGGATAGATCTTTTCGTAGGCTCGTAGAGAGTTGAGTAGAACATTAAATCTTTCGTAGGTGGCAGTAACGTTCTCTCCTTGAACATGAGCAAACATCTCATATTGCTGAGTCAAGAGAGATTGTTTGTTTTCTCTGACTTCTTCTGTTCCTTCATGCATAATGAGTAGTGCTTCCCAAACCTCCTTTGCTGTTTTGTTGTTGACCACGTTTTCAAACAGATCATCTTCTAAGGATTGGAACAAGATGTTTTTGGCCTTTTTATCGAGCTGGACAGCTCTCTTCTCGTTCTCTGTCCATTCTCCTTTGACCTTGATCTGTACTCTGTCTGGGTCATCTGTAGTTGGTGCAAGCTTTGTAGGAACATAGGGCCCATTCTGAACAGTTTCAAATAGATCTTCATCTATTGAATCCATGTAAGCTTGCATCCTAACCTTCCAGTTAGCAAATTTATCTTTGTTGCACATAGGTGGCTTCTTTGCCTCCTCCGGTCTTTGATTAAGCTTGGTAAGTGTGTCATTGGATCTACTCGAGCTTTGTAGGTTATATTATAGAACCTACTTTATACCAATTGTTAGTTCCTGAGGCACAATAGATATCTAGAAGGGGGGTTGAATAGATAATTAAAACTTTTTCTTTTAAACTAGTTAGTATGATTGTGATTAATGCACAATGGAATGAGTATATGATAAACCTTCTTTTAGATATCTTGAATTAATGAGAGTGAGGCGATTATAGCGATTATAGCGATATATAGCGATTATATAGCGCTTATAATGGACACAGTAGTTTTAAGTGGTTCAGAGCACTTAAAGCTCCTAATCCACTCTTCTACTCCTTGAGTAGGAAATCCACTAAGGATGTCTGTTACACTTCTTGAATCTCACAGATTCCTTCTAGACCAGGCCAGATCTGAGCACTTCTTCTTAGTTCACTCTTGAACTCTTCAAGTCCAGCAGACTTGGTTCTTCACAGTTCACTTAGAACTCTTCAAGTCCTTCAGACTTGGAACTCTCACTTTAGTTGATTGGTTGTTGTTGAGATCGTGATTGGTGCTACTCAGTTGATATTAAGCACTTGTTTGAAAGAACTGAGTAGTTGAGCAAGCTTTCTCTTTTTCTCAGATCGTAGAGTTGAGCGTTGAGTGTCCTTGTACGTTTTTGTTCAAATGCTTGCATATCTATCTCATCTGTCTATGTTCTGTATATATGTGATCTCTTTAAATCTATCCGTTGAAGTCATCTGATGAGCCATTAAATGCGTTTGACATTTCTGAGCTTTGATGGAGACTTTTCTGCGCATCTTCTGAATTGCAATCTGGCCCACTGACACAGCAGACTGCTTTCTCACCTAACACCTGAAAAGGTGTTTTCCTCTGCCCGATGGTCCTTTTCTTAGCTTCTTGAATATGTTTCTTTTGATCAATACTAAGGATATCTTTTGTACCGTTGGGACTGGTGATTACTTCAACGTTCATAACCCATTCCACATTTGTTGGAATTTGTTTCCAAACAAGAGATAGGGCTCGATGCTTCTGACACAAGATAAATGATGCTCTACGATGCATATCATGGTGTCTTGCCATATTTTTGCTTGGTCTGAATAGAACACTACGATTTCTTTCAATAGTTTTGCATACTATGATCTTCACTTGCTCGTTTTGCAAACTTTACATTTCCGAAAGCACACTACGATCTCAGAGTTAGCTTCGGCAAACATCTGGACCACTCTACGATTACTGGAGAGGCCCTTCAAGGCAAATATACTACGATCCTGCCTTAGCTTCTGCATTCTGTTGATCAGTCGAATAGACTACGATTTTCTTCAAGGCCTATCTATTTCTTTCTAGCCATAGATCAACCTAACTTATTTGATCTCTTTCTCTATACAAGTGAACATTAAAGGCTAAGATCGACCTAACAATTTTTTTCTATCACTAAGTCCTTGTACATATATTCCTCGAAGGACTTTACACATAATCATGAGCATTTACAATAAACATCAAATCACAAAATGCATTCTTCCAACATAGCTGCCTATGGGTTTAATTTCAAATCTATTCATGTTCACTGTGATAATACAAGTGTTATAGCTATAACTCATAATCTTGTCATGCATTCTAGGACAAAGCATATTGAGATAAGATGTCATTTCATTAGGGATCATGTTCAAAATGGAAATATTTATCGCCACTATATCCCAACTGAAAATCAACTTGCTGATGTGTTTACAAAACCTTTAGATGAATCCAAATTTAATAAGTTAATAAGTGAGTTATGAATGCTTAATTTACAACTATAGTACTATCTTCTAAAAAATACTAACTTTGCAGGAAAAAAATTCATTAACCGATCGTGGAGTAATACTCATCGATCGTGGACTTCAGAAAGAAACACAAACTCAGGGGGGAGCTAAGGGCAAAATAGTCTTATCCTCCTAACTAAAATTTCGTGACCCCACTCAGCGAAAATTTAAAAAAGGAAGTTTCAAACACTCTTTAAATCACCGTTTCTTAATTTCAAACTCACATCTGAATTTCAAACACTCTCTCTCTCCCTCGCTAAAATCCTAGATTTGAGTTACAGAACACTCGGTTAATTTCGGTTGTTTCAGGAAAATCAAATAAATCAATGGCATCTTCAACCGTGATTCCTGGACACCAGCTATGCTTTAAAGAATTCAAGGATGTCGAGCCAAAATATCACAGAATCCTCTCTCTTCTGAAGAAAACAGGACTGTAAGAAGCTCTGGGGACGAGTACAAGGATCTACCCCAAATTGGTGAAGGAGTTCTACACCAATGGAGTTTACAAAGACAACGTCCTTACTACAAAGGTTAAGGATGTGACGATTCGACTGGAAGTTGTTGACATAAATCATGCCTTAGGTTTTAAATCTAAGGGCATTACTTCTTTAAGCTTCATCGACCTCAAGGAGGGACTAAAGAGAATGCATCACGAAAAGAACCAAAATCTGAAGGGGTATAAGAAGAAAGAGTTTCCCCAAAAGTACGAGTTTCTGGCTGACATTGTTGGGAAATGTATTTGTTACAAGAATTCTGGCCATGATTATGTCAAAGAGGTGCAACTAAAGCTCATGATAGCAATCTGCTTTAAGTCTCAGCTAAACTATGGAGCTCTTCTTCGGGAGTAGATTGTGAAGTGGATTCTTAGCTCTTAGAAAGCAAAGAGTACGAGAAAAATGTTCTATGGAAGATTTCTCAGCATTATTCTCCAAGAAGCTCTGGGAAACAATATTGAAGATCGTGAAGGTGAACCTCTGAAAGCCAACAAGAGAATGACCCAACAACTCTTTGTAAACTGGAAAAGGAATCTAGCTGAGAATGTGAAGAATTATCGATCTGAGTCTAGTGAAAGGACTAGGGAGGTTATGAAACCTTTTCTACAAGAAAACTTATCTGTTGTGAGGGAAGTTGAAGAAGAAGTAGACCAGGAGCTCTCTACTCTGGTCAGGAGAAGCGAGGGAAAGAGAAAGTTACAGACTATTATTCAGATGGCAGAAGAGCCTCAAGGATCAACAATCGAAGTACCTCAAGGATCTGATCTTGAACTCTCTAGCTAATCTCTTGCAAAGGAAATTTCTTAAGATGAAGATCAGCTCAAGAAGAAGAATAAGAAGAAACAAACTGAAGAAGAAGTTGAAGAAAAGACGACTTTGTCTCAAATGCTTTCAAAGAAAGGAAAATGCGGTCTACGTTTAAAGAAGTCCTCCCTGATCACGATCGTGGAGAATACAAGCACGCCGATCGTGGAGTCAAGAATTGTCAGCCAATCAGAAGAAAATATTGGGACAACGACTCAGCCTAAACAAATAAGTGTTGCTGCAAATGAACAAATTAATGGAGAGATAGCTGAATCTGAGCCTAGAAGAGTGAAGAGAAAGCTAATTAAAAAGGCCGATCTTGAGCTTAAGAAAGCAATGCTGAAGATTAAGGAAGAAGAAATGAGAATGATGGAACAGGCTAAAAGGACTGAGTCTCCATACTCTAGTTCTCACAATGAGTCCTTGGATCAAACCAGGATCATTAAAACTGTAATTGCCAACATCGACAATGCGGTTAGTCCGACTGCATCAGACCAAGTATGTATTAATACTGAAGAGGATCACAAGAGAATACTAATCAAAGAGATGCTCATATTGAGGGGGAGATCTTCAAAGTTCTTGAGCCGGCAAGTGCTCCAGCTGAGGGGGAGAAATCAGGAGCTCATCATGAAGCCCCATCTGCCCCTCAAGAAATGATATAGATTCTTGATGTTGAAGATGAAAGGGAAGAAGATGAAGGAGTTAAAATTATTGTCGAGTATAGAAATGAAGAAAGGAGCATCAATTATAACCGAATGTTCTCCTACCTGCCCATGATGCCCTTCCACAGAGTCCTACTTCTCAATTCTTGGGATCATATGTTCTAGACATTCAAAGCCTATCAAGCAGTATATGTGATTGCCCAAGAATACCCAAGGAACCTCAATTTTGCCAAAAAGTTAATTACCAATCATGTCTCTTTTATCCATGAACAAAAGTTATACTTCATTACCACTTCCTTCAAGTTAAATCACTATCCTTTATCAAATTTCCATCAATTTGATAAATTGCATAGGTGGATCGACGTTATTTCTAATCCACGAAACCAATTTCCAGTTACAGAGTCCCAACACTCTATGCCTGATGAACCAAATGAATCACCCATTCCAATCGGTGTACATCCTTCTCACATCACGATCACAGACCTTCTTGACACTACTACGATAGATCAAAATGACAACTCATCTTTTGACCAACCAATAAATGACTCAATAACTCATTATGATGTTCCTTCGTCCTCCAATAACTATTACTTCAATCTAGCTCTTGCTCTCTTAAACATGAAAAAATAGAAGACAAAAACCTCCCCTTCTGACATTCAGAAAATAATCGACCATCTCTCTCTACTTCCCACCAAGGATGAGTTAACTGAAGTTTCAGAGAAAATGGCCAAAGAGATGGAAGAAAACCTTGAGCCCCACTCTCTTATTATTCATCAAGGGTTTAACAACTTGATCGATGCTGCCAATACTCTTCCTGGTAATTTGGGATCTGAGCTCACCAAGAGATTAAAGGCGATCATAAAGGAGATGATATAGAGCAAAAAGGAAAGGGATCAACTTCAACTCAACTCTACGAACAAACATAAGGAAGCAGTTCTCCTTCTTCAAAAGACTCGGGAGGCGCAGAACAAGCTCGTTATAGAAAATCTCATAAGCATGCGTTCATCCCTAACTAAATTTAAAGAGTACCCCTTAACTCAGATAAAGCAAACAGATGATCTCTTGGCCATCATTCATCAACAAAAAGTTGAGACTGACACTATGGTCTAAGAGAATCGCAATGACATTACCTAGTCGCGTACTCAACTACGCGAACTGGTGCAAGGAATGAGTCGTTTATCTCAAGAAATTAGAACCTTAGATGCTGACATAAAGGGGGAGAATACTGAGAAAAGTAAAGGGAAGTCATGATCCCACTCCTTTCACACCACAAGGAGTATCTCACACTGGCCTAAGCATGCCTACTGGAGATCTTGCCTTCATGAATCAGACATGATCATAATGAACCTCTGGAGTAACATGAGATTGAAGAACTTACAAGGCAAAATGAGGCTAGCAAGAAAAGGAGGGATACGAATATCCGCATCCTCCAAGATTCAAGAAACCTAAAAGATAAATTTATATCCGGGAGTTGTCGTTTACACTCCTAAATTAACCTCACTTTCACTTTACAAATTCAAATAATTAGCAAAATAGTAAGTAAGGATCGATCCCACAAAGAGTGATTTGTTTTAGATTTATCCTATGATTTCTAATGAAAAGGGGATTTTGAATTAATTAACTAACAAGAATAAACTACTAAGAATAAACAATGAATAAAAAGCTTTAGTTCTTCAGTTCAGTATCACCTTTTTACAACAATAGATTAATAGTGTAACATTATTTACCCTTCAACGAAACTAATAGCCCTAGGTAACAACAAGCTCTAATGCTCGAAACTCCCCTTAGATTGTCACTCAATGAAACAAACTCTTCACAAGATTCTAACCATTATATAACCTAGAACAAGCTCTCTAGATTTAATATAACAACAGCATTAAGAATTAAGGAATTAGACTATTCCAAGCAACAAACACATAAGCTCATATTATTTAACTTGTCTTCTGATAATAATAGCAATACTCAAAAGCTTGCCCACAATCAGGTATTACTAATTACTAGTTGTGATTATTCTTTGATCTAACATATGATATTCGTTAACCAAATCAATCCTGCAGAAATCAAATCAGTTAAGCCCAATAGCATTCAGAAATTAAATTAGATTATGAAGAATGAATTTCATGTGTGAAGGAATAAATAATGAATACTCAATTAACCATTAAATATAAATAAGGTTCAACATCCCTTAGAACTGAATAAAAAGAACTTAGCTCATGTCTTTATTCCTCCAATGTTGTAGATGACAGAATGTAGTAGATGATTCAATGAATAAAACCCTAACTATCATCCTCTATTTATAGTGCTAGAAAAAGTCTTAAATCCTGTGGGAATTAGAAATCTAAATCCTAAAAGGAATTACAAATCATAACTAGTTTTCATAAAGAAAAAGAATCTAACTTCGAAATAAATCTTAGTCTAAAAGATATCCTAAATCTAATAGAAATATCAATCCAATTCCATGTATAAATCTACCAAAATCTGTTTTTAGAAACTTTCCAAAACTCCAAGATTTCCCAATTTTCCCGCTCAAATTCGCCCATATTTCCTGCTACGACGTCCTTTGGTAAAACGACCATAACCTTTGATCCGGGAGTAGTTACGGGGCCTATCAAATCAAAGACATCGATGAGATCTACAACTTTCGTTCTTTGAGAATTGACAGATTCTGGTTGCATCAAGGTCGAAATCAGACTCCAAGTGACTGCTGTGTAAATTGCAACTTCCAAACTTTGAGGTCCAACATCCGTTTGGTAAAAAGATCATAACTTTTTCATATGAACTCCGATCAAGACAATTCAAGATGTTTCGGAAAGCTAAAGAAGAACTCCACAATAAAATCCAAGTCCCAAGCCAAGACCATGCATCTAACTTAATGCTAAAAACCCTGCAATTTTCCTTTTTTTCCTCATTTCAACTCCAATTCTTCCTGAAATCATTAAACACCTTAATAAGCTCATATACATATGAAACATGTAATAAAACTAAACATAAAGGAATCAAAATAAATGAATAATATGAACTCATCAAATTCCCCCATACTTATCCTTTACACGTCCTCGTGTAAAACAAAAGTTTGATTTCTAGAAAAAAATTATTCAACCATTATGTCAAAAGGTTTCAAGATACAAATCATGACTTTAAACACTAAACTAACAGAAATCTAATCAATGCCTCATCAGTTAACTCACAATTAAAAACCTTACCATTTTACCAACGAACTTCATTAAACCAACCTGTAACCACATAAAAATCTTTCTTACAGTCCACATACTTACTCAACTTGAATATTATGGAACAAAAACCGTGCACACCGACTCACAACCAAGAACAAATTTTCCTTGCTTTTTAATTTTTTCATAGAACCTTTTCTTTAGCACAGATGAATGTATTTTCATATTTTTCTTGTATTTTCTTTTCTTTTCTTGACATGTGCAATGTCTTATTTTCTTAGGCTTTTCAGAGTTACCCATGTAGTGAACTTTCCACCAACAACTCCCAAACCAGATGATCTTAGGGCACTGGGTGTAGAGGCACCCCTAGGGGTTACTTATTCAAGTAACAAAGGCCACAAAAGTCGACTAGTCAAGCTACTTTCACCCATCACACTTTTCAGCGTGAATATTGATGCTTCCCGAGGCTTGGATACCCAGTTATTTCGCACAATTGACATTGAAGCGGATTTTCAATTTTCATTTTTTCCTTCTCTTCTTTTCTTTTTTTCATTCATCATTTTTTTCACATGGTTCTGCAACAACATAAGCAAGTTAAACAATTCTAAGTCATGAAATCAGTGCACATAGACAACTCCACAAATAACTTAGCCAAATAAACATGCTTCTCATATTCAAGTACTCATGTATCATAAATTTAATTTAAATCAATTACTATGAATCATGGCTTAGTTTTCATCATTCATCAACTAATTAAGCATCAAGCAAAATATGGATTTTAGCACCGATTTTCAATCTTTGACTTTAATCTTTTTAACACATAGCCAAATAGAATCATGAAACCAAAATTTTCAAAAGCATTAATTTTTCAATTTCTTCATCAAAATTGGATCAATATTCCTAAATCTCCCCCACACATTATTCTCAAACCTTACATTGTCCCCAATGTAAGAAAATCACGTAAAGAAAAAAATACTACTAGCTAACATGCAATAAAAAAACTAAAAGTGAAGGGATAGAAAAATACAATATGAGATCTTGGGTTGCCTCCCAAGCAACTGCCTTGTTTATTGTCATTGGCTTGACATCATCATTCTCATCCTATGTAATTGGACTTGTGTACTTCAAGTGGACTGGTAACAGTTTTAATTTATTAGGAGCATCCTTCAGATCCTGATTTTGCTCTATTTCAACCATCAAATCCTCCTTGTATAATTGTATTTGATCAAAAGATTCCTGCACTATAGAGTCAACAACGTTAGTAAAAAAAAATAGAATCAACAATATCAAGATACATTTTAGTCTCATATGGGCTGGATATGTGCCTTATCAAATTCTATAGTTAAGGTCCCATGGTATGTATTATGTAGTGTTTTTGTTGTTTGCACAGCTGTATCACCAATATCCTCTTTGTAAAGATCTGCAAAACTTATAAAATTTCTCTCCTTTTTCGTTTGTTCATCCTTTTTCAGACTTTGAATACCTGATTTCTTCTTCAAATTCAGTAGTAGCCTCAAGCACTTCCAACTGGTTTCCACTAGTGAACTCTTCATCACCTTTAAGTTCATGTTCCCTATTCACCATTTCTTCTAGGAATTTTTCATTAGACTCTGTATACCACGTTGAATTTTTTCCAACTTTCCAATTCCTTGTTAGAACTTGGGGAAAAGGTAGTTTCGGTTCATAAGTTGAAAGACATGAAAATTTGTGCTTGAGTACATCACTGCTGCCTATTTCACTATTGTCGAACTTGCTTTGTATTAACTTTCCTTGTTGTTGATCCTCTGCACCACATCTCAATGTTATGGCACTTACATTTTCAATAGTTTAAGAAAGTGACCTTCCTACTGTGGTTGCAAGCTGACCAACTTGGT
Organism: Panax quinquefolius; assembly: GCA_020205615.1. NCBI lineage: Eukaryota > Viridiplantae > Streptophyta > Magnoliopsida > Apiales > Araliaceae > Panax > Panax quinquefolius. The sequence goes on from CM035155.1 coordinate 57,150,260, forward strand.
CCCTCAGATCTTGAACAGAAGTTCTTGTCTCCTGCTGGAATTGTTGTGTCTTACTCATGAACTGTTGTGTTTGGTTCATGAATGCCTTAAACATATCCTCCATAGATGTCCCAGAATTGACATGTACTTCTTGGTTTTCTGTGTGGTACTGAGGTTGAGCTTGCTGAAAACCTTGAATATTCCTTGCAGCCATTTGTCGAACTATAGCAGTTAATTCAGAAACCTGTTGCTCAAGATTACAAGTGCTCACTTCCTTTACCCTTTGTGATGTATGAGTCATCCTAGTACCATAATGTTATGAGTTGGCAGCCATAGTTGTAATTAAGTTCTTTGCAGCGTCTGGAGTTTTGTCTAACAGTGCTCCTCCACTAGCCGCATCGATCATACTTCTTTCCATTGGTAGCAACCCCTCATAAAAGTACTGGATCAAGTGATGGTCATCAATTCCGTGAGGTGGACAATCGGAACACATCTTCTTGAACCTTTCCCAATACTCATAGAGAGTTTCTCTCTTGAATTTCCTGATTCCACATATCTCCTTCCTTAGGTGGGCGACTCTTGATGTAGGAAACTACCTCTCCAAGAATAGCCTTTGCATATCAGTCCATGATCGTATTGATCCTGAAGGTAGATAGTATAACCATTCTTTAGCCAAATCTGCTAATGAGAATGGAAAAAGTCTAAACTTGATCTGCTCCTCTGCCATTCCTTGTAATTTCATCGTGGAACACACCACGTGGAACTCCTTTAGATGCTTATATAGATTTTCACCTATAAGATCACAAAAAGTAGGCAAAAGATGAATTATTCCTAAGTTAGGTTCAAAAGCAACATCTAAAGTAGGATATTCAATACACAATGATGATTGATCAAGATTGAGAGTAGCTCATTCTTTTAAAGTCCTATTATTGTTAGGCATCGCCATCTTTTCCTCCTCAAGTGATGGAACAAAAGCTTCTTCTGTATCTACAATTTTCTTTATCTCTTGATCAAAATTTAGGTCAATAGAGTGAAAGGATTGAGTCATAAAACACGAAGAAAAAGAAAATAAGAAAAAAGAAAAACGAAGAATAAACAAAAAAAAATAACACTCCCCGGCAATGGCACCAAAATTTGGGAGTTGTCGTTTACACTCCTAAATTAACCTCACTTTCACTTTATAAATTCAAACAATTAGCACAATAGTAAGTAAGGATCAATCCCATAGAGAGTGATTTGTTTTACATTTATCCTATGATTTCTAATGAAAAGGGGATTTTGAATTAATTAACTAACAAGAATAAACTACTAAGAATAAACAATAAATAAAAAGCTTCAGTTCTTTAGTTCAGTATCACCATTTTACAACAATAGATTAATAGTGTAACATTATTTACCCTTCAATGAAACTAATAGCCCAAGGTAACAACAAGCTCTGCTACCCGAAACTCCCCTTAGATTGTCACTCAATAAAACAAGCTCTTCACAAGATTCAAACCATTATATAACCTAGAACAAGCTCTCTAGATTTAATATAACAGCAGCATTAAGAATTAGGGGAATTAGACTATTCTAAGCAACAGACACATAAGCTCAGATTGTTTAACTTGTCTTCTGATAATCATAGTAATACTCAAAAGCTTGTCCACAATCAGGTATTACTAATTATTACTTATGATTAGGAACAATATCAATTACACGTAATATTATTCCTTTATCTAGCATATGATATTCGCTAACCAACTCAATCCTGCAGAAATCAAATCAGTTAAGCCCAATAGCATTCAGAAATTAAATTAGATTATGAAGAATGAATTTCATGTGAGAAGGAATAAATAATGAATACTCAATTAACCATTAATTATAAATAAGGTTCAACATCCCTTAGAACTGAATAAAAAGAACTTAGCTCATGTATTCAATCCTCCAATGTTATAGATGACAGAATGTAGTAGATGATTGAATGAATAAAACCCTGACTATCATCCTGTATTTATAGTGCTAGACAAAGTCCTAAATCCTGTGGGAATTAGAAATCTAAATCCTAAAATGAATTACAAATCATAACTAGTTTTCATAAAGAAATAGAATCTAACTTCGAAATAAATCTTAGTCTAAAAGATATCCTAAATCTAATAGAAATACCAATCCAATTCCATGTAGAAATCTGTCAAAATCTACTTTTATAAACTTTCCAACTCCAAGATTTCTCAATTTTCCCGCTCAAATTCGCCCATATTTCCTGCTATAACGTCCTTTGGTAAAACAACCATAACCTTTTATCCAGGAGTATTTAAGGGGCCTACTACCTATCAAATAAAAGCTCTCAACGAGATCCACAACTTTCATTCTTTGAGAATTGATAGATTCTGGCAGCTTCAAGGTCGAAATCGGACTCCAAGTTACTGCTGTGTAAATTACAACTTCTAAACTTTGAGGTTCAACGTCCGTTTGTTAAAAATATCATAACTTTTTCATATGAACTCTGATCGGGACGATTCAAGATATTCCGAAAAGCTAAGGAAGAGCTCTACAATAAAATCTAAGTCCCAAACCAAGACCATGCATCCAACTTAATGCTAAAAACCCTGCAATTTTCCCTTTTTTCTCATTTCAACTCCAATTCTTCCTGAAATCATTAAACACCTTAATAATCTCATATACATATGAAACATGTAATAAACTAAACATAAAGGAATCAAAATAAATGAATAATATGCACTCATCACTATCTTTATTTGATGTATCAATTTTGAACTATAATTTTCTTGAAAAACATTAATAAATTCATGATTATCTTCTAGAGATTCAGTTACTCACTAATCATTAAGTCATGTTTATTTTCAAGAAAATTGCATTATAAATCGATGGTATGATGCAAATATACTTGGCTATGTTAACATCAAATAGGGGGAGATTGTTGGGAGTTGCATATTTAAATTTGATGTTAAAATAAATAAATGTGCATGCATTATTCACATTATAAAGTTCTTATTAGATCATATGTGCAAGGACTTAGATTAAAGATTAAAATTTTTAGGTTGATCTGAGCTTAATATTTATCTTTCTGTAAAATCTCTTGTAGTAGAAAGATCAAACTTGTTAGGTTGATCTTATGAGTTGTAATACATAGGCAGAATAAAATTGCGGAGATTGCAAAAGCCAAAATCGTAGTCTGTTGAGCAAGCCTATCAGAATCGTGAAGAAATTTGGTGAGTGCCTGTCAAGTTAAGTCAAAATCATAGGCACTGCTCTAAATCGTGGAGTCTTTAAAACATTAGGATCATAGTCAATCAAGCACTGTCAATGCTAAGGCAGAATCGTAGAGTACTCTATTATTCTCATCAGAGGCAGTCAAGTATAAATCGCCTGCAAGCACTTATCATCAAGACCACGATCGTAGTGTTCATTAGTAAGCATCAAAATAGTTGAAGATCGATTTTGATAAACAAAAATGCCTGACATCATCAACTGACATTTGAACGTTGATATAATTGAGAAACCCAATGCCCTCACCAACAACCTTAATTGAATTGAAGAATTAAAAAGTAAGAAGAAACGTGACTACCAACTAGTCTACTGATAGTGACGTTTCAGAGGTGTTAAGTGAGAAAGAAGATTGTTGTGTCAGGCAAGTCAAAAAGAAGCTTTCACATATGGATGTCAACATCAAAGTGCTCAGAATGCTCGAAACATTAAATGCTCAAACTGAAGCCTCTCAACAGGAAGATTTCAAAGGCTCCTATATAAGGCTAATAGATTGAAGATGTCAAGTAAGCAAGAAACAAGAACGTAAAAGAAAATCACAAGAACATCTGACAAATCTTCACTCCATGATTCAGCTAAATCTTTCTTCGCTACTAAGTTAATCAGAACTTGGGTTTAAAGAACTTAGTAGCACAACAACAACAACTTCAACTAAACTCATTGTAGAGCTGCCAAACCTGCTAGGTTTGAAGAGTACTTAGTGTACTAACATTCCAAGTCTGCTAGGCTTGAAGAGTTCTTTGTGAACTAGCTTTCCAAGACTGCTGGTCTTGAAGGAATCTCAGTGATTCGAAGATTGTATCAATATCCTTAGTGGATTTCCTACTCGTGGAGTAGAAGAGTGGACTAGAAGTCTTGAGTGCTCTGAACCACTTAAAACACTGTGTCATTTACTTTCAGTCTCTTTAACTGTTATATCTGTTATAACTACTGTTTGATTTATAACATTGATTTTATCTTAAGGGGGATAACTAAAACATATATTCTAATGTGCTTAATTAATCATTTAATTAACAAATCTGTTAAGTTACTCTTTGAAAAGAAAATTTTAAAATATTTATTTAACTCCCCCCCCCCCCCCCCCCCCCCCCCTTCCCCCTTCAGATAGCTTTTGTGCCTCTCCGGAACTAACACATTGGTTTCATTTGTCCTAGTACATCTCCTTGGGGTGCTCCTGTTTTATTCGTAAAAAAAAAAATGGGAGTATGCGACTCTGCATTAACTATGGGGAGATAAACCATGTCACCGTCAAAAATAGGTACCCATTACCTCACATTGATGACTTGTTTAACCAGTTGCAAGGTGCTCAATTCTTCTCAAAGATCGATCTTCGTTCTAGGTATCATCAGTTAAAGATAAAACTGATGACATTCCAAAGACTGCTTTCAGAACTCGATACGGGTATTATGAATTCCTAGTCATATCTTTTGGATTTACTAATGCTCATACGGCCTTCATGGATATGATGAACCGAGTATTCAAGGAATATTAGGAACATTTTGTGGTTGTCTTTATTGATAACATCCTCATTTACTCCAAAAGTCGTGAAGATCATGAACAACACTTGAGGTTGATACTCCAAAAGCTTCGAGAAAATAAGTTATATGCCAAGTTAAAGAAATGTGAGTTTTGGCTTGAGGAAGTAGCATTCCTTGGGCACGTGATATCAAAATATAGAATATCAGTTAACCCGGCGAAGATTGAAGCAATACAAAGTTAGGAGTAATCTAAGTCAATAACCGAAATACGTAGATTTTTGGGCTTAGCTGGTTATTATCGGAGATTCGTGGAAGGATTTCCTCGAATCGCCACTCCATTAACTCAGCTGACTCAAAAAGATACTCTAAAGTTTCCAAGAACTCAAGAGGAGACTCATTTCAGCACATGTTCTGACAATACCATCAGGTTTAGATGGATTTATCATCTATATGATGCTTTAGGCAGAGGTTTAGGATGTGTTCTCATGCAACATGGGAAAGTCATAGCCTTTGTCTCATGACAACTCGAAGAATATGAAAGGAATTATCCAACTCATAATCTACAGTTGGCAGTAGCCGTTTTCGCTGCTAAAGATCTGGAGACACTACATGTATGGGGAGAAAGTGGAGATCTATACAGACCATAAAAGCCTCAAATATTTCTTCACCCAAAAGGAACTCAACATACGGAAATGACGTTGGCTTGCGCTATTGAAAGATTACGACCATACCATTCAATACCATCCTGAAAAAAGCGAGTGTGGTAGCTGACGCGTTGAGTAGAAAATCGTATGCAAGTAAAAGTGCGATATTGTCAACACAAAGACCCATTTTGTATAACTTACAAAGGATGGAGATAGAGTTAAAAACTCCAGAGACCCACGTAAAGATGGAAAATAAACGAGTAGTACCGACTTTAATTGATAAAGTTAAAGATGCTCAAGCTACAGACTCGGAGCTGATGAGTATGAAGAAAAAAATACAAGAAGGTTTTATTCCAGAAGCAAGAATCGACGAAGAAGGAATACTTCGAGTCAATTCCAGACTTTGTGTTCCTAACGACTTTGATTTGAAGTATAAAATTATGATGGAAGCACACAACACACCGTTTACAATCCATCCCGGGAGTACCAAAATATATCGTGATCTTCGACATACATTTTGGTGGAGCAATATGAAGAGAGAGATCACAGAGTTTATCTCAAGGTGTCTAACTTGTCAACGTGTCAAGGCGGATTATCAAGTGCCAAAAGGTCCATTGCAACCACTTAAAATTCCATAATGGAATTGGGAACACATCAATATGGATTTCATTATGAATCTTCCCAAGGTTTCTCAAGGCATAGATGCAATTTGGGACATTGTCGATAGATTAACCAAGTCTGCTCATTTCTTACCTATACGAGAAACTTATTCACTTAAACATCTTGCTCGTATGTACATAAATGAGATTTTAAGACTGTACGGTATGCTAGTTTTAGACACTTGAAATTTTGCATTCCTGTTACTAACCCTGCACGATGGCAGAATCGTCTTCTAGAGATAAGTTTTCAATCTCGGAGACAACCCTTGAGAGATTCAATTCCAACCTCGGAGATAACTCTGAGGGATCCAGTTCAAGTTCCGAAGATAACCCCCAGAAAAGTCAATTTCAACCCCGGAGATGACCCCGGGATACTCAGTTCAACCCCGAAGATAACCCCGGGAGGTCAAGCCAACCTTAGCAATAACCCTGAGGACATTCACATTCAACAGCAACCCAATCTCAGAGATAACCCTGAGAAACGACTGCTACATCTATGCTAAAGCCGAAGATAACCCCATTGGGGGTAAAATTGTCATTTTGCCACCTCAACATCACATTCACGTCATCTCAAACACAATTCAATCCACAATGCGTACCAAGGTGTCCCACAAGAACCATAGCTCAAATCCCGAGTGACAACTGCACAAGACAATACAATAGATGGACTTTGAAGACTTGGAGATCTGGTCATGGACACATCATCCCGGCTTCATACATCCTCTAATCCCATGTCATTGTGTAGCTCTCGACAATAGCATTCCAAAAAGGTGCATCACTCCTTTATCGGATGCCCGAATTAAAAGTTATAAAGGTTCGAGCAGACAGTGCGTAGCCCAAATGCACGTACTTCGAGACGATGAGACCCGCATGGCCCAGGTAATCCCAGGCTACCGCGGGTTGACCCGCGACCATTTAGTATTTAAATATGAGCTTTTGGCAGCTCATTTGAAAAAAAAGGAAAATGAGAGAAAAATCTATCCATTTCAGCCTGTAACCCCTGCTAGATTGCTCTAAACTGAGTAATTCTTCTCTCTATACACTTGTAAGCTTGTGTTTTGTAACATACTAAAATTTAACCGGTGGAAATTGAGTTTTCAGGCGTCAAAAGCTATCTGAGGTCTTCTTGACAGCCCACTGTAAGATTTTTTTAGATTTTTAAGCTTTCTACTACTTATATATATATATATATAGTTCTGTCAGGCCTGGAGTTTACTTCGTGGCTTTTTACTGCTTTTATATATATATATATATATATAACGATAAAAATGGCCACGAAGTAAACTCCTTGCCCGACAGGAATGTAAATATATATATATATATATCACTCTTATACAAATATCTGCTTTAACTGCTTTTATATTGTAGATATTTAATCTCTCAGCCTGTGGGCTAGATTTGCCTAAATCTAGCTATTTCTAACTTTGACCGGTTCAAAGAGACTAAACTAGAACCATTGAGGCTAGAATGGTTTAGATTTACTTAAATCTAGTTCTTTTTTCTAGCTTTTGTACATTTTGCTCTTTCATGTAAGCCTAGGAATCATGTGATCACAGATTCAGACTCTGAATCTAGATTCAATTCCCATGATAGACATTTCTCAGCTACAACCAGCTTGTAAATCATCTACGGTGTCTGAATATCCTTAGATGGCTCTCATGCCCACAAGAAGTTCGGCATTGCTATGTATCTTATTTTCTTGAAGATGCCTCGCATCTCAAAAATAAAAGCAATCAAGTCGAACATAATAAAATGGAAGTATCAAAGGCCTCAATTACTATTGAGCATAAGGGTTTGAAAAACTCTGTTTTATAAAACTTCACTGCTATATCTTGCTAAAATTAAACTTTTATACAAAAGTCAAACCCTTTCTATATAGGTGCAAATGAGGCATAGCACTACTTCCAGATAATTGTACATAAGCCCTACACATACACACATATGCAGATAAAAGTTAATGAAAAGTGGCGGTAACCGTGTTATCACGTAAGTCGGGGGTTCCTAACACCTTCCCTTTGCTTAATCAAGCCCCCGGACCCTAACGAATCTCGATTTCTAAGACCAGTTAAACAGTGTCAAACCATTGGGTCTTTGTGCAAACCTTTTCTTGGTTGAGTTGGTGCAACCATTTAAAATTACCAACTGGAGACTCTAACAGTCAAATCGTCGACATATACATGTCGGACCTTTTCAAACAAAACTCACCTAAAATGAGAACACCAAAAGACAAGAACAGAAGATGGACAATAAAAATCCCGACGTCGACACCAGTATCCATAGTTTTTGATCGAGACCCAAGAATCACTTCACGATTTTGGGTCAGCTTGCAGAAAGCTATGGGCATTGATTTACGATTCAAGTCTGCATATCATCCTCAGACGGATGGACAATCAGAAAGGACTATTCAAACTCTTGAAGATCTATTGAGACTCTGCGTACTAGACTTCAAAGGAAGTTGGGACAAGTACTTACAATTGGTGGAATTTTTTTACAACAATAGTTATCAAGCAAGTATAGGCATGACTCCATTCGAGGCGTTATATAGACGAAAGTGTCGTTCTCCAGTATGATGGGACGAGGTGGGTGAAGTAACGTTGTTGGGACCAGAATTGGTACGCATGACTACGGAAAAGATTCAAATGATCCGACAATGTATACAAACCTCACAAGATCGACAAAAGAGTTATGCCGATCTTCATCGAAGGGACGTGGAGTTCAATGTCGGAGATCATGTATTGTCACATGTTGCTCCATGGAAAGGAGTTAAGAAATTCGGAAAGAGAGGAAAGCTCAACCCTCGATTCATTGGTCCATTTGAAATCCTCAATCGAGTAAGAACTGTGGCCAATATACTCGCCTTACCATCAAGTATATCTCGTGTTCATAACGTTTGTCATATATCTATGTTACGTAAATATGTGGAAGACCTAGACCACATTATTAAACTAGAACCAGATGAGATAGTGGAATATTTAACGTATGAGGAGGTACTTGTCAAGATCTTGGATAAGAAGGAGCAGATTCTACGCTCAAAGGTTATACCTCAAGTCAAAGTTTTATGGAGAAACCATGATATTGAGGAAATGACCTAAAAGTTAGAATCCGATATAAAAACAAGGTATTCTCACCTATTCGAAATACTAGGCACGTACATCAATTTCGAGGATAAAATTTTATAAGGAGGGGAGGTTGTAAGACCCCAACTTTTTATGAATAAAGATTTAATTTTCTCTAAATATTATTTTGAATAGTAAGGTGTTGATTTGATATAATGCTATAGTTATCGGTGATATGTGAAAATTTTACAAAGTAAGCAAGTTGTCATAAAATATTCGTTTGGTCAGAGAATATTCTTTTTATCGGGGAATATTCATACGACGGTCCAATCATTAGTGGACCCCATAACAGAATAACTGTCGAATATAAAAAGCGATAAAAATAACCTTTTCATAAAATAACAACAAGACTTTTACTGTGAAACTATTTGAAATACCCAAAGGATAAAGGTATAATGTCGTACGTTATTCTACGATTGGTACACTCAGATATTATTGCGCGATGACTTTGCAGTATTGCACAATGAGTACACCGGTATTGCACAAAGATCTCTAATTATTGATACTTACATAAGAAGTCACTCAGCTTCATTCAATAATTGCCACAGTAGTTGCTGCATAGTATCTCATATTATTGATTCAATTATTGTCACAATATATCTGCACAATATTTTATATTATTAAATCAATAATTGAGACGACACAGTTATTCATATTATTATTTGCATTATTAACAATGTCTAGAAAGTTCTGTCGAGGAAAGCGGTTATGTTATTTAATTGTGCGCCAATAAGGAGAAATCTTTATCGGAAAGCCCTCTCTTTCTTGGGAATGATCTGATTGTCAATATTTTGAGTTATAATATTAATGATGAATAATTGTTGAAAGATTAAAAATGTGTTTATTGAAGATAAGTAATTTATGGTAAATATTTATTCAATTTTTGATATAAATAGAGGGATTTGTCATGAAGTGTTTGTTGTAAGTTTGACTTATTATTCTATGAACCCCCATATGCCAATTTGTCAAACCGTCGGTAGAAAATTGTCTCAGTTTTATTTTATTATTATTATAATAATAATAAAACAGAAAACTTTTTATATAAAATAGAAAACTTTTTATAATATCTATAAAGTTGTTTGTTTTATTAGAATATAAATAGAATATATTATATTTTATATAAAGTTTTTGTTTTATTAGAATATTTTATTGCATAGTGTTGCATAGTAAAAATCAGATTTCGCCCGTGAAATTGTCTGTGAAAAACTTTATGTTCATCCGTGATTATTTTCTTAAATATTGCCTTGCCATTCTCCTATAAATAGGATGCTTAGTTAAGAAATAAAAATCACACCAAAATCAGAGAATTCTTCTTCCATAATATTTTGTGTATTTATTTCTAGTATAAGAATACTTCGAGTGTAGCTAATAGTGTAAGATTTTCTCAAGAATATCTTCGCTATACCAGTCAGATTTAGTCTCCTACTAAGGTAAAGGATGTTATTTTCTTCATACTCATAAGGGTTGTCATTATATTCCTTATTAATCTGTGAAAATAATCTGTCTACGTAGATTACCGCATGCCTAGTGAATAACCCTTCATATTCATTCTTTATTAAGTTGTAGTAATAATCTGTCTATGCGGATTACCGCATGATGGGTGAAAATTCATTTGCAGTTTCGTATATTTTTTCATACTCGTATGAGATATCATTTCTTTTGTACTCATCAAGGGATATCGTTTTCTTTCATATTTTTCTCTATTTATGGTAAAAAAAAATTATTGCTTATTTCCATAACCTTATTATTAAATGATAAAAATTCCTAAAATTGGTAGAATATCCTTGAGTTTTGCGCTTCATCTAGTATCGTTTCACTGAAATATTTGTTTGAACCTTCTTATTAAATTTTAATATTTTCAGTCGGGGTACTATTTACTCGGGATACTATTCACAAGGTACTATTCACGACAAAATTGGTTTTTTTTCTGTCTAAATTATTTTTGATACATGAATATCATTCTTGAATTTTACTTCGCAATTAGTTATCATGTTGACAATTTGAACATTCTTGAACTCTGGATAAATTGAATTATAAATCTTTAATATTTATCTTTAATCTCACTTGATTCATTTTTTATATCATTGTCATCATCCTCATATTTATATTGTGCTGAATGTCATCTTTGGCCCGTAGTGCAAAGATAGACTGTTGATTGGTATGATTATTATCAGGAGTTGTGTATTGGTATAATCATGACCTTTAATGTATAGATAAAGGTTTATGGTGAAAGTCTTCTTTGTCCCGTAGTGCATATATGGACAGGTGTTTGGCATGATCATGATCACCGGTGATACAAACGAATATCTTTGGCCCAAAGTGCATAGATAATTCGTTGATTGGAAATAATTATTGATTGGTGTTACAGGGATAAAATATTGATGATGGACTTTTAAATCATAGAAGATAGTAGACATCATGATTTACTTTACTCTTCTAATAGATTGTTATTTCCGATGCAGTTGTTGATCTAAAACTTATTTTCTATTGTATTTTATTAGATTTTTCCTTGTTGAGGACTAAAGATAATTTATTCTACATTATCTTAGTCATAATATTCTTTACTGGGCTAGTTGAGCTCACCATTTTCTTTCAATATAGTTGGGACTAGTCGAGGAATGGAGTGACGGTCCGAGATAGTCACTCTAGCAGTCTTCATTATGTTGTAAAATAGTATGACAATAATTGTAATGAAGACTTAATTTAAGTATGGATATTATCGTATTATGTACAGTGCAATATTTGTATTCAAACTCACAGCTTATATGTTATCGTATTTTGCACGATAGTTGCATAAATGAAGTTTGTATTTGGATTTTGTAACATGTATTTTGGCGACTCAAAATGGGTCGTGTGGACCTATTTTTGGGGAGTCAAACATTGAGGTTGCTCATTTTGGGAATTGATTAAGGGATTCGATTAGTGACTAGAAGGACATGATTATTTGGGCATTACTTAAGTAACTAAGGGTATTTCTGAACTTTTTTTGAAATCACATGTCAAGCACAAGACCCAGACATGTGCCAGTCACGAGACCATTTTTCAAGAAACTCTATAAATACCTCCTTTCATTTCAATAGAATGGACCTTTTGATTCTCTTTGAGCTGAAGACATTGAAGAAGACTCTTGAATCCTAAGAGTTTTCTTAGCGTATTCTTTCGACGATCGACTCTACGCTGTTCTTTTCTCCTCTTCAATCAATCAATCAAGACCGTACTCTTTGTGAATTTCTCTCTTTCTTAGTCAACACGAAACCCTAACTCTAGTAAGGTACAATTTTCTTACCCACAAGGTGTAATGTAGAAAGTTCTAATTCGACATCCAAAATTGAAAAACGAGATGTGTGAAGTTGAAAATTATATTATGACATCTTGGGACGTGGATAATTCTCACATAAATGTTAGAAATATCCGACCCATATATGCTCATATGAAATTACATTTTGATAAAAATGAAAAAAAAGTTAACATATTATATTTATGGTATTCTACATGTTTCTACTTATATTTCGATGTAGTATTTTACTATCATGCGTTAAGGTGACAATATAAATTAAATATTTGATGAATGAAATTTATAATATTTAATAAATAAAAATATGATAAAGTTAAAAAGAAGTAAAAAAATAAATAACGTATTTTTTTTTAAAAAAATAGAAACTACCCAAACAGGTGCCAAAGAAACACACTCGAGTCCCTTTTGCCTCACAAGGTTCGCTCAATATGTGATCGAATCTGTTCTGTAACTACTTATAAGTTGGATAAACTAATTTATAAGTAATTTTTATTACTTATTTAGGAGTTCGTATGATTTATTTTATGACTTATAAATTATATTTGAGGTAACAATTTATTACTTCTCAAAAAATAACATTTTAAAATAAATGAGTTTAATCAAATGTAAGGACTCTTCTACTCTTATTTTAATTATCTTTATAATATATTTTAATTTATAAGTTATTTTAATCATACACTTTTATAACTTATTTTAACTTATAAGTAAAAATGATACCAAACACTTATTTATAAATTATAACTTAAAATAATTTATAAATTTTTTATATTTTAACTTATAAGTCATTTTAAAATAAGTCATTTATAAGTATTTTAAAACTACCTGTGAGAAAAAAAATGCTCCCGTCGTTAATACCAAAGCCCTCCACTTCTCCAATAAAAACACCTCCCTCCATTTTCTCTCTCCTAAAATTCTCACAATCTCCATACGATAGCATTTGATTTTACTCCATTTTATCATCATCACAATCCACAATGAAGCTGAAACAACCACCAAGCTCCGCCTCTAAAACCCTCACCGCCACCACATCTCAAGACGCCCGGCTCCTCGTCCGTGAGACGCTCCGAATTAGCGCCAACCTTGCCTCCGCTCCTCCGTCGTCGGCGGGGTTGGAGACCGCCGGATTGAGGCCAACGCCTTACGAGGCCAATTCGCAAGAGCAATTTGTGGATTCGAGCTTGAGATTGATTTGTAGCGAGGAGATCGACGGTCGCCGCTGGAATTACTTTGGCCAGAATTACGAGGTCGGTTCGAATAAGTTCAAGAAAGGGTCAATTCGTGCTGTCAGCTTACAGTATCCTAAAGCTCCTGTTGATGTCAGTCTCTCCTCTTTAATATATTATTGTATTTTGAATGGTAATTTATTTTTGTTATTTGCTCAAGCAAAATTTTACTTCTTTAATCTACTGTGATATGTTTGTAAATTGTTATATATATGCATTTTACTTTCTGCCGTGTTTGGTTTCATGTCATCTGCTATTTTCGAAACTATAATATCTATATTGCAAATGCAGGACCATTCACTTTTCAGTTCATTTCTTTTTTTCTTTTCCAGTTTGTTATTTTCTAATACTGTCAAAACTCGAAAAGGAGAATCATACTCCTCCATCCAAAGATTTATTTTCCCCCCTTTCCTAATAATATGGTTTGCATAGGACATATATATATGGTTTTTCAAGTGAACTTTGAACGCTAAAGTTCTTTATTAGAAAAGAAATATTGAAAAAGTTATGTTGAAGTCCCATGCAAAACTATAAAACTTAATATTTGAAGAAATGTCAACAAAAAAGAAAAAAGAAGGATTTTTTTTAAGGACTGAGTATAGTTTTATAGTCTAGTCTACTAATAGTGGTAATTATTCTTGCACAAATAATTAGTAGTAACTAGTAGCACACACTTTCTATGTGCATATTCTTCATCATTTTATTGCAATGTTTATTTTAGACTGACTAGTTATCGATAATTATTTATAGGTAAGTCATAAGTGGGTGAATATAGTAGCTAGAAAGGAGTTAAGGGTAGTTAATTAGTTATTAGTGTAAAGTTATATTTATCCAATGGATAGTTACACAGATAATTAATTTTGTTACATGAATAAAAACTTGCACAGATATTGAGTTTCTTAAGTACAATGTCTTGTGGTTTGCATCGAATATTTCTGCAGGAGTTGGTGTCATTCATAAGATCTTATGTAGTTCCAGAAGGTTTCCCTGATAGTGTCATCCCATCATATGTTCCATACATGACATGGAGAGCTTTGAAGGTACCATATTGAATATAATGTAAATATTTCCCCGAGTCTAAAGTTAGTTTCTTGCTCCCATAAACTCCAAATGATGATGCCATTATTCCCCTGTAGCATTTTTTTGGCGGAGCAATGGGTGTTTTTACAACACAAACCCTTTTAAATTCAGTTGGGGTCTCCAGAAACCAAGCTATACCTGGGGCTGTAGCTATCAACTGGATCCTCAAGGTATGGCTGATGTTTATACAGTTTGCGCAAGTTAGTGCCTAAATTTACTATTGCAATCATAAGTTGATACAATTGGTTTTCATATTGGGGTTGATGTCCGGCTTTGAGAAATGGAATTAATTGTTTGGAGCAATGCATCAGCTTCATGATGTATTCTTTGCTACTTGGAACACACTTCTTGGGTATTGTTTTCTTTGTTCAATTTGAATGTTTGGAACTCAACAATGAGTTTACTAATATCCCTTATTCTTTCTCGCTTTGTATTCCTTTGATATTTATTTATTTATTTTATAAAAAAATAATGAGTTGATTGCTTCTTAGATTGAATATGAATTTCTTTTGTTGTCGAGATTTTTTTTTCTTCTTGCATAGTTGCTAAAAATAGGAATCCTAACACTTGAAAAGACTATACTGAACTCTCAAACCTAATGATTTATATTTTATAGAAAACAAGGTTTTATGATATAACTAGTGTCCAAGGTTTCCTGCAGCTTCTGCATTGCCTTACCGCCAAATAATCCATTTGAAAACTAATTCACAGCCAAATAATAGGTTCTAGGACTAGATCTCTCCTTCACATCAAATACTTGCATAGATTCTCCTTTTCTTCGTTTTCCTTCTCTTCCTTCATCCACTTTCCACAAGGTACACAATTATCCAAATGCAAAACGGCCTTGAACATTCGATTATTCCAGAAGCGACTAATTATAAGTCAAAAGTTTCAATATGCAACCTAATAGAGTTTGTTCCAAATAGCTTAGGAAACCAAGGAAATTGAAGATTTTAGTAGTGTGGTGATTTATTCATGTTAATTTACAAACTGAATGGAGACTTTGAGTAAAATCTGTTTGTGATTAATTCTTGTAATACCTATAAAAAAAGTTCTTATTAAAATTGGAACTCAGGAAGATTGTTAGTGTCAAGTTCTTTTAAGATTTTACCGCTATTGGAAACAGATTCGTTGGTGCTTTCTTGTACTTCTTAATGCATCAGGCCTTCTAACCCATCTTTCAGAGTGTCTAGAATGCTACTGCTGATATGCCATTCCATAAAAATAAAATCAATCTATATGTTTTGTCCGCAGGATGGCGCTGGTCGGGTTGGAAAGATGCTCTTTGCCCGCCAAGGGAAGAAATTTGATTATCATTTGAAACAGGTGACATTACTTTTAGATATAGTTTTTCACAAATGATTCTGCTTGATACCATCCCCCGTCACAAAATATAGGATCAATTTGGACTTTTTTGAAATGAATTTGAGATATTTTGAAATTCAAAATTAATATGAAATTATGAATTCATTTAATTTTAGATAATACAACTATTAAAATTGTAAATAAACTCATTGACTTTAAAAAGTCAAAATTGATCATATTTCTGAAGGGAGGGAGTACAATTTTTGGGTTATGATCAAATCTTCAATAATGATGTCTTTCAGCTTCGATTTACTGGCGATCTTCTGATGGAGTTGGGAGCTGGTGTAGAATTAGCAACTGCAGCTGTACCGCACCTTTTTCTGCCTTTAGCCTGTGCTGCCAATGTGGCCAAGGTTTGAGCTTTTCTTTATTTTTCTTATGCAAAATTAGCATGTGTGGGTGACATTGCGCGGTAATTTTACATTTGTCTTCATTTTTCTCTTGTAGAATGTCGCTGCTGTCACATCAACATCTACTCGTACCCCAATATACAAAGCCTTTGCTAGAGGAGAAAACATTGGGGATGTTACTGCCAAAGGAGAATGTGTTGGCAATATTGCAGATCTGGTATGTTTGTCCTGTTCTTTCTACAGTTTTCTAAAGTCTTAGATTGTACCCACTACCAAGGACATCAAAACCAATGTAGCAAGAAGTTTTGGCTAAAATTTCTATTTTCTTTAGGCTCATAAGACCGACCTGCTGAAATACCTTGCTGAAAAGAATTGGTTTTAATATAATCTGGCTCACTATTTCTAAGTAGAATTCACTTATTTTTCTGTTATTTCTATTAAGATAAATATTGATGTGTTGCTATTGCATGTGCTTGGTTATGCTTTCGAGCTACTAGTAATGTTGCCTGTTTAATGTTTAAAATAAAATAGCGAATCATGCTTATATAACACATATTATTGTGTTAGTGTTTGGTGGTGTAAATGTTTATAATTAGGCATAGTATATATTCCAATTGAAGCTAATTTCAGTGAATCATTTTCGCTGTGAAGATGGGTACTGGGTTGAGCATCATGATTGCAAAAAGAAATCCATCTTTAGTTACCACGTTTGCTCTACTCTTGTGCGGATATGTTTTCAGCTCTTACCAAGAGGTTAGGTGTTCTCAGAATATTCATTTCATATTGCGTAAAATTTTATTTTATTTTTTGTTGAGAAGTTGATTGAAATTTTCAACTACGTTAATGTGTTGTTCGCCAGGTTAAATCTGTTGTATTGCATACATTGAATAGAGCCAGATTCACTGTGGCAGTAGATTCCTTCCTTAACACAGGTTAGTTTGGGTGCTTTGTCTTCCTTTTTTTAATTCATTTTGGGACAGTGTTAGTCCATTCCCCCAACCATTAATTTTTCATTTAGTGACATGATATTGTTGGTTTTTCCTCTAAGGGCCGTCCTTAATGTGAGTTTCACCTACCACTTCAACTCGGCAGGCCCTGGGATATCATTTCAACTAGGCAGTGTTATCTTTATCTTTTTATTAAGATGTGTTCTTATAATTTTAGTCTAATCCTATATGGTTCCTAAAGGTTCTTCCTACTGTCACCGTAGAATGAGTTCATGTATTTCGTAGTAGATTATAAAGATCCATGTCCACCTTTTGCCTTGCCTCCAATAGCATTGTGCCAATGTGTTATCCTGGTCTCATCTTTTGAAGCAAAGTTGGAGGAGTTTAGTAGTCAAAAATACATCAGACAGTATTTCCTTTTTGAGATGATTAATTTTATTATATATTCATCCTGCAGGACGAGTACCCACATTGCAGGAAGGAAATGCCTTGGAAAATGTATTCAATTTACCGAGGTTGAAACACAGTCCTATCGTTCTAGGTACTTCTATCATTATGGCTTTCTTTTCCTTATTTCTTATGTGTTGACACACAAAGTTTCTGAATCTAGTGATTCTTTAGCTGTAACACAAATTTATTGTAACTTTTCAGGACCAAGATTCAAGGATGCATTCCAAGATGCGAACTCTTACCTCGCTATAGAGCCTGTTTTTGAGGTATAACTCCAGTCTTGGAGTGTAGAATATAAGATTCTTTTGATCTGGGACTTGCTGTTTCTCTTGCACACATCTGCAAGTGCATGTAAACTATTTTTTCTTAACTTGTTGCAATTCCTGTAATCTCAGAGAGAGAGATATGTCGTGACATATAATCCATCAAAGGGTAATATATATGCACTGTTCAAAGATCAAGCAAAACCAGATGACATTTTCAAAGCTGCTTTCCATGTAAGAAATCTGATCTTACTGTGTTATCTTTAACAAAAGAAGTTCGAGATTGTTATGGTTAAAGCTAAATTTGCTTGTGTTACAGGCTAATGTGCTTCTGCATATCATTCGTTCATCAAATGGGAATATGTCTTCCAAGAAACATCGTGAAAATGATCATTCAGTTTTATTGCCCTCTTCTGCTGATCTTGAAGCTCATATTGCAGAATCTTATAAGATGGTCTCAGCTTTGTTTGGCTCATTTAAGAGCAAAGCTAAAGAACAGGTAGGAGAAAGTACTTGTATCTTCCCTTAATTTATTAAAATCTGGTGATTCATTTTTTGATTTTTGTTAGCAAAATGATTGCTGGGCTGATTACCAGCTTAATCCTAATGTGTTCCTGTTTGTCAAATGCCAAATTACAATAACGCTAGGGCGTGCAATGAAGATACAAAAATAAGACACTTATCTGTTGATGCTTGTCATGTCCAATTGTTTCACCTATTGCTGGGGTAACAGAAGTCGTAATATCTAGTTTCAAATTTGGCTGTAGTAATGAAATGTTATCTTCCCATCATGGTTGATAGGTAGGTAGGTGTCTTGAATGAGCTAAGGTTTACAGACTATGACTGAATTGATTCTTACCACATCCTAAAGTACACTGGCCGGTAGGCATGAATTTACGGTTGTGGCAAGTACTCCAGTTAATGGTTTGCTTTACACAAGTCAGCTATATGACTTGTTGCCTGCTCGATGATTTGCAATTGTTAGATATTACAAAAATTATACTCATTTCATGAAGCTAATGACTCTTATATCTTGCAGGGATGGGTGATGTCAGAATCACATCTTAATCCTGGCCGAGCTCGGCTGTGTGAATTGTTTAAGTGAGGTGTATCAAACTCGTCGTGTCTACAACTTGGGATTGGATTTCAAGTGCTTAGATTGCTTCCTAATTGAAAACACTTGGAGAAGAGGTGTTGCACATGTAAGTGGGGGAAGCTTGCAGTATATGACTGAGCTCATGGTAACCACGGTTCCTGTGAATTGGTCAGTTCTCCATGGTAAGCATGTGATGCAACGAGTAAAGTGTTGTTTCTGCCTCGTCCAATTTATATTATGGAAATAAATGTATCAGTCTTAATAGATAAGCAAATTGTAATACATATATATATATATATTTGAACAAGGATCAAGAGCATTCTCCTTATCTAGCATTCTTCCTTAAATAACACTCCTTTATTAAAACTACGTCGTTTTGGAAGATTTTTAAAAAAACAAATGGGGCCGCGGATGACATTTTTATAAATAAAAGAAAAAGAAGTTGGACCACTCTCTTTTAAAAATTTTCAAAACGACATAATTTTAATAAAGGATGTTATTAAGGAGAATCTTAGATAAGAATAACGCTTCGATCTATATATATATATATATATATATATATATATATATATATATATAAATTTAAAAAGCAGTTTTGTCAAATATTTTGTAGAGTTTTTCTCTGGATAGTTTATCATTTTTTTTCCTCCAGGTTTTTCTATATTTTCTCAGGCCTGTTTCTGCTTTTATAGTATTATACATGTAGCCTTTAAAACAGGAGCATTAAGAACTTGCTGAGGGCTTTTTCGAGGAACATGGCGGACGTTCGAGGTATCAGCCCTTTCTTCTTTTTTTGAATTTTCTTAGCTGTGTTGTAGCCGCTTGATTGGTTGGTTGGTTGGTGCTGTATTTTGAAATTATTGTTTTGTTGTATAATACTTGTGTGAAATAGGGAGAGAATATGCATTTTTAATTTTGTAACATTTATATTGAAGGGGAAGTTTACACGGTACTTGGTAGTACTGTTTGTTGCTTTTAGTCACATCGACTTTCAGCTAGCTATAGAAACCTGTTATTAGCACTGCTGCCTTTGGTCATCTGATCCACCATCAAAAGAGAATTATTGTACTGGTTACTGCTCTGTTTGACAAATTTAATTTTAGATATTATTGTATTCATGCACATACTTGCACTGATTACAAGATGTTGACGCTTAACTTTAGTAAATTAAATTAGGGGAGTGATATTCATTGCGTAGGTGTACTTTGTGCTTTATTGTTTGTATGTTTATATCGGATTGAAATGAAATACACGAACGAACGATTATTTTTATCGGTCTATTTGTTTGATTATATACAATTTGTTTTTAGGGATATATTTCAACCTAGAGCCTAGGCAAGAGGTTGGGAGAGTTGTAGGGTTTTGGGTTTCTATTAGTTTGCTTGCAAAGAAGTTATTTCAATGTTACAAGTCTAATGAGTAACATGTTTAGTTGGGATAAATATTTTTTAAATCACTTTATTTTAGGTCGACTTACAAATAAATTATTAAATTTTTTATTTTTTTTACAGTCAACTCACTGAACTTTAGTTTACTAATAAAACATTTGTAATTCTGTTAAGTCTGCTGACTTTTAAAGCAGTCGAGTTGGAAAAAAAATAGCTTGTGCCTATAATTATCCCACGTGGCCTTGATTATGTGGATCTAAAAAAAAATTTATACCAAATGAATTTTTATGTAATTATTTACAAATAATAAAATAAATTAGAAAAGTTTGCCAAAAAATAAGAAAAATAAATAAAAAAATATATTTAAATATTTTTGTAATTAATGTCAAATGAATTTTTATTAATTATTTATAAATATGATAATATAAATTAGAAAAATTAGTCAAAAGAATAAGAAAATAAATGAAAAATATATTTAATTATTTTCTAATTAATATCAAATGAATTTTATTTAATTCTTTACAAATATAATAATATAAATTAGATAATAATTTCCAAAAAATAAGAAAATAAATGAAAACAAATATTAACCATACATACCTCTATTATTTACTTAAACCCTCACTAAAGGATTATTAAACGTAACAAAAACCATAAGCTGAAAAATAAAATGTGTATTTCTAATATAATATGTGTGTCAATATATATATATATATATATAGAAATTTCATCCATGACAACCGATTGTCATGGTCACTTTCTAACAACCGCTTTTTCAATCGTTGATCAACTAATCGGAAGGCTTAGATTGAAAATTAAAGCTTGTCAGTCGCTACAGCTAGTTGTGCCTGAATAACATGTTATAGCGGCTTTTATTTTAATATAAGGACCCCACATGGCCAACATGTTATCAGATTATTAATATTTTTAATATTTTAATACACCAACCGTTACACGTTGTAACGGTTGTGCCTTTTTTTTCTTTTTTTAAGCATTTCTCCAATTAATAGTCATGACTCAGCACATTGCGTAAACTTAAAAAAATATAAAATATTCTTGGCCGCTACAAGCTGTTTCGGTTGTTAATAAAAAAAACAAAAAAAAAAACTGCTAGCAGTTACAAGTTGTGCCGAGCTTGGAATAAAAAAAATAAATAAAAAAATCTTTTATGAATTATTTTCAAAAATTTGCTCCTAACCAGATTCGAACTCGCAACCTCTCGCTTCAAACCATCGTCATATGATCACCCGAGCACCATGAGCCTAGATATTCGTTTTTCTCAAGGAATAGTCTTTATAGTAAAACATTACATTTCCCCCAATATATATATATATATATATATATATATATATATATATATTAAGTTTAATATTATTATTCAGCAATTCTTATTATTATTATTATTCTATTATTATTATTATTATTATTATTATTATTATTATTATTATTATATTAAGTTTTTATGATAGGAAATGAATGCCTTATCTATTTATGAATGTGACGCCCCCAAAATAGGTATCCATCACTCATTTTGAGTTGTCAAAAATATGATATAGAAACAACTACAACTTTATTAATACAATTGTCGTGCAAAATACGACAACACATAAACTGTGAGTTTAATTACAAATATTGTCATCTAGACAATATTCACACCTAAATAAGTTCTCATTACAATTATTGATAGATTATTTTACAAAAATAGTGAGGACTACTAAAATAACTTCTAGAACCATCACTCCATACCAAACTAGTACTACTTTCGCTACATTCTAGCCTCTGAGAAGAAAAATGGAACAAAAAGGAAAATGGTGAGCTCAACTAGCCCGAAAAAGAATATTATGACTAAGATAATATAGAACAAATTATCGTTAGTCCTCAACGGAAAAAAATCGATAGAATATAATGAGCAACAAGTTTTAAATCAATATTTGCAACGAAAATGATAATTCATTAGAAGAGTTAAGTAGTGTATGAAATCTACTATCTTCTATGATTTTAAAGTCCATCATCAATATTTTATCCCTGTAACATCAATCAATATACATCTTGAATCAAATATTCATCTTTGAACTACGGGCCAAAGATATTCATCGATTAATTATTATTCATCTCAACATCTGCTTCATCTTTTGACTACTGACCAAAAAATATTCATCAGAAAATTATTTATCTTTGCACTACAGGCCAAAGATATTCAATTATATCATCATTTAGGACTAAAGATGATGAAAAATATTTTTTAAAAAAATGAATCCAGTGAGACAAAAGAACAAATATTAAGGATTCGTACTTTAGTTTATCCAAGTTCAAAAATATTTCATAATAAACCATTGTGGAGCAAAATTCAAGAATGATGTTCAAAACATGGATATAATCAAAGCTAGTAATCATAATAAACAACTTGGACAAAG
Organism: Panax quinquefolius; assembly: GCA_020205615.1. NCBI lineage: Eukaryota > Viridiplantae > Streptophyta > Magnoliopsida > Apiales > Araliaceae > Panax > Panax quinquefolius. The sequence goes on from CM035155.1 coordinate 57,173,274, forward strand.
AAAAAAAAATTAATTTTTTTGTGAATAGTGTCGTATATGTGAATAATGCCGTATACGTGAATAGTGCCGTATACGTGAATAGTAACCTCGACACAAAAAGACAAGAATTTTACAAGAAAAATCTTACCAATATTCCGGCATAATGATATTGAAAGAAATAATATCATTTATAAAAAAAACTAACATCCCTTACCTCAAAAAGATAATACTTCTGACTGGAATATTGGATATAGTGTTGAAGGAAACTTGCACCGTATAGCAACACTCAAAGTATCAAAATACTCACAAGAATACGCTCGATAATATAGAGAGAGAAAATTTTAGTTTCTGGTGTGATTTTCAATTCTAACATAAGCACCCTATTTATAGGAAAATGCTTAGAACACCAAAGCAGAAAATTTAATATAACATTAATATAAATAAAAAAAATTCACGCCCACCTAAGACCAACTGAATTCAGCACATTTATATCACATGTGGGGCCCACCTAATTGCAAAAAATGTTTTTCTTAAAAAAAAATTTAAAACTTCAAAAATCAATTATTCTGGAACTTCAATAATTCATAATAAATAGCTCTTTTATCAGAAAAATTTGAATCTTATGTCCATTCCATAGGCAATTCAATTCTCTACAACTTTGTAATTTTATGTTTTTCCAAATTCCAAGTAGAAATTGACCGAAATCCACATACGGATAATTTTACGGGCTATAATCTAATTTCAATCACAAAATGGGGCCCACCAACACACAAAACATGTGTTAAATATTTTTTATAACAAAAATACTCTTCTTCCTCATATATTCATATATCACACATTCATTGTAAAAATATCACCATTATTATATTATTATAATATAATAATATATTAAAATAAATTATTTTATCAGAAAAGATAACATATCAATTTTTAACAATTGTCACATTAAAATTTTCTCCATCTATATCCACATAAAATGAATATTTTTCTTATCATATAAATCAATAATTAATTATTCACAAATAATATTACGTAATCACAATCACAAATGACCCGAATTCGTTCCCCCGAAAGAGGGCTTTCCATAAGGATTTCTCCTTATTGACGCCGCATGATTAGGTGACCAAACCTCTCCTTGAAGCGAACTTTCTAGACATTGCCAATAATGCTATCTAATAATATTATTCAAATAATATGAATTATTGATCTGATAATGAAAAATACTGTGTAGTGATAATTATTGAAACAACAATAATATAAAATATCAACGTATCAATAATTGAATCAATAAAATAAAATATTGAACAGTAATTATTGTAACAATTATTGAGTAGTGTCTTCTTACGTAAGAAATAATAATTGGTATAATATCGTGTGTTTCTGTGCAACAACGTGTATTACTGTGTTTTAACCACCGGGTATTTCAACAGTGTTAACGGTAACAACTATGCCGTTATTTATAAAAACTTATATTTGTCGTTTTCTTCATCCAATCGCTTTCCGTTATGAGGCCCACAAAATTGCTTGTCAGTAAATGCGAATATTTCAAACGATAGAAATATCCCACGACCAAACGAATATTTCCCGACAACAATGAATATCTTATAACCACTTGCTTATTTAAGATATTTGCGCATTTTACCCATAACTAACCACATTAATCAAATCAACCCTTATTATTTCAAAATAATAAATAGAGAAAATTCAATTTCATTTATAATAAATTGGGGTCTTACAATGAAAATGGTAGTAAATTGGTAGAGTGGAATTTAAATGATGGAACATTATAATAATTTATTTTAATAATCTTAATATTTATTTTTATATTAATATTAATAGTTAAGCCATGTTCTTTTATGAATCCATGTTCCTTTATGAACTCTGTCGAATTGAATATTATGAAATAAATTTTCTCCTAAGTTACGAGTTTGAAAATATATCAAGTTCAATTAGTTTAATAAGTAATGATGATAATTTTTCGGGACAAAAATTATTAATTTATAAAAGTAGTTAGTATTTCATATTTTATTTTAAAAATATTTTATAAACTTAAAAGTTAAGTATTATAATAATAATAATAATAATAATAATAATAATAATAATAATAATAATAATTTATAATTTAATACTCGTTGAAACAGTTAAGTATATTTGAAGAAAAAAAGGGCAATTATTATTAATATTATTAATAATAACAATATTAATATAAAATAAATATTAATGTTAATAAAATATATTATTTTCATTATATTCAATCTTGTATTATTATTATTATTATTATTATTATTATTATTATTATTATTATTATTATTATTATTATTATTTGAGTATGAGAGTATGATATTCATGTATTAATTTTATAAAATATAATATTAATATTAATAATAATAATGTGATTATTATAAGACCCAGATTTTTATGAATAAAGATGAATTTTTCTATAAATATTATTTTTGAATATTAAGATGTAAATTTGAAATAATGTTATAGTTGTGGGTAATTTTTATAAATTTTGCAAAAGTAAGTAAGTTGTTATATAATATTCGATTGGTTGTTAGGAGAATATTAGTTTTAACGAGAAAATATTAAATGCACTGACACACATCATTGGTAGACCCCACAATGTAATTATTATCGGAATGAGAAAACGACAGAAATATCTTTTTATGAAAATAACGACGGAAGTTTTACCTTTAACTGTTGAAATAACCCGGTGTTAAAAAATGCTGATAAAAGCAGCGTGGTTGCGTAGTAGCACTACAGGTATTGATTATTGATGCTTACGTAAGAAGTCACTCAGTTATACTCAATTATTGCTATAGTAATTGTTGCATCATATTGATTCAATTATTGTCACAGTATCATCTGCATAATATTTTATATTATTAAATCAATAATTTAGACGACAAAGTTATTAATATTATTATTTGCAATATTGACGATGTCTAGAAGTTCTGTCAAGGGGAGGTTTGGTCACCTAATTGCGTGCCAATAGAGAGAAATCCTTATTGAAAAGTCCCCTCTTTCTTGGGAACGACCTGGTTGTTAAATATTGCGAATTATAATAATAATAATGATAAATATTGTTAAAAATATTGAGAGGATTTTTATGAAGTGTTTAATATAAATTTTGCTTATTTTATGGACCCTCATTTATCCATTTTTTAAAATAATCGGTAGAAAATTATTTTTATATAATAAAGGTGGGGCCACATGTGGTGCCCACGGAAGAAAATTGAATGTGGGAGGAATGGAGTCCCGGGTGGATGGTGGAGGATTAAATTGAAAGTGATGTATATATATATATATATATATATATATATATATATATATATATATATATATAAAGTATAAAATTTTGTTTTATATTGATCATTGAAAAATCTGGCACATGCATGAAAGTTGCAAACTCAGCCCGTGAAAGTTTTATCACTGTTGGTCCGTGAAATATTTCTAAATAGTATCCTTCCATTCTCTTATAAATAGGATGCTTAGTTAGAATTGAAAATCACACCAGAATCATAGAATTCTTCTTCTATAATCTTGAGCGTATTTCTTTAGAGTTTTAAGAAGCTTTGAGTGTAGAAAACAGTATAAGTTTTCTTCAAGAATATCTCCTCCCTACCAGTTGGAATACTCTTCTTTTCAAGGTAAGGGATGTTATTTTTGTTCAATATTCGTTTGAAATAATATTTTCTTCCATACTCTGTAGTATGTAAGTAATATTATTTAGTTTAATTTCGATTCTATACTCATTTGATTAAAGTTTTGGCTTATACTCCATGAAATTAGTTGAATATCCTTAAAATTTGCGTTTCATACAGTATCTTTTCATGAAAATATTATTTTGAGCATTTTTGATAAGTTTTAACTTTTTTTATGCCGGAATACTATTCACGTGGTACTATTCTCGAATTACTATTCATGGAGTACTATTCACCCGGGGTACTATTCATGATAAAAATTGATTCATTTTCGGTCCAAATTATTTTTGATACAATATTATTCTTGAAATTTACTCCACAAAGCAGTATCATGTTGACAATTTGGATATTTTTAAATTTTGGATATTATTGAATTTTGGATAAATTAAATTATAAATCTTTATCCTTGAACTTATTTTAGTGAATTATTATATCATTGTCATCATCCTCATGTTTATATTATGATGAAAGTCATCTATGGCCGTAGTGCATAGATGGACTTGGTATGATTATGACCAGGGATTATTCGGTATAATCATGACCTTAATGTTACAAAAATGTGATAAAAGTCCTCATTGGCCCGTAGTGCATTGATGGACAGTTGTTGGCATGATCGTGACAATTGGTGAAAACATGAATATCTTTGGCCCGTAGTGCATGGATAATTTGTGGTCGTGATACTAAAGAATATCCTTGGCCATAGTGCTGGGGTGATTCAATGATGTGGATTATTTATTAAATTGAGTCTCAGCGATAAAAGTGATGAAAAACCTTTTAAATCATAGAAGATAGTAGATTTTATGCTCTACTTGACTCTTCTAATGGATTATTTGTTCCGCTACAGTTAAACTTGATGTTTATTATATTTTATCAGTTTAACACTGTTGAAGGCTAACGATAAATTATTCTGCATTATCTTAGTCATAATATTTCTTACTGAGCTAGTTGAGCTCACCCTTTGCTTTCATTGTTCTCTTCAGGAAATGAGAATATAAATGGGGCCCAGTCGGGAGCGGGTGTACCGGTCGGATGATAGCATTAATAGTCCTCACTATTCTGTGAAATAGTATGATAATAAATATATTGAGGACTCCATTTGAGTTTGAATACTGTCTAGAAGACAATATTCGTATTAGAACTCTCAATTTATGTTTTGTCGTATTTTACACGACAGTTGTATTATTAAGTTGTATTTGGATTTTGTACCATATATTTGGTGACTCAAGATGGGTGATGTATACTTATTTTGGGGGCGTCACAATTATTAATATTAGAAGTACAGATTATACCAATACTACTACTTCATAACATTAACATGAATAGTACAGATTAGATGTTCATTTTCATAAAATAAAAAAAAATAGCATAAATAATACAACCGATGCCTATTTTTTTGGCTCAGGAATCTCTAGCACTCGATAGTGATTTCGCTTATCATGGTCGGTTTCAAAGTCGCAAATTGCACATTTTCGATGAGGTTTAGAAGGAATGATTTTCTCGAATGCACACTTTAATCTAGATTATTTTTTGCGGCCTTTTGTCTGAGAAATAATAGGCGACAAAAACTCTTCTTCTGTTTCCACCTTTGCATCTTCATCGTCATTATCGTATCCCATATCATGATTTGGATCTCCAACCGTGCAATCAATGTCGTCATTTATCAGTTCAGTAATATTCTCATCCGGATCATACTGGTCAACCAACGTTTTTCCTCGTGCATTCAGTTTAAGAATAGTTTTGTAACCTCGAACTGAGCAAACCTCTTTGCTCGCTAACTCATGGTAATCACTCATCAAATGATTATAGTGCATTGCATGATCTTGTTCGAAGTCAACAGTTGTGGTGTTAAAGAGTAAGTCTTCACCATTTCTTTTGTTCGCGTCTCTTGTCCACCGATGAAGAATCATGCCGCTCGGTATTTGTGAAATACTATTTGCTATAAAATATCTCAAGATGTGCCTGCATAATTCACCAGAATGAGGAAACATTTGACAATTACATGTTACCGATCCCAGCTGACGATTGTTGACAATTTCTTTATATCTTCCACCACTTTCAGTTGTATCTGTATTATACACTGCATAAACCTTAGTATCAGTGACACACAACTCACTAAGTTTATGAACATTGTATTTCATGGAGTATTATAATAGTACTTAACTTTTAAGCGCATAAAATATTTTCAAAATAAAATATGAAATACTAACTACTTTTATAAATTGAAAGAAGTAAAATAATTTTCTGAAATGTCCTAAAAAATTATCATCATTACTTATTAAACTAATTGAACTTGATATATTTTCAAACTAATTAGAACATAGGAGAAAATTTATTTCATAATATTCAATGGATAGAGTTTATAAAGGAACATGGCTTCATAAAAGAACATGGCTTAATTATTAATATTAATATAAAATAAATATTAAGATTAATAAAATAAATTATTATAATATTCCATCATTTAAATTCCACTCTACCAATTTACTACCACTTTTATAAATAGATAAGGCATTCATTTTCTATCATGAAACTTAATATAATAATAATAATAATAATAATAATAATAATAATAATAATAATAATAATAATAATAATAATAATAATAATAATAATAATAAGAATGGCTGAATAATAATATTAAACTTAATATATATATATATATATATATATTAGGGGAAATGTAATGTTTTATTATAAAGACTAATCCTTGGGAGAAATGAACAGTTAGGCCCGTGGTGCTCGGGTGGTCATATGACAAGGGTTTGAAGTTGGAGGTTGCGAGTTTGAATCTGGTTAGGAGCAAATTTTTGGAAATAATTCATCTGAATCACGTCAACATGCTTTTAAAGACCAAAAGAATTTTTTTTATTTTTTATTCCAAGCCGACACAGCTTGTAGCGGCTGGCGGTTTTTGTAAGATCCTAAATTATTAATAAATAAAATTTAATTTTCTCTATTTATTATAGTAAGGGTTGATATGATTAATATGATTAGTTATGGGTAAAATGCGCAAATATCTTAAATAAGCAGGTGGTTATAAAATATTCATATTTTATCGGAGAATATTTGTTTGGTTGTGGAATATTCTTTGTCGCATGGGAATATTAAATGCGATGGTAGCGACCTTATGTGGGCCCCATAACGAAAAGCGATTGGATGAAAAAGCGACAAATATAAGTTGTTTATAAATAATGGCGTAGTTATTACAGATTAATCTTGTTGAAATACTCGATTGGTTAAAACACGATAGCTTTGCAGTATTGCACCAATTATTGATTCTTACGTGAAGGCACTACTCGATAATTGTTACGATAATTCTTATTCGAAATTTTATTTTAATTGATTCAATAATTGTTGCGTTGATATTTTATATTATTGTTGTTTGAATAATTGTCATTATACAATATTTTTCCATTATCGGATCGATAATTCATATTATTTGAATAATATTATTAGATAACAATATTGGCAATGTCTAGAAAGTTACATCTAAGGAGAGGTTAGGTCATCTAATTGCGGCGCCCAGATGAGAGAAATCCTTATTGGAAAGCCCCTCTATCCCAGAGGCTGCACCGGTTGTCGATATTGTGATTTTGTAATATTATTTGTGAATAATTAATTATTGATTTATATGATGAGAAAAATATTGATTTTATGTGGATATAGATGGAGAAAATTTTTAATGTGACAATTGTTGAAAATTAATATTTTATCTTTTTTCGATAAAATAATTCATTTAAATATATTATTATATTATTATAATATAATAACGGTGATATCTTTACAATGAATATGGGATATATGAGTATATGAGGAGGAGTATTTTTATTACCAAAAATATTTAAAACATGTTTTTCATGTCTGTGGACCCCATTTCTTGACTGAAATTTGATTATAGCCTGTAAAATTACCCGTTTGTGGATTTCGGTCAATTTTTGTTTGGAATTTGAATAAACTTTCTTCTGCAAAGTTGTAGATAATGTAATTTCCTATGAAAAAGTCGCGAGTTTTGAATTTTCTGACAAAAGGGCTATTTATTATGAATTATTGAAGTTACGAAGCTCAAAATAATTAATTTTGAAGTTTTAATTATTTTTAATAAGAAAAACGTTTTTTTACATTTTGGGACTCATTTTACATGTGTTAGGTTGCTTGAAATCAGATTCTAGGTGTGCGTAGAAATTTATATAAATATATTATTAATTTATTAAATTTTACTGCTTTTGGTGTTCTAAGCGTTTTCCTATAAATAGGGTCTTGGGTTAGAATTGAAAATCACACCAGAAATTGAAGTTTTCTCTCTCTTCTCTCTCGATATATTGGCGTATTCTTGTGAGTATTTTAATACTTTGAGTGTTCTTTATCTGATTGCAAGTTCAAGTCATAGCTTTATATCCCAATTGTTTATTTAGAAATCTTGTCTTTCTGAGGTAAGGGATATTATTTTTTTAAAATGATATTAATTATTCCAATATCATTATCTTAGAAGTATTGATCTAAACTTTTAATCAAATTTGGAACTTTTTATCTTGGAGTTACTATTCACGTATCTGACCTTTATTCACGTATCTGACCTTTATTCACGAATCTGACCTTTATTCACGTAAAAATTAATTTTTTTTTTTTTGTCCAAAATATCTAGTGTGGATCTTAGCTTTGATTGTATCCATGTTTTGATCATGCTTGAATTTTACTCCATTAAAATTATTATTGAGGTATTCTTGGACATGAATAAACCGAAATACTGAATTCTTAATATTTATTCTTTTGTTTCCTTTGGATTCGTTTTCTTTAAAATATTTTTCATCATCCTCGGTCTAAGTGATGATATAATCTGAATATTTTTGGCTGTGGTGCAAAGATTAACGATTTTATGATGAATATCTTTGGCCGTAGTGCGAAGATGAGCAGTGTTGAGATGAACATGACGGTGATGAATATCCTTGACACGTAGTGCGAGGATAAATATATGATTCAAGATGTGCATTGATTGATGTTACGGGGATAAAATCATTGATGGATCATATTAAATTCATAGATAATAGTAGATTTCATTCTCTACGTAACTCTTCTATGAATTATTATTTTTCACTGCGAATATTGATCTAAAACTTGTTGTTTAATGTATTCTCTCGATTTTTCCCCATTGAAGAAGACTAACGATAATTTGTTGTATATTATCTTAGTCATAATATTCTTTCTTTGGGCTAGTTGAGCTCACCCTTTTCCTTTTTATTCTATTTTTTCTTCTCGGGGAGGCGAGAATGTAACGCAGTGCAGAGTCGGGGTATGGAATGATGGTTCTAGAGAGAGTTGTTTAGTAGTCCTCACCATTTTTGTAAAATAATTTATCAATAATTGTGATGAGGATTTGTTTGCGTGTGGATATTGTCTAAATGACAATATTTGTATTTAAACTCACAATTTTTATATTGTATTAATAAAGTTGAAGTTATTTCTGTACATGTATTTGACAACTCAGAATGGGTGATGTATACCTATTTTGGGGGCGTCATAGTTTTTTTATTTTTTTATTAACAGCTGGAACAGTTTGTAGCGGTCGGGAATATTTTATATTTTTTTTTAAGTTTACGCAATGTGCTGAGTCATGACTATTAATGGGAGAAATGCTTAAAAAAAAGCACAACCGCTACAATATGTAGCGGTTGGTGTATTAAAATATTAAAAATATTAATAATCCGATAACATGTTGACCATGTGGGGCCTTTATATTAAAATAAAAGCCGCTACAACATGTTATTCGGGCAGAACTAGCTGTAGCGGCTGACAAGTTTTAATTTTCAATCTAAGTGATTTTCCGATTAGTTGATCAACGGTTAAAAAAACGGTTGTTAAAATAGTGATCATGGCAACCGGTTGCAATAGATGAAATCCCATATATATATATATTTATTTATATATATATATGGGAAATGATCCATAACATGTATTTGTTATGGATGAAAATTGAGCAAATAACATCTCCACCACACATTATATAAATTAAGGGCTGAGATTAAAAAGGCAACTACGTCATCCGCTAGTTGAACTAGCGGACGCTAAAAAAAAGTCTCTCCCCAAATTGCCCCCAATTTGATAGATAACGAATTTATTCTTCTCTTTCTCAGTACAAAACTTCATATCTCAGCAAATGCTACTCTTCTTCGCCAAACTCTTCTTCTCTTTCGCCAGACTCTTCTTTGCGCATATCACTCTTCTTCGCTAGACTTTTCTTCTCTGTCTCTAGTAGAAAACCCGACGAATATCAATTGCTGCAAAAAAGGTAATTTTTTGTTAGAGTTTAGCGCGATAGCAGTCGATTTGAGAACCTATATTGAACGAGCGGAAAAAGAACCCGACGAATATCAATTGATGCAAAAAAAGAATTTTTAATTAGGGTTTCACGCGATTTCAATCGAATTGGGGCAGTGTATGTGCACTAGTGTAATCGAATTGGAGCAAAAAACCCGCTGCGCTTTTCATTCCATGGTTTCTCAATGATTGAATTTGTGTTCTAAATCAACCTAATCTGCATTTATTCGGTAAGTTTTTTATTTCAATTTTTATGTGGGTTTACCTCTAGGTGAACAGATTTTTGATGTGGGTTTTATCTATTTATATCTTTACGTCTCTATAACATAATTCTTTCCTTTCTTTATATTATCTGTTGGTTGTTGTTCGTTATTTTTTACAAAATTAATATTAACCCTAGTGCTGTGAAATTAGAATTATGATAAATTAATATGATAATAATTTATATTTTATTAATTTTTTTTAATATTTTTTTGGAGGATATTTAAAAGAAATTATAAAGAATAAATATAATAATAATATAAGGTTTGCATTTTTTTACTATTGGAATTTCGTGTGAGTTTTTTTATTTTAGCTTGAAGGCTATCCCATATTTTGTTTCCTTCTTTGATTTGGATTTAATTTCTTCTGTGATTTGGACTTGATTGCATGGCTAATTGAGCGTTTAATTTATTCCTTCTGTGATTTTAATTTGATTGTAATTGTCGTTTCTGTGATTTGTTTGTTGATTGCATATTGGATTGTTTCTTGTTTGTTGAGCGTTGACTGTTGGCTTATACATCAATGATTATTGGTTTATACATCCGCTAGCGGATGGATGAGATCAATTAATTATTTTCAGTCTGTATGAATTGGGGGTAATTTGGGGTGAATTTGTTTTTTGGAACCCGCTTGCTCAACTAGCGGACAATTGTATGTTTTTTTCACAGTCCGCTAGTATAACTAGCGGACGGAGCTTGTCTCTCTTGTGTGGACACCCCATTTAAATTTTGACATTTAACTTTTTACTTACAATCAATTAACTTTAAAATTAAATAAAAGGTTAAATGTCAAAATTTAAATGGAAGAACATAAATAGACAGAGAAAATGGGGATAAAAGATCTGCTCTCAAATACTTCCTATGGATCATTCCTGTATATGTGTGTGTGAAGAAGAAAGAAATAAAAGCACCCACTTGATCTGTTCGTTGATAACAGATTCACAGTGATCCACATATTTCTGGCGAGCAAGAGAATCTTAAGGAACACTGAGGACGAGCATAAGCTCATTCTTCACCTCTTCAAAGGGTTCAAAGACAACCCGTCGGTTGTTGGTATGCTTCGCCGCCTAACAAATGATCGACCTATTTACCAACTTCGTTGCCGACGAGACGGAGGAGACCAGAAGGGTCAAATTCTCGTCGGAATTAGTGTTCACGAGAGAGAAAGCTGGAGCACCTCTAAGCAACATGGTTATGGATATTAGAGCTATAGTGAGAAAAGAGAGAAATTACGGAGAAAAATGGAGACAAAATAGAAGAGTGGAAAATGAAAATTGAAAATGATTGTTTGGTGAGAGAGCCACACATTTATTTTCTTATTTTTTGGTAAATTTTTTTAATTTATATTATTATATTTATAAAAAATTAAATAAAAATTCATTTGATATTAATTACAAAATAATTAAATATATATTTTATTTATTTATTTGTTTTTTGACTAATTTTTTAATTTATATTATTATATTTGTAAATAATTAAACAAAAATTCATTTGATATTAATTACAAAAATATTTAAATATATTATTTATTTATTTTCTTATTTTTTTGACAAATTTTCTAATTTATATTATTATTTTTAAAGAATTATATAAAAAATCATTTGATATAAATTTTCCTTTTAGATTCACATAATTAAGATCACGTGAGATAATTATTGACACATAAACTTTTTTTTTCAATTTAGTTGATTGTGTGTTAAATTTCGTTAAAAGTTAATAGATTTAACGGAATTACAAACGTTTTGTTAGTAAACTAAAATTTAGTGAATTTGATTATAAAAAAAAATCCACTAATTTATTTGTAAATAGACTTAAAATAAAATGACCTGAAAAGTATTTATCCCCTTAGTAGTTGGATGACTGTACAAGGTTCAATAGTCACTTGCTACATGCATAACGAAATGGGTTAGGGTTTTGGGATGCTATAATTATGTAAAAAAAAGTAAAGCAGAAGAAAAAAAATTAGATGGGGGTTATTATCTATAAGTGGGTTATTTAAATAGATTTGTGGAAAGCTTTTTCCATGTTATGGACCACTTGTCCATCCCATTTCATAAGAGTAATGCTACAACCGGTTTATTGGACATGTGGATTTTTTTTTTGCTTGTGACTTTCAAAAAATATATAGTATTTATTTTAACAGAAATTTTTATAAAATATAATATTTTAGGTATAATTTGAATACATATACAAAAATAAGGTTATACAGACTGTATAATCATGTTTTTGTATATATATCCAAATTACACTTAAAACACTATATTTAATAAAAATTTCAGTTAAAATAAATAGTATACATTTTTTGGGAGTCATAAATAAAAAATAAATAAAAAAATATCCAATATTCATATCCAATAAGACTTATTCATTTCATAAAGCTGTGGAGTCCAGAAGTTGACCTCCTCCCCTCCCGCTCCCGCTCCTCCCGCTCCCGCTCTATTCTGTAAATTCTTTCTTTCTTTTTTTCTTTCTTTCTTATAACTGATATGATGGGCAGATATGTCATTTCAATGGCAGATAGTTGGTCCCTATTAAATATGACTTCTGCCATTATTTAATCGTCTCCCAAGATTGTGGTTCTAGTTCAAAACTTATTTAATATTTTCACGTCAATGGTGAACGAGTTTCAGTTCCACGTAAAAAAAATTTATGTAAAATTATTAATTTTCTTTTTATTTTCAGATTTATTAGCTCTAATTCTCAATTTTACCTCTTGTTTTGTAAGGAAGTAACAGTTTTTTTTCCTTTTTTGGGTCGGGGTCGGGGTCGGGGGGGTCGGGGGTGGGGTGGGGTGAAAACTGGAAGTGAAAAAGAAAATAGTGCATGTGTAAGTTTCATGGACCATGGTAGGTAGCTTAGAGGTAGCTGGAAACATAATTGGCTAATTTAAGATCTTGTATTGCGTGCATCCAATTTTTAATTGGGATGTCACAAAGTATTTATTACAATTGAATACTTAATTACTTGTAGTAGACAGTTGTTTTAGGATATTTTTGTTTGTAAGAATTATAATATCGAATTATAATTTATGAAATTATAATTTTAAGACTATTAATCTTAAAATTATAATTTCAGGATTATAATTATAATTCTAGGATTATAATTATAATCTAAAAACTATTAAGTTATTTTATAATCCTTGATTAATAGTACCAATCCTAAATTTAAAATAAACAAAATGACTTGAGATTAATAATCTTATTATAAATATAATTTTTGTAAACAAACATAGCCTTAAATCTTAATGTATAACTGTATATCATTTTAAAAATTAGAGAAAAAAGATTAAAGGACCCAACCATATTACATGGGAATATGGGATACCCAAAATAAATTTGTTGCATAGGATACCCGTTATAAATTTGTTACTAATATTTTTATTCAGAACATATTTAATATTCAAAAGTTATGTCCAAATATTACCTATATAAATTATTGTAATTGTAAAAAAAAAACACTTCTTTTTCTTTCCGGTGAAGGGAATACTTTTGTAAGTATTATGTTACGAAACGTGATCTTCTTTTTCTTTTCTTTTCTTTCCTTATTTTTTTTACAAAATCCTGGAATAAGAATAGAGAATAATTCTTATTGATATATAGTCATATAGATCGAATTATAAAAAAGGAATTGATATTTTTATAAAAAATTTTGATAATTTCATAAGTATCTTCTCACATGAACAATAAATGAGATCCACATATATGTGAGTAAAATCTTGTGAAAATATCAAAATTCCCTTGTGAAAATAACTGTTTCCTTCAAAAACACTAGAGGCGGATTCAGGATTTGTTTCGACCAAGGAAAGGTTTTTTGGCTGAAAATTGAAGTAAAGGGTTGAAGTTTAGCAAGTTAGAACGAGAGTTTGAATATTTTATACACCGTGTGCTTAGTTTTTTTTAATGTAATAGTAATTTAAGTTTTTTTTTTTGCCCCCTTGAAATTTAACTTTTTTCACTTAAGTTTATTTAATTTTATTTCTATCAATGTCCCTATACTTATAAATAAATAAATAAAAAAAAATTAGCATAGGCAAACTCAAAATTCGAGAATATATAAATGATTAAGAGTAATGTTACATACACAAACTATTTTATAAATATTTTACAAACTGCTGATGTGGCACACTCCATCTCAACATATTGATGAATAAATTATTTCAATATAATCTTCGGCTCCACACAATATGTTGAGGTGGAATATGCCACATCAACAGTTTATAAAATATTTATAAAATAGTTTGTCTCTAGCATTATTCAATGATTAAAAAATAGACAAAAATAATCTGACTTAAACATGTCTTAAATATGACCATTTTAATAACTTTATACTTAAATCTGAATAAATTTGTTTTCATTGATTAACTCAAATTAAAATTCTTCCACAGAGAATAATAAATTTGAAAAAGTTATGAGTAGGTAACCGGATTCGGATTCTGTATATAGCAGAGGGTCCATTTTTTATGATGGAATTGGTGTTTGGTTAGATTTTAGGCACATCTAGTAATGAGTGAAACATGTGATGATGCAACTGACAAATACTCCTACATTACGAGAGCAGATCATCTATTTCTATTTTTTTTGTTTTTTTATGTTATTTTATTTAAATTTTGACATCTAATTTTTTATTTAATTTTAAAATTAATTGATATTAAATAAGAGCTTAAATGTCAAAATTTAAATGAAAAGACACAAAAAAACTAGAAAAAATAGGAATAGAAGATCAGCTATCCTACATTACATGGGTTATCTTGGATTATATTTATATGTGATGTGATGTGATATTTATAAACGCAGTTAAAAATGTGGATTATATTTATATGTGATGTGATGTGATATTTATAAACGCAGTTTAAAATGTGGTTGTATGATTGCGTTTGAAAATTTTAGATCTTTGTTCGTTTATCATCGATTTATATTGTTAAAATTATAATTTTTATTCAATTATAATTATAATTATTATTATTAAAATAGTACAAAATGACAAAAAAAAAGAGCAAATTAAAATTATATCATTTAAATATATGGTAATAAATTGCAAATCAAAATATTCTTCTCTGAAAAGTGGAGTTTGGGTGACAATAAATTGCTCAAAATGAGAGTTTTATTTTTCTTTTTCAATAAAAAAACCTTTTTAGGTTCCAAAATCATAGTGTATTTTCAAAGTCAATGTACAAACTCATTATGTTTGAGTAAATTGTAATCTTGGTTTTTGATAAATTGAAAAAATCAATTTTTTTTAAAAAAGAATTTAATTTTAAGAAATAAACATTCATTTTAACTAGTAGCATTGGTTTCTCTTTCTTGCACTATTCTGAACTAAAACTCATAAATTTATGGACTTAGGACCCTACATGAGAGACTCTTGTAGGTATGCCAAAATGGTATTTTGGGTAATAGAAAATTAATTGCTTTTTATTAGGAAATGATGTAAGCAAATTAATGTACATTAATGAGATAAAATCATAGACTAGGTAGAATTAATGTTATTGATTAAACTAAGTGCATAAAAATCAATCAATGTATTACGTATGGGGTTGATTAAGCAACATTAAATCATAACATGCAACATGGATTAAAGGGTAGAATTAGGATTCTATTAATTGCAATTTTTAATAAACTTCTCTTTTTTTCTAAAAATTACTAAAATATTGCAAAATCATCTGCAACATGAAAATTTTAAGTCTTGTTACCTTGTGGTTTTTTGGCCCAGTGGTATGATATAACCCATTGTTTACCATGAGGATGAGAGTTCGGGTTGGGGAGGTATGTGTTCAAACTAGCAAAAAATAATAATAATAATAAAAAAATTTCAAGCCTTGTTAACCAACAACACCACCACCAAAAAATTATGGCAACAACAAAAGATCTGCAGGAAAGAGAAGCCATACCATGTACCAACAATGCACATGTGAAATTGTTGTTGGAAACAAACTTTGCTCTTTGGTTCAGCAAATTATTTGCACAACAACAAAAAAGAAAAATATTACTTTTAATGCAATTTGCATTATAAGTAATATCAAAAGAGATAATTTAATTTAGAAACTCTTTTTCTTGATTAAAGATCATAATCTTACATTAAAGATCCTCAAAAGAGTACTATTCCAATAATCCACTCTACAGTAAACTAGCTACCAACATCACCAAGAACTAAAAATCTCCCAAACCCAATTTCCTTAAACTACATTACATAAACCAAACCAAACCAAATATATGATTTAAATATCTAGATGACTCCAAAATGAAAAATCTTGAGAGAAAAAGATATATAATAATTATATGGATAATATAATTAAACTCCACAATTTCCTAATTAATTTGGTTTTGAACATTTGGAGTAATTGAGATGGGGTTCTTCTTGGCAAGATTGTGCTTATTGTTATGCATCCAAACCTTAAGAACTCTTCTTTTCACTCCCACTTCTTGACAGAATTGCTGCACCACCGATTCCTCTTGTTTCTGAATTTTCCACCCAACTTTTTCAGCAAAATTCAGCATTTTCTCCTTCTGTTCTTGGGAAAATTTTGTCCTGAATCTTTTTTTCAACAAATGGGGTGGCCTGGCCATCATTCCCCCAATAATTCCAAGCCCATTTTGATTTTGATTTCCATCTTCTTGATCATCAGACTCTGAAGGGAGAGACCCCATAATGTTATAACTAGACATTATCATCTGGTGGGGCTGTGGAGCTGCTCTTGAGGGGACTAGTGTACCTCCAGTTGTAGGGTACTGTGGTGTCCCAAAATGATGTCCCAAAATGAGTTTCCTCCCAATTCCCCTGTTCATATGGTGATAGCAATCACAAGAGGAATTGGGATGATTATGACTATGATTATGCTGCTCTGTTTCTCCCTCTATTTCTTTCCTGTGGAAATTTCTATGGCAATTGCAGGCAGAACAAGTGAGGGCTTCAAGGGTACCTTCTTCTCCACTAGGCATAAACTCACCACACCCATCTGTAGCATTTCCTCCAATGGCTGCTGCATGATTCTTGAGGCATTCCCTGTATTTGACCATTTTCTTGTAGGGGACATGGTCCTCCATGGGACCATTGGAGGGGATTTGGGACACTGAATTTGGGACAATGTGGTTTTGAGGTGGTGGCGGTGGAGGATCATGATGAATCATGTGACCATGCCCATATATACTGTTGATTGGCATTGGCATTGGCATATCCGCATCTTGACTAGAGAGTTCCATTTCTTGAATATGGTGTTTTTTAGTTGTGTTGTTTGTTTGGAGACCAAAAGGGGAGAACTAGGAGGAACAAGACAGGTCAGGGGAAAGAATTAATTAACTAGAGGACTAAATTATTAAACCAAAAGTAATGGCTAGGCTTACCTTAATAACTTGGTTCCTATGGTGCCCCTACCCACGCACCCACCCCCACCCACCCACCCTCTTAACACTTACTTGTCCACTCTATGGAAACAAACAAACTACAAAATTAGGTAACCATGACTATTAATTGACCCAATAATCTTAAACTTCCAAAAAAAAATTTCAAGCCATATGAAAAAATGACCCTATTTTTCTTGGAACTCAATTTTTTTTTTATAAAAAAAATAGGCCCCTTGAAGTGAACTGGTGTTTAGACTCTACAAGGCAATGAAGGTGGCCATGAGAAGAAAACCTGAGAAAAAAGACTTGGCAGAAGTCTACCCTTAAAGGACAATGATGGTAAAAGATTAGTAGGGGAAGAAATTTTACTAGTAGTAGACATTAATTATATCAAGAGTGAAGAAAAATAATGTCATATGTAAACAGATTACTACATACAAAATGTTTATATCTGAAAATCTTGAGCTTAAACTCCTTCCATACCAAAAAACAAAACAGTAAGAGATAATTAATAATGGAATGTCTTGACAAAGAGAAGAGAGAGAGAGATTGAAAGAGAATTGAGGGTTTAGTTTAAAAAAAGTGTAATAACAAGAGGGTGGGGAAGGAGAAAGGAGAAGAGAGACAATGGAGAGAGTTTTGCAGGAGGGTTTTACTAGTGAACCACTAAACATGAGCTTATAGCAGCAGTAGTGAAGGCAAAAAAAGTAAGAGGGCTGAGAGAGAGAGAGGGAAAAAAATTCCTCAGTCCCATAAAAGAGTTTCATTTATAAATTTATAAATATTACAAATGTATTTTTATTTAATATTTATTCTTAAAAATACTGAAAATGTAATTTTATTTTATGTTTATTCTTGAAGATATTAAATTGTTACTCAAGGATTACATGATAATAAAAAAGAATTGATATATTCACATATAAAATATAAATTTTAAAGTTTTTATTTACGTGAATAGTAAATGTGATTCAACCTCATGTGAGAGAATATTGTGAAATTAATATTTCACCATTAAAAATATTAATTTTTTAAATAAAATTCTGATAACAAACATGACATTATCGTGTCATTATATATTAGTTTTAATAAAAAAAACTCTTTTTATAAAATACATATTTTTGTGAAATGTAATTAATAATTGTTTTTTTAGACAAACAAAACAGGAATACAGTGAAGTTATATATTGAGATGAAGTTAAATATAAAGGGTGGGGTGGTTGCTTTGCTTGCACTATCAGGCATCAAGTTTACGCCATTTAGAGAGAACAGTGTGTCAGACAGTGGAGAGAGCAAGGACAAAGGAATACACAGAGTGAGAGAGAGAAAATAATCCATGAAAATACAGTATTTTTTTTAAGAAATAATTTTTTTTTTAAAAATACCTCTACAATCTATCAATTGTATTACAAGTAAAAGTAAAAGTTATGCCCATAATCAGTTCATTTGTACATGAAGCACATATATCTAAACTGCTATATTTAGGCAAACAAGTTTTGTAGTGTACTTTGTCTTTCGCTTTAGAATTGCATTTCACTTCTTTCCATGACCTTCTCAGTGCTTATTAAATACTAATAATTATATATTAATTTTTTTTGATATCTTAAAAATTTCTTAATATTATTATATGCTTTAAATATTGTAAAAGCTATACAGTATATATATATATATATATATATATATATATATATATATATAAGATTATTCAATGTAAATTTTCTTTGTAAAGATGGAGAATAAGAGGAACATTTTAACCAATAATTTTTTTTACCATGTATAGTTTATATATTGATTACATGCATGAATGCTAGCTAAGGATTAAGTTTGAGGAAAGAGTGTCACTCAATTCATGTGATCAATAAATTATATAAATACAAGCATGACTACCTCAGATTATGTGTGAGTTATTAATTGTGCTGATATTCATTTTTTTTAAGAGAATGAAAGGGAATTTTTTTTTCCAACAAATTAAGTTAATTAATCAACTATTGTAGAAAATAGAGGCACTCTCCCAAGGAAGTCATAGATTCATTTAGAAATTGCATGACAATATTTTAATTAATTCCAAACTTCTTTTTGGTCTAGAAAAATTTGTAATTTCTATTCTTATGCAAGCTTTCTCAATTAGTTTTGAGATAACAAGTGTTTTAATTGCTTTTCGAAAGGGCTGCATAGTTCTTATAGTGCTTTGGATACATGCTTTTATATATATATATATATATATATATATATATATATATATATATTATATTATGATACATATATATACAATATAAATATGAAATTGGATATTATTATTAAGGGGGAATGGGGATTGAGCAGCTAGTATAAGAGCATCTCCAGCAGATGGACTATCTCATTGGACTATATTAATCCATCCGACATCAATGAATGTCCTTTAATCTTCACTCCTTCCAGTGGATTTACTATCTCATGGACTATCCCGTGGACTATAATATAAAATGATTAAAATAATCAATTAATTCAAAAAAAACTCCAACGGACATAATCCAACGACCATATTCTAACGGTCATATTCCAACGGCCATATTATAACGGCTATATTTTAATAAACAAATAGAATCTATAAATATAAGTCACATCTAGTCTCTCATATTCACTAATCTTAATTTTATTTTTCCAGTCAAATAAGTTATTTTAAATATGTCTCGTCAATTCGAATTAGATATGTTGCACGTGGATGAAGAAGAAGATGAAGAAGCATATGGACAATTATTAGGCATGGCGGCTATTGAAGAAGAACAACAAAATGTCAATAGGCATACATCACGTCATCGTGGTTCTGTGCAAGGTCGTATTACCATTGATCGTGGTAGACATGAAGGTCATAATCGACTTTTTCGTGATTATTTTGCAGAACATCCTACATACCCCCCGTATTTATTTCGGAGAAGGTTTAGAATGCGGCGACCGCTTTTCCTCCGAATTCAAAGAGCAGTTGAAGCGTATGATTCATACTTCGTCCAAAAAATGAATGCTGCAGGACATCTCGGTTTATCTTCTCTACAAAAGATAACTGCCTCAATGCGGATGCTTGCTTATGGTGTTTCAGCGGATTCCGTTGATGATTATGTGCGAATCGGTGAAAGCACGGCTATATTGAGTCTTAAAAGGTTTGTAAAAGCAGTCATTTCAATTTTTGGTGATGAATATCTGAGATCACCCAATAGTAATGACATCGTTAGATTGCTATCAAAAGTTGAAGAGCGTGGTTTTCCTGGGATGTTGGGGAGCATTGACTGCATGCATTGGAAATGGAAGAATTGTCCGGTTGCGTGGCATGGTATGTATTCTGGACATGTGCATGAGCCAACAATTATTTTAGAAGCGGTGGCTTCATACGATCTTTGGATATGGCATGCATTTTTTGGATTACCAGGCTCTCATAATGATATTAACGTTTTGGAGAGATCATCTATCTTCTCTGCTCTTACTGAAGGTCGTGCTCCACCAGTGAACTACTCAATTAATGGAAATGAGTACACGATGGGATATTACCTTGTTGATGGTATATATCCCCCATGGGCAACATTTGTTAAAACCATTTCGGCACCTCGGGGAAATAAAAGAAAACTATTTGCTAAGACTCAAGAGGCGCTTAGAAAGGATGTTGAGCGAGCATTTGGGGTCTATGACACGCTTTGCGATAGTTTGTGGTCTGCCGCATTTATTTTGGATCAAACAACACTAAAAGAAATTATGTCTGCATGCATAATATTACATAATATGATCGTTGAAGATGAACGAGATGACAATCAAGAACCAACAACCTACGATACACATGACGAGATTCCAACTGTAGAAGTGTCTCATGAGCGTACCCCATAATTACTTGAATTCATTGAAGCAAATCATCGCATAAGGGATAAACAAGTTCATTCTAAACTGCAAGAAGATATTATTCAACACTTGTGGTCACTACATGGCGGAGCCTAATCCATTACATTCTACTACAATAATAAGCAAATTATGCTTCTCTAATAATAAGCAAATCAAGTACTAGAAGTAACTCTTTTCATGATTTCTTTCTTGCGTTGTTTGTAATATTCAAATTTACTTGAGCTCCATGTTAGAGGTGTCGATCATCATGATCTTTTTCATCTTCTTGTGCTTTCGATTATATTCAACTTCTCTTGCTCTTGAAAATATATTACATCCATGTTCTCTTGTCTCTTTTGTTGGTTCAATTTCATCGATGCTCGAATTTCTCAAACCTCAACTCCATGGGTGTACTTAGTATCACCGGGTTCCTTTGCCCTTTTTAAATAATGCTTTGAAGCCTTTCTTCCCTTGGCCTCTCTAATCCTGCGAGATTGTATCTTGATACCATCGTCTTCACCCAAACCCGACTTCTTCTGCGGTTGATGGAGAAGATCTTCTTTGGACTTGACTTTCTATTACTTTTTGTTTTTTCCACTATTATCATTCTCCATTTCGGTTGCATCCTTTAATATTCTCCAACAATGCATAAATCCAAATGGTTGATTTTGCATACTTTTGAACATCTCTAATGCTTGACATATCTATTAAATTTTTTTACATAATATTAAATATAAAATATAAGAATAAAACTTAATGAAATTTTACATGAAAAAATTAAAATACCTTATCTTGTTACTTTACACCGCTTTGTTGCATTCTTTCAATTGAAGCATAATATCCACAAAATTTGTTCACCATGAGTTGAATTGTTGACTGAACGTTTACATGAAAGCGGTAGAATTGCGTTCGGACTCGAAATTTTGTATTCATGAAAGTATTAAGTGAACTCTTTCCCAATATCTTCCATGTTTACGATCGTTTCCTTGAATTGGATCCATGCTTACATTAAGCCATGCGGAAACAAGAAGGGTATCTTCATCAATAGTGTAATTTCCCTTTCATACTGTTCTTTTATTGGACTCATTTTCGAGTGCGAATTGGTCTGTCAGTTTGAATTGAAAACTCATCTAACAAATTTGGATCATCAAGTGAGAAACCTTTGGATAATAATGAAGAATAATACATCGGAGGACCATGATTTTCCATCTAAAAAAAATTAAAGAGATATTATCAATAAAAACTAAAATTAAATATAATAAAAATACAATAATTAACAAAATACTTACAATTGCTAAATGTTGAACTAATTGATGGAGAGATTGTAAAATGTGTTAAATAATGGTACATATTTATAGACTTTTGTTTTTTATCCGTTAGATTTTATTTTATTACTGATTACGACTCTTTTTTTATTACTGATTACGAACAACAGATCTATCCGTTGCCTTCATCTCCTTCGTCTCCTTCATCTCCTTCATCTGGCTCCTTCTCCTTCACCTCTCTTCTTCAACTTTCCTGATTTTCTATCCGTTGAGCCTTCTATTTAAATATAATATAAATTATAGTCCATCAAATTTGGTTCATGAGATATAGTCCGTTTGGCTTGCTTAGGAAAAAAGACGCAAACTAAATTTGCTTCGTCTATTTGGAAGCCGATTTTTCGTCACCAGACTAAATATAGTCTACGAATCCAAAGACTCAGAAACTGCTGGAGTTGCTCTAAGATCTAGAGAGAGAAAAAAAGGGTAATAATAATTCTGTAACAAAAGTGGACCATAGGGAAAACGAAGTTTACTGTAGTAATGTATGGTCAATATATAGGTCAGCAGTGAAGTGATAATTAGCACTTTAGCTGAAAATAGGTACTTTTGTTAATGGCTTCTTTCTTCACGCGCCAGACTTACTGATGGAGGAAAGACATAACATCATGGTTTTCAACAGAGCCAGACCACCTTCTTCATTATTACAGAATTTCTTAACTTGGTAACAAATATATATATATATATATATATATATATATATATATATATATACACTACTTATTTCTTGTGGAGAAATGATTATTACCTCCATAAATATATGATAAAGTTAAATAATTGTGATAAGTAATAGAATAAATTAGGGTGATAGAATAAATATATGATAGTATTTATTATCGATATAAATTTATAAACATAGTAGTAATGCCGTTACTTTATATATATATGCTTCCTGCATGTGTTGTTTTATCAAAGAAATGTAGTACTTAATATGGCAATGATGTCCCCTTTGAAAGACTAGAGATAATGGCATACGTTTCATTCAGAGAAATCGTTCACATGAGCGAAGGGATGAGGAAAGAGGAACAACTAGTTTATTTGATGTGATTTTTTATTTTATGAAAGATGATTATATATACAAAATTGATATTTTTATATTATTTTTTTATATTTTTACACAGAACCTACATATTAACTCATGTGTTAGATTTTTATTGATTAATACGTGTAGAAATATATATATAAACCAAAATTCAAGTTTATCATTTATGTTATCCATTATATTATTGGTCTACTAGTTTAATAAAAGAGTTGTACTTATAATATCATTTATGTTAATTCAATTATATTTCTCAATAAATAATCTTATTTTTTATAATTTTAATATATGTTGTTCTGTGTATATATTTATATACTTGCGAGTACGAACAAGACTGAATTCAGTTATATTAATTGTAAAAATACTTCAATTTGAACTTAAAAAAGTGTAATCTCAACAGAATTAAAGAACTGATTAGGAGTAGCAACAGCTGGGACTTTTCTGCAATTTGGTGTTGATCTAATTGATCGGGTCATGAAAGAGAAAAATATATTATTATATTTGATAAATCATATTAGATCACAACATGATTGGCTCTGATATGGCCAATTGACAGATCTACACACACATCCTCATGCATGCATAATCCGTCATTAACTGATCATATATATATATAAACTCGACTCTTGGGCTCATCAACATTAACAAAATAATTACGTACGGCTCTAGATATCCTGTTATTAAATTTAAGCATCCAACAAGCAAGATAAATATATAGGTGTTTATTTCTCAAACTTTTGTAGAAATCAAATCTGTACGTAGTCGTGATAACCTGAGCAATCATATGTATTAGTTATACAGTTTAAAGGATATATATATATATATATATATATATATATATATATATACACACACACACACACACACACACACACACAAGAAAATTTTATAAATCAGACTCCATAATCCATATATTATAACTGACCATTTCTACTACGTACCATTAAATTTTTTTTTTTACGACACCTTAAAATCATAATAATTAACATTGTATTTTTTGTACACGTATATATAATTAGTCTATATTCCCATATATACATATCAAAAAATTATCACCACATATATATCCAGCCAGCTCATTGGAAGGTTAGTAACAGTTTAACTACCAAGTCATTTTTGTGGGTCATTTTGTCTGAAACTGTCGGAAATTCAACCTAAATTGAATTTATTTTGATGGGAAGTGGTAGATAAACCAACTAAAGATAGTACTGACTGACACATGATTTTTTGAAATTTCAATATATAACTTCTTAGCCTTGCAGTTTACATATATATTCGATCCCTTAGATTTTCATATATAGGGATAATTTCATAAATTTAATTTGAGCTTGAGTCGTCATCTTTTTTATTAAGTTATCCAAAATTCATTGCTTTATTCTTCATTATCCATGCCTTTATTCCACAATCCACTCCTTATTTAAAGACTCTTTATTTCTCTCTTTAGTTTTTTGTTTGCACCCTCTCCTTGTATGCCCTTCTAAAGTTTTTAATTCTTAATTAGAGTCTTATTTGTAAATTTGGTAAACATTTAGAAGTCTCATGTTTAGGGAAAAATTAAAAATAATAACATGATAATAAAATTTTGATGGGAAGAGATCACTTTTATAATTAACAAAATATCAATTAGAAATGAGGCTCTTTTTATGAAAGAGCAAATTAAAAAGATGCACAAAGGAGACTCGGAATAATAGTAGTATTTCATTTCTAAAATTAAGTTAGAATTTTCAATATCAATTAATAGAAAATATAAATTCTATTAATCTTATTTTATTTTGTATTTAGCATTTTAAAGTAATCATGTAACTATTTTTTTATTGTTGAAATGAAAGTAATGTAACTATAGTACTTATACTTTTCCACAAGTAACTACTACTTTTGTCATACAAAAATAATTCATTTTATGTGTGTTTATCCCAATTTAAAAATGTTTCTAAAATATACTCCTATTTATACATTATAGTTCTTACTATTTTAAGAGCAAGCTATACATATAATTTAAGAATATAAATATATAAAGATATTTTTAACACTACTCAAAATCCACATCAAATTAACAAAGTTTTTTTTTTTTTTTAAAAAAAAGACATTCTTTGTAGGTAGGAATATAACATTAACCCCTTTAATTTTCTGATGGCATTTATCATGGGTTATTCAGAATCAAAAATTCCCCACCATGTTTTGGTCAATAAGATAAGATGTCAAAATTAAACAGTGGAGTATTTAATTTGAATATTCTTGTTTACTTTTTTCGTGGTGCTTTGTTTCTGTCTCCCTAAAAGAGTTTTTGTTTCTTGCTCAAAAGATCATAGAGAAGTAGAAAAAGAGAGAGATAGGAGTTTGATTTATTTAATTATGGTACTGTATTTGAAGGGGCCACAAGAAAAGAATAATAAATGGAGTGTGACAACTTTGATCACAATTTTCAAGATTCTGAGACCCTAAATTATTTTCTTTCTAATATACTAAGAGGTAGGAGGAGAGACACATTACCATCTATCTCAATCACTGCCAGCCCAATTTATCTGTATATTCACTTGAGTGTTTCTTTTGTTGTGCCTTGCAATTTGCAATCCCTAGCCTGTAATAAGTATATAGAATTGATATTTGTACAAATAAATTTGGTAATTTTATAAATTTTTTTATGTGAATAGTAAATGAAATTTACTTCATATGAAATAGTTATTTGTAAAATTACTAAATTTATTTGTAAAAATATTAATTTTTTAAATTTAAAATGATAATTAAAATATATGCATGTCCAGTTGATTTTTGCCGAAATTCTGTCCCTCCCTCTTCACATTATATAATATTAGGGCAGCAATGGGCTTATCTTTAATTCCCACACTAATGGATAGCTTATTGTGTGCATGAAAAGTGTGAAATTCTCTCTCTAAAGTATATGGAACTAGAATCCAATGACAATGGGTGTTTAATTCCTTTATTTTCCATTTTTACAAAATGGGTATCTTGTCGACGTCAGAAAAAATTTACTCTTTTTTTTTCTACCCTTTATGTTCTCTATTTTGTTGAGTTTTGTTCGAAAATACGAGTTTGAAAAGAGTCCGACATAAAATGTCAACGATTTAAAAATCAGAGTCCTCAGTTGGTAGATTTGAAATGGTTGTACCAACTCAATAGTAATGGAGACCTTTGATACTTCCATTTTATTCTGTATTCGACTTGATTTAATTTTATTTTCGAAATGCGAAGCATCTTCGACAAAATAATATACATAGCAGTGTCGGGCTCCTTATAAGCATGAAATCCATCAAAGGATATCCAAACACCATAAATAATTTATAAGCTGGCTGTACAGTTGAAAAAGATCCATCGTGGGAACCATATCTAGACCCGTTAGCTGGATCTTAGACCCCGTGGTTCCTAAGCTCACATGATTGATTAATAGTTACAAAAATTAGAAAGAAAACTAGATTTAAATAAATCTTAGTCATTCTAGCTAAACGGTTCTAGTTTAGCAACTTTTGAACCGGTTAAAAGTTAGAGATGACTAGATTTATCACAAACTGAAATATTAAGGATTTACATTGAATAAGTAGTTAAAACAAATATTTAAAAGCAATAGGCAGATATATATATATATATATATATATATATATATATATATATCAAAGTAGTAGAAAGTTCAAATTAAAAAAAATCTTTTAGTGGGTTGCCAAGAAGACTTCAGACCGCTTTTGGAGCTTGAAAACTCAGTTTCCACCGGTTAAAATTTGATATGTTGTAGAATAGATGCTTACAAGTGTTTAGAAAGAAGAATAACAAAGTTTGGAACACTGTAGAAGAAGTTAAGGGCTGAAATGGACAGAGTTTTCTCTCATTTTCTTTCTTTTTTTTATAAACTGTTGGGGGGGTCTACTTATAGACCAAGGTGGCCGCGGGTCAACCTACGGCAGTTGCAGGTCTACTTGCGGCTCCCCGGGTTGCCCCGAGCCCTGTGGGTCCAATTGTCTTGAAGTACGTGCACTCGAGCCAACGTGATGTCCGTTA
Source organism: Panax quinquefolius (assembly GCA_020205615.1). NCBI lineage: Eukaryota > Viridiplantae > Streptophyta > Magnoliopsida > Apiales > Araliaceae > Panax > Panax quinquefolius. Next base: position 57,201,071 of record CM035155.1, read on the forward strand.
GAACCTTCATAACTTTCAATCCGGGAATCCGATGGAGGCGTGTTATACCTTTTTGGAAAGCCCTTGACGAGAGCTACACAATGACATGAGATTTGACATTTTCTAAATCTGGGAAGAGGAGTCCATAATCAAATCTTCAAGTCTTCGCAGTCTATCCATTGAGTTGTCTTGTGCTGTTTTCACTCGGGATTGATGTTATGGTTCGGCGTGATTTCTTTTATAGTTATTTGGGTTGATTTGATGTTGAGTTGGAAAAATTACTAGTTTACTCCTCCTGGGTTGATTTCGGTCTTGTTGCAATTGTAGTTGTCTTTTCTCAGGGTTATCTCCGAGATTTAACTGATGTTGATTCTGCAGTCCTTAGGGTTGTCTCTGAGGTTCGTTTGATCTCCCGAGGTTATATTCGGGGTTGGATTTGATGTTCTGGGGTTGTCACCGGGGTTAGAGTTGATATCTTGGAGTTGTCTTCGAGGCTGGAGTTGATCTCCCGGGGTTATCTTCGAGGCTGGAGTTGATCTCCTGGGGTTGTTGTCGGAGCTTGGATTTGATCTCTTGAGGTTGTCTCCGGGGATGAGATTTGATGATTTGACTTCCAAGGTTGTCCCTGGAAGACGAAAGACGATTCTGCCCTCCTGTATGGTTAGTAACAGGAATGCAAAATTTCGAGTGTCTACAGATGCCCCCTCTTTATCATGTCTATGAAATGCAATGACATGGACATGATAAAGATTACTAGACACTTGAAATATGACAAGATTAAATGATGTCATGTAATGCAGCATGATATGACGTTATGCATGCTGGATGTTTTTGTTGGAATTATTTCCAACGGTATTTTATAACTGCTAGCTCCCACCATTTCTATTGGGGATGGAGTTTTCAATGATGGTCTCTCTTGAACCGCTTTGATGTCTACTTAAACGGTAGTTCACAAAGTTTTCATCATCGGATCTTTCCCGATGCTACGGTGGAGTTGTCGCCAACGGTTTGAAATGTCCATTAGTGCTATTTGAGACTGATTCGACGACAAGTTTGCAGATATGCTTTCAGGATTCTTGCTATGAAGGTTTTCCCTTGGTTGAGACCATTGGATTTTGACATTGGGGTTGTCACCAACGTTCTTTATCTTTTGGACTTTAATCTCTGCCGAAGATGTTCTTCTCTTTTGCGAGTAACTCTCGGGGGATTGTTGATGTTTATCTTGATGATAGTTTGGCTTGGTTGCCATCATTGGATTCTTCTTGCCATTACACTATAATTATTTGACTTTCTATCAGGCCGATGCTGATAGCTTCGTCGGAGATAGAATTTTTACTACTTATTTTCACAGCATCCTCACAATACTCACCCGAACGGTAGTGTTGTGAAGGCTTGACTGTGACTCCCCCAAAACAGGTATACATCATCCATCTTGAGTCGCCAGATACATGGTACATAAATTCAAATACAACTTAAATACTCACCCGAACGGTAGTGTTGTGAAGGCTTGACTGTGACTCCCCCAAAACAGGTATACATCATCCATCTTGAGTCGCCAGATACATGGTACATAAATTCAAATACAACTTAATTATACAACAGTCGTGTAAAATACGACAAAACATAATCTAAGAGTTTTAATAAGAATATTGTCATCTAGACAATATCCACACTCAATGGAGTCCTCATTACATTTATTATCACATTATTCCGTAGAATAGTGAGGAGTATTAAAGCCATTTATCCTGGACCATCAATCCATTCCCCGACTCGTCTCAGTTATATTCTCATTTCCTGAAGAGAACAATGAAAGAAAGGGTGAGCTCAACTAGCCCATGAAAAATATTATAACTAAGATAATGCGAAATAAATTATCCTTAGCCTTCACAATATAACAACCGATAGAATCTGATAGACAACAAGTTTTAGATCAACAACTGCAGTGAAATAAGCAATCCATTAGAAGAGTCAAGTAGAACATAAAATCTACTATCTTCTATGATTTAAAAGTTTTTCATCAACTTTATCATTTGAGACTCGACTTAAAAAAATAAACCACATCATCGAATCATCCTCGCACTACGACGATGATATTCATTAAATCATCAATGGTCAATGACTATCTGAAATAATCCACAAGTCATAATTATACCAAAAACTGTCCATTAATGCACTACAGACCAATGAGGACTTTTACCACATCATTCGTCATATTACGATCATGATTATACCGAATAATCCCTGGTCATAATTATACCAAGTCAATCTATGCATGTAAGCCAAAGATGACTTTCATCACAATATAAGTATGAGGATGATGACAATGACATAATAATTCAATAAAACAAGTTCAAGGATAAATTTTAAAGATTTATAATTTAATTTATCCAAGAATCAATAACGTCCAAATTGTCAACATGATACTGCTTTGTGGAGTAAAATTCAAGAATAATATTCATGTACCAAAAATAATTTGGAAAGAAAAGAAATATATTTTTTGGGTGAATAGTACCCCGTGAATAGTACTTCGGGAATAGTACCCCGTGAATAGTACCTAACACGAAAAGTGCCTCAAATACCCGAGTGAATGATACTAGAGTGAATAATAATTGGGTGAATAGTAACCCGTGAATAGTAACTCATGAATAGTATGCCGGCACGAAAAGTGCCCCGAATAGCCGAGTGAATAATACTAGAGTGAATAGTAATCGGGTGAATAGTAACCCATGAATAGTAACTCGTAAAAGAAAAATACCAAAGAAAATGATATTCCATGACGAGTACAAAAGAAATAATATCTCATACGAGTATAATAGAATATACAAAACTGCAAATGGATTTTCACCCGCTATGCGGTAATCCACATAGACAAATCATTTCCACAATTTAATAAAGAATGAATACGAAAGGTCATTCACCATGCATGCGGTAATCCACATAGACGAGGTTATTCCAATGAAATAATAAAGAATGGAATAACGAAGAATTCACCGAGGCATGTGATAGGCCTTATGCATGAGTTATTCAACGAATAATAAAGAATGGAACCGGTCAGTATGTAATCCGCATACGGACGTGATATTCCAACAGAATAATAAAGAATGGAATAACAATAGAATTCACCAGGCATGCGATAGACCGCACAGACAGGTTATTCCAACAGAATAATAAATAATGGAATAACAAAAGAATTTCACCATGTATGCGGTACTTCGCATAGACAGGTTATTCCATAATAATAAAGAATGGAATAACAACCCTTATGAGTATTGAAAGAAAATAACTCTCTTCATGACTACAAAAGAATAATACCCCTTACCTCGTAAGAAAAAGCTGATCTCTTTGGAATAGTGAGGTAGCAGACTTCTCTTCTTCTTTCTCTCTATAATAATTGCTTTATAGCTTTAGTGAATTGGTGAGAAATGAAGGAAGAATGAGCTTCTATTTATAGAAAAATATAGTTTCGATAATTGCACGTTTTGGGGCTCGAAATATTACAGTATAATACCTTCCCCTTTTTCTTCCTTTTTAATTTAGTCCTACAAGTGTTATCAAACTTGCACCACCTCCCCTAATAGTAAATCATGTGAATCAATAGTAAAATCATGTGACTCAATAGTATAATCATGTGAAAAAAATTAATTACAGTATAGTACCTTCATCTATACCACCATTTTTAATTTAGTCATGCAAGTATTATCAATCTTGCACCAACTCCCCTAATAGTAAATCATGTGAATCAATAGTACACACATGTGAACACATAGTTATAAGCATGTGAATCAATAGCAATTAATTGCTCATTTATCCAGATAATTACCCGATTGGTTAATATAACCTCCAGACATCAATTATTATCGAAATAAATGTCGATTTCCACTAACACTAATAATTCCAACACAATGGAACTATCAATTTCATCTTTAATCAACACGAAATTATTCATCATTAATATTATAATTCACAATATTTAACAACCAGGTCGTTCCCAGGAAAGAGGGGGCTTTCCGATAAGGATTTCTCCTTATTGGCGCCGCATTAGGTGACCAAACATCTCCTTGGCGAACTTAGACATTGTCGATATTGTAAATAATAATATGAATAACTTTAATCTCGATTATTGATTTAATAATATAACATATTATGCGGATGATCTTATGATAATGATTGTCGATAATATGAGATATGATCATCATTCTTTGTAACAATAATTGGGTATAAGCGGGTGACTTCTTACGTAAGCATCGATAATCAATCTGGTATCTTTCTTATGACCATAGCGTATTCTTTGTACTTTACTACCGGTAGTTCAAAAGTTTTAACGGTTTACACTTTAAATGCGTTATTTTTATAAAATGATTATTACATCATTTTCTAATTACGACAATACTTTAGTTAATAGGGTCCACTAATGATTGTGGCATCGTCTAAAATATTCCCAGACCAATCGAATATTATATAACAACTTGCTTGCTTTGCAAAATTTATAAATATTAGCCACAACTATTATATCAAATCCACACCATAATATTAAAAAAAATATTTCGAGAAATTTAAATCTTTATTTATAAAATTTGGGGTCTCACAATCTCCCCTCCTTATGAAATTTCACCCTCGAAATTTACGTAAGTACCTGGTATGCCGAAGAGATGAGGATACCTTGACTTCATTTCATATTCTAAATCTTGAGGTATAACCTTTGAGTGTTGAATACGATCCTTCTTATCCAAGATTTTAACACGTATTTTCTCATACGTTAAATCTTTTGCTATCTCGTCTAGTTCTAATTTAATAACGTGGTGCGGGTCATCCACATATTTACGTAACATCGATACATAAAAAAAAATGTTATGAACATGCAACATACTTGGCGGTAAAACGAGTCTATAGGCCATAGTTTGTAAGACCCCAACTTTTATAAATAAAGATGAATTTTCTATAAATATTATTTTTGAATATTATGGAATAAATTTGATATAATGTTATAGTTGTGGGTAATATTTATAAATTTTGCAAAGTAAGCAAGTTGTTATAAAATATTAGTTTGGTGGGGAATATTCTTTTTGTCGGGAATATTAAATGCGACGACTCAATCATTAGTGGACCCCATTATGGAAGTATTGTCGTAGTTAGAAAAGCGACAAAATTATCTTTCTATAAAAATAACGGCGGAGTTATTTACTGTTAAAACCTGTTGAACTACCCGGTGGTAAAAGTAAATGAATGTCTGGCGTGGTTGCGTAGAAGCACACGGTATTGATTATTGATGCTTACGTGAGAAGTCACTTAGCTATACTCAATTATTACTACAAGAATTCTTTGCGTCATATCTCTTATATTATTGATTCAATTATTGTCACGCATTATCATCATATAATATGTTATATTATTAATTGAGACGACAAGTTATAAATGATTAATAATTGTTGAAAGATTAAAAATGTGTTGATTAAAAATAAAATGATTTGTGGTAATATTTATTCAATCCTTGATGTATATAAAGAGTCATTATGAGGCGTTTGGGGTAAGTTTGATTATTTTATGGGGGCCCATATGTCATCATCTAAGAGTCTCTTCGTCGATAGTAATTACCTTTGTAAATAGTAATTACCTTCGTCGATAAGTAATTACCTTCGTCAATAGTAATTACCTTCGTCGATAGTATTTACCTTCGTCGATAGTAATTACATTCTTGATAGTATTTACCTTTGTCAATAGTAATTACCCCTAAGTAAATAGTAGTTGTCCCTTGATATTACGAAGAGTTAAGCGCCTCTTGATTGTTCCAAAGGTTAATTACCCTTCATGAAATAATAGTTGTCTCTTGATATTACGAAGAGTCATTTTGACCCTTCGTTAAGACCAAGAGCCACCCTCGGTTTTTCTATAAATAGAAAGCTCATTCCTTCATTATTTCTTATGAATTCATTGAAACTACAGAGAGAGAAACTATAGAGAGAAAGAAGAAAAATTATTCGCTACTTCACTTTTCCAATATTCGAGTTCTTCTAAGGTAGGGAATATTATTTGTTGTACTAAGTAAAGGTGTTATTCTTTCTTATTCATGAAGAGAACATTGTTATTCCATTGCTTATTATTCTATTGGAATAACTTTTGTATACCTGTTTACCTATACTTGGTGACATTCTTCTATTATTACATTGGAACATCACATCATGTGTTTTACACCTTACTGGTTCCGCCTTTATTATTATTCATTGGAACATCACATGCATGTGTTTTACACCGGACTGGTTAAAATCTTTATTATTATTACATTGGAACATCACATGCATGCGTTTTTACGGGGACTAGTTCCGTTATTTATTATTACATTGGAATAACTCGCACACTGTCTTGATCTATCGCATGCATGGTGATTTCTTTTGTTATTTCATTCTTTATTATACCTAGTTGGTTAAAACTTTGACTTCTATACTCCATGAAATTAGTAGAATATCCTTGATATTTGCGTTTCATCCAATATCTTTTCATGAAAATATTATTCTGATCATTCTTGAATTTTACTCTACAAAACAGTTTAACACTGTTGTAGGCTAATTATAATTTATTCTGCATTATCTTAGTCATAATATTTCTTACTGAGCTAGTTGAGCTCATTCTTTCTTTCACTGTTCTCTTCAGGAAATGAGAATATAGCTGGGACGAGTAGGGGAACGGAGTAATGGTCTAGAGGATAGCATTAGTAGTCCTCACTATTCTGTGAAATAGTGTGATAATAATTGTAATGAGGACTCCATTTGAGTTTGTATAATATCTAGTAGACAATATTTGTATTCAAACTCATAGTTTATGTCGTATTGTACTACAGGCAGGTTATATTAGTAAGTTGTATTTAAATTACATACCATGTATCCGACTACCCAAGATGGGTGATGTATACCTAATTTTGGGGGCGTCACGATTTGGTATCGAGCTTAGGGATATGATCCTGGCTAAGATGTGAGAATAGTACTAGGAGGGAGGCAGGAATACTACCTTATTAGTATATGACCTACCTAAATTTATGTGCTATTTTATTGGTGGTCATAATATAGAGATAATTTGTTACATGTCGATTAACCTTTTGTTTTGTGGCGATGTCTGAAAATGACATCGAGAATGTTGAGAATAGCAATGGAGCACCAGACGATCGTTGATTCACCACATATCAATAATCAAGATAATGTGCATCGAAGGCGACAATCCTCATGCAAACAACAACATTGACCAAATGATTAATGATCAAATGTTCGAGGCTTTATACGATTTATCTGACAATGAAAGCGAGGCGACTCATGTCCAAAAACGTGGGTGGAAACACAAAAAACTCTTGGCGATCCACCGCTAAACAATTCAAGGAGCTGGGACCACCGGAGTTTAAGGGAGAGCAAAAACCACTTACAGGCGGAAGCATGGATAAAGCAGATTACCAAGATATTTGATGTCTTGGGATGCTCAGGAGCAAAGGTTCCCTTTCACGCTTTATGTTGCTTGCGGAGAGGCATATTACCGTGGGAATCGGTAAAATGTACTTAACTTTGTTGTCTTGAAGATATCTTGGGAGAAGTTCCAGAGTATTCAACGACAAATACTTTCTGAAAGTATTCGCCACATGAAGGAGGTGGAGTTTATCAAGTTGGAATAAAACAATATGGCCAGTAATATGATACGAGGCAAAATTTGCGGAGTTATCACGGTTTCGTCCCCACTTGGTGGATAATGAAGAGAAATGGCGCGAATGTTTTTAAGAGGTTTGAAGCGGGAGATACGTCGACATCTTATTTCTCATAAACCGCGTGTTTGTATTCGAGATGTTGTAAATAGGGCTCGATTAGTGGAGCACGATAACGAGTCAACGTGAACTAAAAGAGAGCGGTAAGCAAAATTATAATACCGGTGAGAGAGTAGTCATCGAGCGGTGACAACAAGCGTGGAGGAATCAACGGGCCATATATGGTAACCACTTGGGTGGTAATCGGGGCCAAAACAATAAGAATGGACATTTCGAGAAAAGGAGATTCAACAATGATGGAAAGATGTCGACTAGCACCCGTTGTTAAGGAAGGAGAAAGACCACCTATCATATGCTTCAAATGCGGAGGAGAGGGACACATCGATCCGAATCATACCATGCCGTCCCAAAGCATGTTATAATTGTGGAAGAGAAGGTCACTTAGCTCGATTTTTGTTGCGTTCAAAGACAAATTCAACTAGGATGGAGGCACCAAAGTAGTTCGGAAAAGTCAAAACCAGAGTAGTCTGAGGAGGCGTTTGTTGTGACCTCCCAGAGAGCAAGGAACCGAATGAGGTCATCACGGGTAAGCTTATCATAAACTCTAATGAAGTCTATACTTTATTTGATCTTTTGGTTCTACCCATTCTTTTATTTCACCTACTTGCGCTCATCGATTAAATTTGACTCAGGAGAAATTAGACTTTGACTTATCTGTGGAAACTCCGTTGGGAGAAACCTTCATTACATCCACCGTTTATAAGTCTTGTTTGGTTCAAATCGGTACCCTCACATTACTGTCGATCTTATTTCATTGAAAATACTTGCATTTGACGTGATTCTGGGGATTGATTGGTTAACTACTTATCATGCAAAAATTGATTGTTTTCGTAAGATTGTTAGCTTTCATATTCCTAATCAACCTATTATGCGAATTCAAATGACCAAACCATTAAAATCAATCACGGTCATCTCAAGCCATAAAGCTATTCGTTTATTGAAAAGCGGATGTCGAAGCTTTCTTAGCTCATGTCACAGATTTAAACAAAAATCGTTAGTTTTGAGCGATATTTCTATTGTTAATAAATTTCTGGCGTATTCCACTGAAGAACTTCTGGCCTACCCCTAGGCGTGAAATTGAATTTTGTATCGACCTTGAACCCGTCTGAAAAACCTATTTCCAAAGCCCCATATCGAATGGCTCTATTGAACTTCGTGGAGTTAAAGACCCAACTGCGAGGAATTGTTAGACATTGACTTTATTTGTCCTAGTACTTCTCCTTGGGGTGCTCTGTTCTATTCATGAAGAAGAAAGATGGGAGTATGCGACTTTGTATTGATTATCGAGAGTTGAATCATGTCACCATTAAAATAGGTATCCATTACCACGTATTGATGACTGTTTGACCCGATTTACAGGAGCAAATTCTTTTCAAAGATTGATCTTAGTTAGGATATCACCAATTGAAGATTAGAACCACGACATTCCAAAGACGGCTTTCGAACTCGGTATGGGCATTATGAATTCCTAGTCATGTCCTTTGGATTGACTAATGCTCCTAACGCCTTCATGGATATGATGAGCCGAGTATTCAAGGAATATTTAGATCACTTTGTGGTCATTTTATTGATGACATCCTTATTTATTCCAAAAGCCGTGAAGATCATGAAAGCAACACTTGAGGTGACACTCCAAAAGCTTCGTGAATATAAGCTTTATGCCAGTTGAAGAAATCTGAGTTACGGCTTGAAGAAGTAGCATTCCTTGGGCACGTGGTATCAAGTCATGGAATATCTGTTGACCCAAAGAAAGATTTAAGCTATTCAAAGTTGGGAACAACCTAAATCGATGGAATAAAGTCGTAGCTTTCTCGGTTTAAATTTGGTTATTATCGGAGATTCGTGGAAGGATTTTCTCGAATCGCTACTCCATTGACTTCGATTGACTTCGAAAAGATATAAAGTTCGGTTGGAGCGAAGAATGTGAGAAGAGTTTTCAAGAACTCAAGAGGAGACTTATTTATTTTGACTACGACAATACCATCTCGCTCGGAGGGATTTGTCATCTCTGATGATGCTTGAGCAAAGGGTTGGGATGTGTTCTCATGCAACATGGAAAAGTTATAGCCTATGCCTCGCGATAACTCAAAGAATATGAGAGGAATTATCCTACTCATGATCTAGAGTTGGCATCTATTGTCTTTGCACTTAAAATTTGGAGGCATTACTTGTATGGGGAGAAAGTGGAGATCTTTACGGATCATAAAAGCCTCAAATATTTCTTCACTCAAAAGGAACTCAACATGCGACAACGACGTTGGCTTGAACTGTTGAAAGATTATGATCATACCATCGATACCATCACGAAAAGCGAGCGTGGTAGGTGACGCGTTGAGTAGAAGATCATATGCAAGTACGAAAAGTGCGTTATTGTCAACGCAAAGGCCCATTTTGTGTGACTTGCAAAGGATGGAGATAGGGTTAAAGACTCGAGGGGCGCATGTGATGATAGCGAGTATCTGAGTAGAACCAAACTTTAATCGATAAAGTTAAAGTCGCTCGAAGCTACTGCACACACAGGCGATCGTATGAGAGGAAGAAAGTGCAAGAAGGTGCTATCTTGGGAAGCAAGAATCGATGAAGAAGGAATACTTGAGTCGACTCCGGACTTTGTGTTCCTAACGACCACGATTTAAAGTATAATATCATAATGGGCGCACAACACACCATTTGCAATCCATCTCGGAGTACCAAAATGTATCATGATATTAAATCATACATTTTGGTGGAGCAATATGAAGAGAGAGATAAGCGCCTGTTTATCTCAAGGTGTCTAACTTGTCAACGAGTTAAAGCGGAGCATCAAGTACCAAAAGGTCCATTGCAACCACTTGAAATTCCGAGAATGGAAGTGGGAGCACATTACCATGGATTTCGTTCTGGGTCTTCCTAAGGTTTCTCAAGACGTTGATGCGATTTGGGTCATTGTTGATAGATTGACTAAGTCTGCTCATTTCTTCCGAAATCGAGAAACTTATACACTTGAACGTCTTGCTCGTATGTACATAAATGAGATTGTAAGATCGCATGGTATCTTGGGATCCATAGTTTACGATCGAGACCCAAGATTCACTTTACGATTTTGGGTTAGTTTGCAAAAAGCTATGGGCACAGACTTACGATTTAGCTCGGCATATCATCCTCAGACGGACGGATAGTTGGAGAGGACTATTCAAACTCTTGAAGATCTATTAAGACTCTGTGTCCTTGATTTCAAAGGGAGTTGGGACAAGTTCTTACCATTGGTGGAGTTTTCCTACAACAACTGTTATCAAGCAAGTATTGGCATGGCTCCATTCGAGCGTTGTATGGAAGAAAGTGTCGTTCTCGATATCTTTGGGATGAGGTGGGTGAAGCAACGTTGTTGGGATCGGAGTTGATGCGTATGACTACGAAAAAGATTCAAACGATCCGATGACTTATAAAAACCTCACAAAATCGACAAAAGAGTTATGCTGATCTTCATCGAAAGGACGTGGAATTCGATATAGGAGATCATGTGTTGTTAAGCGTTGCTCCATGGAAAGGAGTTACAAGATTTGGAAAGAGAGGAAAACTTAATCCTCGATTCATCGGTCCATTTTAATCCTCGATCGAGTAGGAAGCGTGGCCTATAGACTCGCTTTCTGCCAAATATGTCTCGTGTTCATAACGTTTTTCACATATCCATATTACGTAAATATGTGAAAGACCCGAACCATATTATTGAGTTAGAACCGGACGAAATAGCGGAAGATTTAACGTATGAAGAGGTTCTGTTCAAATTTTGGATAAGAAGGAACATATTCTACGCTCGAGGTTATACCTTAAGTCAAAGTTTTGTGGAGGAACCACGATGTTGAGGAAATGACTTGGGAGTTAGAATCGAAATGAAATCAAGGTATCCTTACCTCTTGACATACCAGTCGTACCCTAATTTCGAGGGAAATTTCATAAGAAGGGGAGGTTGTAAGACCCGACTTTTATAAATAAAGATGAATTTTCTATAAATATTATTTTTGAATATTATGGAATAAATTTGATATAATGTTATAGTTGTGGGTAATATTTATAAATTTTGCAAAGTAAGCAAGTTGTTATAAAATATTCGTTTGGTGGGGAATATTCTTTTTGTCGGGGAATATTAAATGACTACTCAATCATTAGTGGACCCCATAACGAAGTATTGTCGTAGTTAAAAGCGACAAAATTATCTTTCTATAAAAATAATGGCGGAGGTGTTACTGTTTAAACCGTTGAACTACCCGTTGGTAAAAGTATAGTAATGTCTGGCATTGGTTGCATAGTAGCACACGGTATTGATTATTGATGCTTACGTGAGAAGTCACTTAGCATACTCAATTATTGCTACAGTAATCGCTGCATCATATCTCTTATATTATTGATTCAATTATTGTCACAATATCATCTGTATAATATGCTATATTATTAATTGAGACGACAAGTTATAAATGATTAATAATTGTTGAAAGATTAAAAATGTGTTGATTAAAAATAAAATAATTTGTGGTAATATTTATTCAATCCTTGATGTATATAAAGAGTACATTATGAGGCGTTTGGGGTAAGTTTGATTATTTTATGGGGGCCCATATGTCATCATCTAAGAGTCTCTTCATCAATAGTAATTACCTTTGTGAATAGTAATTACCTTCGTCGATAGTAATTACCTTAAATCGATAGTATTTACCTTCGTCGATAGTAATTACTTTCTTGATAGTATTTACCTTCGTCAATAGTAATTACCCTTCACAAATAGTAGTTGTCCTTGATATTACCAAGAGTTAACTCGCCTCTTGATTGTTCCAAAGGTTAATTACCCCTTCATGAATAGTAGTTGTCTCTTGATATTACCAAGAGTCATTTTGACCCTTCGTTAAGACCAAGAGCCACCCTCGGTTTTTCTATAAATAGAAAGCTCATTCCTTCATTATTTCTTACGAATTCATTGAAACTCTAGAGAGAATTATAGAGATAAAGAAGAAAAGTATTACCTACTTCACTTTTTTCAATATTCAGTTCTTCTAAGGTAGGGAATATTATTTGTTGTACTCATAAAGGGTGTTATTCTTTCTTATTCATGAAGAGCAACTGTTGTTATTCCATTGCTTATTATTCTATTGGAATAACTTTGTATCTGCTGATTTACCCTATACTTGGGTGACATTCTTCTATTATTACATTGGAACATCTTATGCATGTGTTTTTACACCTGACACAGTTCCATCTTTATTATTATTATTCATTTGGAACATCACATGCTCGTGTGTTTTACATTTTATGGTTCCGCTTTATTATTATTACTGCTGGAACATTACATGCATGCGTTTCTGTTGGACTGGATTCCGTTATTTATTATTCTGTTGGAATAACCTGCATGTGCGGTCTATCGCATGCATGGTGATTTCTTTTGTTATTTCATTCTTTATTATACCCAGTTGGTTAAAACTTTGACTTCTATACTCCATGAAATTAGTAGAATATCCTTGATATTTGCGTTTCATCCAGTATCTTTTCATGGAAATATTATTCTGATCATTCTTGAATTTTACTCTACAAAACAGTATCATGTTGACAATTTGGACGTTAATAATTCCTGGATAAAATAATTCTTGAACTTGTTTTATTGAATTCTTATATCATTGTCATCATCCTCATGTTTATATTATGTTGAAAGTCATCTGTGGCCTGTAGTGCATAGATGGACTTGGTATGATTATGACCAGAGACTATTCGGTGTAATCATGGTAGTAATGTTACAAATGATGTGATAAAAATCCTCGATTAGTAGTAGTGCATTGATGGGCGATTATTGGCATGATCATGACCATTAATGAATACACAACTATTCTTGGCCCATAGTGGTGAACAATTGTGGTCGTGATACTAAAGAATATCCTTGGCCGTAGTGCGGGGGTGATTCGATGATGTGGAATATTTATTAAAGTTTGAGTCTCAAATATAACAAATGATGAAAAACCTTTTAAATCATAAAAGATAGTAGATTTTATTTTCTACTGACTCTTTTAATGGATTCTTTGGTTCATTGTAGTTAAACTTGATGTTCATTATATTTTATCGGTTTAACACTTTTTGTAGGCTAATGATAATTTATTCGCATTATCTTAGTCATAATATTTCTTACTGAGCTAGTTGAGCTCATCCTTTCTTTCACTGTTCTCTTCAGGAAATGAGAATATAGCTGGGACGAGTCGGGGAACAGAGTAATGGTCCAGAGGATAGCTTTAGTAGTCCTCACTATTCTGTGAAATAGTGTGATAATAATTGTAATGAGGACTCCTTTTGAGTTTGTATAATATCTAGTAGACAATATTTGTATTCAAACTCACAGTTTATGTCGTATTGTACACGACAATTATATTAGTAAGTTGTATTTAAATTCTGTACCATGTATTTGACTACCCAAGATGGGTGATGTATACCTAATTTTGGGGGCGTCACACAGTTCCTACTCGATCGAGGATTTCAAATGGGTCAATTAAATCGAGGGTTGAAATTTTCTCTCTTCATTGACTCTTGCTTCTAGAATAACGCCTTCTTGAACCTTCTTCTTCATTTTCATCAGCTCTGGGTCTGAAGCTTGAGCGGCTTTAACATTATCTGTTAAAGTCAATTCTACTCGTATATAAGATATCATCACGTGGTTCCCTAGAGTCTTTAACTCTATCTTCATCATTTGTAAGTTATACGAAATGGGTTTTTGTGTTAACAACATCGCACTCATAAACGCATACGATCTTCTACTCAATGCGTCAGCTACCACGTTCGCTCTTCCACAATGATATTGAATGGTATGGTCGTAATCATCAACAGCTTGAGCCAACGTCTTTGGCACATTATACGTTCGTTTTGGGTGAAGAAATACTTGAGGGTTTTAGAAATGGGTTTTGTACTGGGGTCAATACAAAATTCGATTTCACGCTCTGGGGGTAGGCCAAGAAGTCAACAACTGTAGTCGATGACGCACGCGGCTGCACACGATCCCTATACAAAATAGGCGCGGGCGCGCGTGTAAGAAAAATATGCTTCTTCTGGTTGATGGCGCGGGCGCGCGTGTTCCAGCTTATGCAGCCACGCGGTTTCTGCATTCTGCAATCTTGTGTTCTGCTATTTCTGCTTCCTTGTCATGCTGTTAGTGTTCCTTTGACATGATGCTTTTTCTTCTTTGTCCATTAATGCTCAATCCCTTTTATCCATTCGTCCCTCGTGTCATGCTTCCATTAATCTCATTGCCACCTACCAACACCGAGCTATGCCATTTCCTGCACTTTCACACCAGAAGAGTTCTCAGTACATGCAATGCAAGATAACACGAAATGTAACTAAAAACATACTAAAATATACTTTAGATGGGCATAGTTTGCGTGAATTTATATCCAATAAGTAGGTATAAAACCTACTTATCAAATACCCCCAAACTTGAACTATTGCTTGCCCTCAAGCAATGCATACAGCATAAACACTGAAAATGCAACTACATGCTATGCAACTGGATTATGATGTAAATGAGTCTCACATTCTTTCAGCTAGAATAGAATTTCAGTCCAAAACTGCCTCAACGAATTATCCAGGTTCGAGAATACAAATTCAAACCAAACTATAGGCATAATATCAGACACTCAAATAATTCATATATGCTATAAAGATGCTGTGTGTGTGTGTTGTGTTCACCAAACTTGATTAAAGCAAGAACACACATGCTAAACTGCTCAAAATAGAAAATTACAGTCTAAATCAAGATTCATGTATACTTATGCAATAAAAACTATTCCAACATATCAAAACAAACTAAGGTTCAACAATGGGCTCAACTGCTTTATTTCTACTCACGAGGACGATTTTCACATAACTGTGTAATGCCTTATTTCATTAGGCTAACAATGCTAACCCTTAGCAAGCTTTCAACCAACGACTCCCAGACCATAAAAGACCTTAGGGCACTAGGTGTTAAGACACCCCTACGGGCGTATTTACTCAAGTAACAAGGGCCCCGAAATAAGACTAGCCACGTTATTGCTCTTTTTTTTTTTTATATATATATATATAGCATACCTATGTGTTCCCAAAGTTTGATTATCAATGTTTTGTACAGTCTAAGAAAGTTTTCCATATAATTCTCTTTTTAAAACCACATTTCTTATTAAGCAATGCAACACATAATTCTTATGCCTACAAGCAATTGTGAACACGACAGTTCAAACCGAAAGCATCTAAACAGCATCATGAATTACATCATGTAAACATTATATCTAACCTCATGTTATCCAAATTACTCAACAATCCTTCATAATTCACTTTTATCATAGGCTAAACATAACTTCCATAAAGCTAGAACTGTGAGACATGCAACTAAACACCAAATGCAACTAAACATATACTAACATAAATTATAATAACTAAGAATAGAATTTTTTTTTGCAATTATTATCTAACACATAAACATGTAAAATTTTAACTAATCATGCAAACACTATATGCAATTACCCTACTACCCAATACCCCCAAACTTAAAATATTCATTGTCTCAATGAATGAAGGTATAGGTTTAGAGAAACTCCCCTACTGCTCAACTGCACCACCCTCGTCGGGTGGTGAATCCGGTGGTGGATATGGCATGGCAGTCCCAAACTGTGGCCACTCGAGATAGTCCCTTGTTGTGCAAATGCCTCCGCTAGCGATCTTGTCAATCCCGTAGCAAATGCTATAAAGTTGTCGTACATAGCATCGACCTTACGCTCCAACCTTCGGAGCTGTCGATCCCTAGTAGCAGCTGTAGCTTGGGTTGACGTGCCCGCTTCATCTGTCTTGGAGTGCTGCGATGAGGGCGTAGACGAGGCTAGACGAAGAATAAACCCCTTTCCTTTTGGATGCGGAGTACCCCCTTGCCAATCTTCAAATCTGGCTATTGTAGCATGCGTAATGTCCTGGCTTGGGAAATGCAACTGCTCATCCGTCCACCTAATTCCCACCTTGGCACACAAATGGGTCACTATTGAAGCATGTGGAATACTGCCCGTGGTACTACCCCACATGTATCTCATCATGTTCTGATTCATCAGGTAACCTACATCGATATCCTTTCACACAATAATCCCCCAAAGTATGATGGCTCGCTCAACTGTAATCTCATTCTGATGAGAGGATGGCAGGAGTTTGGCACACACAAACAGATTCCAGGCCTTTGCATAACGATTGAGAGTGGATGCCGAAAAGGTCTTGGGGTGATTAGTGCCCGGAGTGCATGTCTATTGAGTCCCTGGAATACACAAATCAGTTATCACAACATCCAAATCTGTCTCCAAACGTTCAGCCTCCACCCAACTTGTTCGTCCAGCCGGAGGGTCGGGTAAATTGAACACTTTACGAATAGCTCTCGGCCTGTAGTCCACTTGAATTCCATGAACAAAAGAGAACCCATTTATTGTTTCCCTTGCATTAGCATAGAACTCCCGCACAACAGCCATAGGTGTAGCCACTGGTGTAGAGCACACACCATGACAACACCTTTCTCGAATCATTTGTACTAACTTTCCCACAATGCGATAATATTCTATTTGAGCATCCAAGTTGATGAACTTTGAAAAATCAACATTAACCCCACTTTGACTGCTTGAAGATGATGAATCAGGGGTGCGAGATCGAGCACGCTTAGGACCCATTTGAGTCTGATAAAGAAGAAGAAGACTTGCCTGATAGTGAGTGATAGCCGATGACTGAATACCCCTAAACTGATTTTGTACAACCCACTCTGAAACCCTAGTTTTTATCAGTGTAGCTAATGATCGTGGGTATGAGTTTTGATGCGAAAATCACATAGTGGAGAAGAGATGTTATACTTTTAATTGGTAACTGATTAGAGATGAGGAGGCGTGCATGTAATAGAGAGCAAGAGAATACGACTTCAACTGATGGAAGACAAGTGTTAGAACATGTGAGACCCCAAATATTATGAATAAAGATTTTAATTTCTCGAAATATTTTTTTTAATATTATGGTGTGGATTTGATATAATAGTTGTGGGTAATATTTATAAATTTTGCAAAGTAAATAAGTTGTTATATAATATTCATTTGGTCGGGGAATATTCATTTTAACAGGAAATATTCGTACGACGACACAATCATTGGTGGACCCCACAACGTAAGTATTGTAGTAGTTAGAAAACGACAGAATTATCATTTTATAAAAATAACGGCGAAAAGTGTTACCGTTAAAAGCTGTTGAACTACCCTAGTAAAAAATACGATGTCTGGCGTGGTTGCGTAGTAGCTGCGGTATTGATTATTGATGCTTACGTAAGAAGTCACTCGGTTATACTCAATTATTGCTACGATGATTCTTTGCATCATATCTCTCATATTATTGATTCAATTATTGTCACAGTATCATCTGCATAATATATTATATTATTAAATCAATAATTAAGGCGACAAAGTTATTCATATTATTATTTGCAATATTGACAATGTCTAGAAGTTACATCGAGGAGAGGTTTGGTCACCTAATTGCGCGGCGATAAAGGAGAAATCCTTATCGAAAAGCCCCCTCTTTCCTGGGAACGACCTAGTTGTTAAATATTGTGAATTATAATATTAATGATGAATAAGTTTGTGTTGATTAAAGATGAAATTGATAGTTCCATTCTGTTGGAATTATTAGTGTTAGTGGAAATCGACATTTATTTTGATAATAATTAATGTTTGGAGGTTATATTCACCAATCGGGTAATTAACCGGATAAATGAGAAATTAATTGCTATTGATTCACATGCTTATAACTATGTGTTCACATGTGTGTACTATTGATTCACATGATTTACTATTAGGGGAGTTGGTGCAAGATTGATAATACTTGCATGACTAAATTAAAAATGGAGGTATAGATGAAGGTACTATATTGTAATTAGTTTTTTTCACATGATTATACTATTGAGTCAGATGATTTTACTATTGATTCATATGATTTACTATTAGGGGAGGTGGTGCAAGTTTGATAACACTTGCAGGACTAAATTAAAAAGGAAGAAAAAGGGGAAGGTATTATATTGTAATATTTCGAGCCCCAAAATATGCAATTATCGAAACTATATATTCCTATAAATAGAAGCTCATTCTTCCTTCATTTCTCACCAATTCACTAAAGCTTTAAAGCAATTATTATAGAGAGAAAGAGAGAAGAGAGAAGTCTCACTACCTCACTTATTCCAAAGATTATCCGCTTTTTTTCGAGGTAAGGGGTATTATTCTTTCGTATTCATGAAGAGAGTTATTTTCTTTCAATACTAAAAGGGTTGTTATTCCATTCTTTATTATTGTGGAATAACTTTTGTCATGCAAAGTATCTGCATACATGGTGAAATTCTTTTTATTCCATTCTTTATTATTACATTGGAATAACTTTTATCATCTGCATTACATCGCATGCACGGTGAATTCATTGTTATTCCATTCTTTATTATTACATTTGGAATATCACATGCGTGAGGATTACGTATGACTGGTTCCATTCTTTATTATTACATTTGGGAATAACTTTTCTGCATGCGATCTATCGTGATACCTGGTGAATTCTTCTGTTATTCCATTCTTTATTATTACATTGGAATAACACATACATATGGATTCTGCATGCATGGTGAATGACCTTTCGTATTCATTCTTTATTAAATTGTGGAAATGATTTGTCTATGTGGATTACCGTATAGCGGTGAAAATCCATTTGCGGATTTTATATTCTATTATACTCGTATGAGATATTATTTCTTTTGTACTCGTAATGGAATATCATTTTCTTTGGTATTTTTCTTTTTTTACGAGTTAATATTCACGGTTTCTATTCACCCGATTACTATTCACTCTAGTATTATTCACTTTCGGGTTATTGAAGCACTTTTAGTACTGAGAGTACTATTCATGAGTTACTATTCACGGGTTACTATTCACCCGATTACTATTCAATCTAGTATCATTCACTCGGATATTTGAGGCACTTTTTGTGTCGGGGTACAATTCACGGGGTACTATTCCCGAAGTACTATTCACGGGGTACTATTCACCTGAAAAATATATTTCTTTTCTGTCCAAATTATTTTTGGTTCATGAATATTATTCTTGAATTTACTCTACAAAGCAATATCATGTTGACAATTTGGACGTTATTGATTCCTGGATAAATTAAATTATAAATCTTTAAAATTTATCCTTGAACTTGTTTTATTGAATTATTATGTCATTGTCATCATCCTCATGCTTATATTGTGATGAAAGTCATCTTTGGCTTACGTGCATAGATGTACTTGGTATGATTATGACTAAAGATTATTCGGTATAATCATGTCCGTAATGTGACGAATGATGTGGTAAAAGTCCTCATTGGCCTGTAGTGCATTAATGGATAGTTTTTGGTATGATTATGACCAAGGATTATTCGGTATAGTCATGACTATTGATGATTTAATGAATATCCTTGGCCGTGGTGCAGGGATTATTTGATGATGTGGTTTATTTTTTTTAAGCTGAGTCTCAGCGATAAAGTTGATGAAAAACTTTTTAAATTATAGAAGATAGTAGATTTTATGCTCTACTTGACTCTTCTAATGGATTGTTTATTTCTGCTGCAGTTGTTGATCTAAAACTTGTTGTCTATTGTATTCTATCAGTTGTGAATTATAATATTAATGATGAATAAGTTTGTGTTGATTAAATATGAATATTATAGTTTCATTGTGTTGAAATTATTAGTGTTAGAGGAAATTGACATTTATTTTGATAATAATTGATGTCTAGAGGTTATATTGACCAATCAGGTAATTAACCGGATAAATGAGCAATTAATTGCTATTGATTCACATGCTTATAACTATGTGTTCACATGTGTGTACTATTGATTCACATGATTTACTATTAGGGGAGTTGGTGTAAGATTGATAATACTTGCATGACTAAATTAAAAATGGAGGTATATATGAAGGTACTATACTGTAATTAGTTTTTTCACATGATTATACTATTGAGTCACATGATTTTACTATTGATTCACATGATTTACTGTTAAGGGGAGGTGGTGCAAGTTTTATAATACTTGCAGGACTAAATTAAAAAGGAAGAAAAAGGGGAAGGTATTATACTGTAATATTTCGAGCCCCAAAATGTGCAATTATCGAAACTATATTTATGCGACCCCGAATTTTATGAAATTAAAGTATTCAATTTTCTTATAATTATTTTATTTAGTAAATGGTTAAATTGATAAAAGTTTAAAGTTAAGGGTGATATTTGAAAATTTTTCAAAGTAAGAAAGTTTTCATAAAATAATCGGTGATAAAAGTACAGTAATACGTGTGGTTGCATAGTAGCACACGGTATTTATTATTGATGCTTACGTAAGAAGTCACTCAGTTATACTCAATTATTGCTATAGTAATTGCTGCATCATATCTCTCATATTATTGATTCAATTATTGTCACAGTATCATCTGCATAATATGTTATATTATTGAATCAATAATTAAGACGGCAAATTTATTCATATTATTATTTGCAATATTGACAATGTCTAGAAGTTCTGTCAAGGAGAGGCTTGGTCACCTAATTGTGCGCCAATAAGGAGAAATCTTTATCGGAAAGCCCTGCTTTCCAGGAACGACTTTGGTTGTTAAATATTGTGAATTATAATATTAATGATGAATAAGTTCGTGTTGATTAAAGATGAAATTGATAGTTCCATTGTGTTGGAATTATTAGTGTTAGTGAAAATTGACATTTATTTCTATAATAATTGATGTCTGGAGGTTATACTGACAAATCGAGTAATTAACCAGATAAATGAGCAATTAATTGCTATTGATTCACATGATTATAACTATTTGTTCACATGTGTGTACTATTGATTCACATTCATTTACTATTAGGGGAGTTGGTGCAAGATTGATAATACTTGCATGACTAAATTAAAAATGGAGGTATAGATGGAGGTATTATACTGTAATTAATTTTTTCACATGTTTAGAACTATTGAGTCACATGATTTACTATTGATTCACATGATTTACTATTAGGGGAGGTGGTGCAAGTTTGATAATACTTGTAGGACTAAATTAAAAATGAAGGAAAAGATGAAGGTATTATACTGTAATATTTTGAGCCCTAAAAAAATGCAATTATTGAAACTATATTTTTCTATAAATAGAAGTTTATTCTTCCTTCATTTCTCACCAATTCACTAAAGCTATAGAACAATTATTATAGAGAGAAAGAAGAAGAGAAGTCTGCTACCTCACTATTCCAGTATCCAGTCTTCTTCTAAGGTAAGGGGTATTATTTATTTCGTATCCATGAAGAGAGCTATTGTTATTCCATTTCTTATTATTACATTGGAATAACTTTTGTCATCTTAATCTGCATACATGGTGAAATTCTTACATTATTCCATTCTTTATTATTATGTTGGAATAACTTTGTATATCTGATACCACATACGTGGTGAAATTCTTACATTATTCCATTCTTTATTATTATGTTGGAATAACCTATCTATGCCAAGTACCACATACATGGTGAAATTCTTACATTATTCCATTCTTTATTATTCTATTGAATATCATGTCTATGCGATTACGTGACACAGTTCCATTCTTTATAATTCTGTTAGAATATCCTGTCTTTGCGTATTATGCATGACCTGGTTCTATTATTTATTATTCTCTTGGAATAACTTGTCTGTGCGGTCTATCGCATGCCTGGTGAATTCTTCTGTTATTCCATTCTTTATTATTCTATTGGAATAACCTATCTATGTTGATTACCACATGCATGGTGAATGATACTTTGTATTCATTCTTTATTAAATTATGGAAATTATCTGTCTACATAGATTACCGCATGGCGGGTGAAAATCCATTTGCAGTTTTGTATATTTTGTTATACTCGTATGAGATATCATTTCTTTTGTACTCGTTATGAAATATCATTTTATTTGGTATTTTTTTGTTACGAGTTACTATTCACGGGTTACTATTCACCCAGTTACTATTCACTCTAGTATTATTCACTTTCGAATTATTCGGGGCACTTTTTATCTTGGGAATCTACTATTCACAAGTTACTATTCACCGATTACTATTCACTTCAATATTATTCACTCGGGTATTTGGGGTACTTTTTTCATGTCGGGGTACTATTCACGAGGTACTATTCAAAGTACTATTCACAGGGTACTATTTACCCAAAAATATATTTCTTTTCTATCCAAATTATTTTTGGTACATGAATATTATTCTTGAATTTTACTCCACAAAGCAATATCATGTTGAAAATTTGGACGTTATTGATTTCTGGATAAATTAAATTATAAATCTTTAAAATTTATCCTTGAACTTGTTTTATTGAATTATTATGTCATTGTCATCATCATCATGCTTATATAGTGATTAAAGTCATCTTTGGCTTACGTGCATAGATGGACTTGGTATGATTATGACCAGGGATTATTCGGTATAATCATGACCGTAATGTGACGAATGATGTGGTAAAAGTCCTCATTGGCCTGTAGTTCATTGATGGACAATTGTTGGTATGATTATGACCAAGGATTTTTCGGTATAATCATGACCATTGATGATTACATGAATATCCTTGGTCGTGGTGCCAGGATGATGTGGTTTATTTATTAAGCTGAGTCTCAGCGATAAAGTTGATGAAAAACTTTTTAAATCATAGAAGATAGTAGATTTTATGCTCTACATGACTCTTCTAATGGATTGCTTGTTCTGCTGTAGTTAAACTTGTTGTCTATTGTATTCTATAAGTTGTTATACTATTGAAGGCTAAGGATAATTTATTCTGCATTATCTTAGTCATAATATTTCTTACTGAGCTAGTTGAGCTCACCCTTTTCTTTCATTGTTCTCTTCAGGAAATGAGAATATAGCTGGGACGAGTCAAGGAATGGAGTGATGGTCCATGATAAGTGGCTTTAGTAGTCCTCACTATTATGTGAAATAGTGTGATAATAATTGTAATGAGGACTTCATTGAGTGTGGATATTATCTAGAAGGCAATATTCTTGTTTAAACTCTCAGCTATGTTTTGTCGTATTTTACACGATTGTTATATAATTAAGTTGTATTTGGATTTATGTACCATATATTTGGCGACCCAAGATGGGTGATGTATACCTGTTTTGGGGGCGTCACAATATTTTCCTATAAATAGAAGCTCATTCTTCCTTCATTTCTCACCAATTCACTAAAGCTATAGAGCAATTATTATAGAGAGAAATTATAGAGAGAAAGAAGAAGAGAAGTCTGCTACCTCACTATTCCAGTATCCAGTTTTCTTCTGAGGTAAGGGGTATTATTCTTTTGTAGTCATGAAGAGAGTTATTTTCTTTCAATACTCATAAGGGTTGTTATTCCATTCTTTATTATTGTGGAATAACCTGTCTATGCGAAGTACCGCATACATAGTGAAATTCTTTTGTTATTCCATTATTTATTATTACATTGGAATAACTTTTATGCATCTTGATCTATCGCATGCACAGTGAATTCTGTTGTTATTCCATTCTTTATTATTCATTTGGAATATCGTATGCATGCGGATTCTGCATGACTTCGGTTCCATTCTTTATTATTACATTGGGAATAACTTTTATGCATGCGGTCTATCACATGCCCGGTGAATTCTTACATTATTTCATTCTTTATTATTACATTGGAATAACTTTTACATGTGGATTACCGCATGCATGGTGAATGACCTTTCGTATTCATTCTTTATTAAATTGTGGAAATGATCTGTCTACGTGGATTACCGCATGGCGGGTGAAAATCCATTTTTAGCTTCGTATATTCTATTATACTCGTATGAGATATCATTTCTTTTGTAATCGTCATGGAATATCATTTTCTTTGGTATTTTTCTTTTACGAGTTACTATTTATGGGTTACTATTCACCCAGTTACTATTCACTCTAGTATTATTCACTCGGGTATTCGGGGCACTTTTCACGGGTTACTATTCACGAGTTACTATTCACGGGTTACTATTCACGGGTTACTATTCACCCGATTACTATTCACTCTAGTATCATTCACTCGGGTATTTGAGGTACTTTTCATGTCGGGGTTCTATTCACGAGGTACTATTCCCGAAGTACTATTCACGGGGTACTATTCACCCAAAAAATATATTTCTTTTCTGTCCAAATTATTTTTGGTACATGAATATTATTCTTGAATTTTACTCTACAAAGCAGTATTATGTTGACAATTTGGACGTTATTGATTCCTAGATAAATTAAATTATAAATTTTTAAAATTTATCCTTGAACTTGTTTAATTGAATTATTATGTCATTGTCATCATTCTCATGCTTATATTGTGATGAAAGTCATCTTTGACTTACGTGCATAGATGGACTTGGTATGATTATGACCAGGGATTATTCGGTATAATCATGACCGTAATGTGACGAATGATGTGGTAAAAGTCCTTATTGGCCTGTAGTGCATTGATGGACAGTTTTTGGTATGATTATGACCAGGAATTGTTTGGTATAGTCATGACCATTGATGATTTAATGAATATCCTTGGCCGTGGTGCAGGGATGATTCGATGATGTAGTTTATTTTTTTTAAGTTGAGTCTAAGCGATAAAGTTGATGAAAAACTTTTTAAATCATAGAAGATAGTAGATTTTATGCTCTACTTGACTCTTCTAATGGATTGCTTATTTCCGCTGCAGTTGTTGATCTAAAACTTGTTGTCTATTGTATTCTATCAGTTGTTATACTGTTGAAGGCTAAGGATAATTTATTCTGCATTATCTTAGTCATAATATGTAAAATTCCAAATCTTACGAATAAAGATTTAAATTTCTCGATTTTTTTTTGAATATTATGGTGTGGATTTAATATAATGTTATAGTTGTGGGTAATATTTATAAATTTTTCAAAGTATGCAAGTTGTTATATTATATTCGATTGGTGGGGGAATATTCGTACGACGGCACAATCATTGGTGGACCCCACAACGGAATTATTGTCGGATTGAGAAAACGACAAAAATATTTTTATAAAAATAACGGCGAAAATTTTACCGTTAATACTATTGAACTACTCGGTAGTAAAAGTACAGTAATACGTGTGGTTGCATAGTAGCACACGATATTGATTATTGATGCTTACGTGAGAAGTCACTCAGGTTTGTTCAATTTTTGCTACAGTAGTTGCTGTATAGTATCTCACGTTATTTGATTCAATTATTGTTGATTGTTATATATATATATATATATATTATATAAGTTTTGTTTTATTAGTATTATTTATGTAATAAAAGCGAAAAAGCTTTTATATAAAACATAATACTTTTATAAAGTTATTCATAAATAGAATATATTATATTTTATTATGCATAGTGTTGCGTAGTGCTGCGTAGTGTTTTGCATAGTAAAATCTTTTTATATAAAATAGAATACTTTTATAAAGTTATTTGTTTTATTAGATTATAAATAGAATATATTATATTTTATTATGCATAGTGTTGCATAGTGCCTGCATAGTATTTTGCATAGTAAAATCTTTTTATATAAAATAGAATACTTTTATAAAGTTATTTGTTTTATTAGATTATAAATAGAATATATTATATTTTATTTAAAAGATTTTGCTTTAAAGATTTTTAATCACTGTCATATCAAGCCATAAGTAAAGAACCCCGAGCCTTTATCTGGTAACTTCCTTGAGTGGAATGCACCGAAGCCAGACTTTCTGTAGGGGACGTTGTGAATAACGATGGCAAGTTGATAGGTATCAATGTGACGTGTTATCCAACTCTTGGATGAGAGTCACAGTTGTGAATGATATTTCTATTGTTAATAAATTTCTTGGCGTATTTACGAAGACTTCGCCTACCTCGTAGCCAGGCGTGAAATCGAATTTTGTACTGACCCCAATACAAAACCCCATTTCTAAAACCCTTAAATATTTCTTCAACTAAAATGAACGTAACATGCGCCAAAGACGTTGACTCGAGCTATTGAAGATTATGATCGTACCATTCAATACCATCATGGGAAAAGCGAACGTGGTAGCTGACGCGTTGAGTAGAAGATCATATGCATTTATGAGTGTGAATATACGAACCTACATGAAGATAACGAATATACGAGTAGAATCGACTTTAATCGATAAAGTTAAAGCGGCTCAAGCTAAATACTCAGAGCCGATGAATGTAAAAAAGAAGGTTCAAGAGGGCGTTATTCTAGAAGCAAGAATCGATAAAGAGAAGAAATCTCAACCCTCGATTTTATTGACTCATTTGAAATCCTTGATCGAGTAGGAACTATGGCCTATAGACTCATTTTACCGCCAAGTATATCGCGTGTTCATAACGTTTTTCACATATCGATGTTACGTAAATATGTGGATGACCCGAACCACATTATTGATTTAGAACCGGATGAGATAGCGGATAATTTAACATATGAAGATGTACCTATTAAAATCCTGGAATGTATTCAACACTCAAAGGTTATACCTCAAGAGTTAGAATCGGACGAAATGTCCTCATCTGTTCGGCATACCAGGTACGAACGTAAATTTCGTGGGCAAAATTTCATAAGGAGGGGAGATTGTAAAATCCCAAATTTTACGAATAAAGATGTAAATTTCTCAATTTTTTTTTTGAATATTATGGTGTGGATTTAATATAATGTTATAGTTGTGGGTAATATTTATAAATTTTGCAAAGTATGCAAGTTGTTATATTATATTCGATTGGTCGGGGAATATTCTTTGTGTCGGGGAATATTTGTACGATGACACAATCATTGGTGGACCCCACAACAGAATTATTGTCGGATTGAGAAAATGACAAAAATATTTTTATGAAAATAACGGCGGAAGTTTTCTGAGTTAATCTTTGTTGAACTACTCGGTAGTAAAAAATACGATGTCGATGTGATTGCATAGTAGCACCGGTATTGATTATTGATGCTTACGTGAGAAGTCACTCGGTTTTGTTCAATTATTGCTCTGATGGTTGATGCATAGTATCTCACGTTATTTGATTCAATTATTGTTGATTGTTATATATATATATATATATATATATATATATATAAGTTGTTTTATTAGTATTATTAATGTAATAAAACAAAAAAGCTTTTATATAAAACATAATACTTTTATAAAGTTATTACATAAATAGAATATATTATATTTTATTATGCATAGTGTTGCATAGTGCACATATATAGTGTTTTGCATAGTAAAATCTTTTTATATAAAATGTAATACTTTTATAAAGTTATTCGTTTTATTAGATTATAAATAGAATATATTATATTTTATTTAAAAGATTTTGCTTTAAATTTGGACCGTCCGATTAAAAGTAAATTAATCTGGACCGTTCATGAATTAGTTACTATGCAGTCCATTCTTCTAAAAATAGAAGCTCATTCCTTCATTATTTCTTACGAATTCACTGAAACTCTAGAGAGAGAAACTATGGAGAGAATTCTTCTTCTATAATCTTGAGCGTATTTCTTTGGAGTTTAAGAAAGTTTTGAGCGTAGTGCAAGTTCTCTTCGAGTATATCCTCGCCCTACCAGTTGGAGTACTCTTCTTTCAAAGGTAAGGGATATTATTTGTTGTACCTGTAAGGGGTATTATTTCTTTCATATTCATGAAGAGAACTTCTGTTATTCCATTATTTATTATTCTGTTGGAATAAACTGTATACGCGGTCTAGCCTATACTTAGTGAAATTCTTCTGTTATTCCATTCTTTATTATTCTGTTGAAATATCCTATCTATGTGTTTACGTGGGACTGGTTACATCTTTTATTATTACATTGGAATATCACATGCATGCGTTTCTGTGGGACCGGTTCCGTTATTTATTATTCTATTGGAATAACTTGTCATCTGCAATCAACTTGCGTGGTGATTTCATTGTTATTCCATTCTTTATTATTACATTGGAACATCATTTCGGTTATGAATTTACTTTGACACCGTTCCGTTATTTATTATTACATTGGAATAACTGCCTACATGAGAAGTATCGCATGCATGGTGATTTACATTGTTATTCCATTCTTTATTATTACGTGGGAATATCCCGCATCGGTGTGTATTACGCTTTGACACGGTTCTCATTATTTATTATTCTATTGGAATAACTTTATCATGCTAAATCTGCATACATGCGTGGTGATTTCTTTTGTTATTCCATTCTTTATTATACTCTGTTGATTAAAGTTTTGACTTCTATACTCCATGAAATTAGTAGAATATCCTTGATATTTGCGCTTCCATCGATGTCATTTCATAGAAATATTCTTACGAGCATTCTTAAATTTTACGTTACAAAAAGTATCATGTTGACAATTTGGGCGTTATTAGTTCTGAATAATTTAATTCTTGAACTTGTTTTATTGAATTCATATATCATTGTCATCATCCTCATGTTTATATTTTGTTGAAAATCATCGTGGCACATAGTGCATAGATGGACTTGGTATGATTATGACCGAGGATTATTCGGTATAATCATGGCCAGTAGTGTTACAAATGATGTGGAAAAAGTCTCATCATTGGCGTAGTGCATTGATGGGCCGCTTTTTGGTATGATTATGGCTATGGATTTTCTTGACGAGGGAGCAAAGATGAATTGTTTTATGGCATGATCAAGAGTGTTGATGAAAACACGATTATCTTTGGCCCGTGGTGCATGGATAATTAATGGTCGTGATACTAAATAATATCACGGGCACAGAGTGCGAGAGATGATTTGATGATGTGGATTATTTATTAAAATTTGAGTCTCGTGATAAAAGTGATGAAAAACTTTTAAATCATAAAAGATAATAAATTTTATTCTTTACTTGACTCTTTTAATGGATTGCTTGTTCCGCTGCAGTTAAACTTGATGTCTATTGTATTTTATCAGTTTAACATTGTTGAAGACTAATGATAATTTATTCTGCATTATCTTAGTCATAATATTTCTTACTGGGCTAGTTGAGCTCACCCTTTCCTTCACTGTTCTCTTCAGGAAATGAGAATATAGCTCGGACGAGTCGGGAAACAGATTGACGGTCCAGATGATAGCATTAGTAGTCCTCATTATTTTGTTAAATAGTATGATAATAAATGTAATGAGGACTTATTCTGAGAGTGGATATTGTTTAGAAGACAATTTTTGTATTAAAACTCACAGCTCTCTTGTTGTATATTAAAGATTGTATTTGTATTCTGTACCATGTATCTGGCGACTCAAGATGGGTAATGTATACCTATTTTTGGGGGCATCACATAATATTTCTTACTGGGCTAGTTGAGCTCACCCTTTCTTTCATTGTTCTCTTCAGGAAATGAGAATATAGTTGGGACGAGTCGGGGAATGGAGTGATGGTCCAGGATAAATGGCTTTAGTAGTCCTCACTATTTTACGGAATAATGTGATAATAAATGTAATGAGGACTCCATTGAGTGTGGATATTGTCTAGATGACAATATTCTTATTGAAACTCTTAGATTATGTTTTGTCGTATTTTACACTACTGTTGTATAATTAAGTTGTATTTGAATTTATGTACCATGTATCTGGCAACTCAAGATGGGTGATGTATACCTATTTTGGGGGCGTCACAGAACACGTCTTTAAAACTTCAATTTTTTTTCCAAGTCCGGTGTCGGGCGCGGCCGAACGTGTTTTCAATGTAGACATAGCGCGGGCGCGCGAGTGCCTTTCTTATGTTACTTAGACAAGCAGCGCGGACGCACGGTTTTGTACTGCTATCATAGCGTGGGCGCGCCTGGTACATTCTGCAATCTCATTCTGCTTCTCCAAGTTATTCAAACAGTGACTACTCCACTCCAATACACCTGTGACAATCAACAATTATAAATATCAGATAACAATCCTTCAAAATCACACACGAACTGATGATTACACATTAACTAATGTCACCGAATAATAATTTCACACCAACTAAACTATAACATCTAATCATGCAAATGATACATCAAATAGACTTTAAAATAGAATTAAACAAGAGGTAGAGATAGAAGTAATGGGTTGCCTCCGATCAAGCGCTAAGTTATAGTTAATTAGCTTGACTGTCTCTGAATCTCATGTCAAAGAAAGAATCGAGGTGACTTTTGGTTTGTCAACCTCACCACCAAAGTAATGTTTCAGCCGCTGTCCATTCACTTTAAACGGCTTGTCCGGGAACTTATCAAACACTTCTATTGCCCCATGTGGGAAAACTATCTTCACTGTGAATGGCCCTGACCACCTTGATTTGAGCTTTTCAGGAAAAAGTTTAAGTCTGGAGTTAAAAATCAAAACTCTTTGTCCCGGCTCAAATGTTCTCTCTATGATCTTCCGATCATGCCATTTCTTCACCTTCTCCTTGTATAACTTTTAGTTTTCATATGTCTGTAATCGAAATTCATCCAACTCATTAATTTGGAGTAGGCGTTTCTTTCCTGTAGCTTTCAAATCAAAATTGAGCTTCCGAATCGTCTAATATGCTTTATGCTCTAGCTCCATAGGAAGGTGACATGCTTTGCCATAAACTAGCTGAAAAGGTGACATGCCCAATGGAGTTTTGTATGCAGTCCTATATGCCCAAACAACATCATCAAGCTTTAAAGACCAATCCTTCCTAGTGGGATTCACAACTTTTTCCATAATTCTTTTAACTTCCCGATCTGACACTTCTGCTTGGCCATTCATTTGTGGGTGATAAGCTGTAGCAATGCGATGGTTCACCCCATACTTGGCCAACAAAGCTGTAAACTGCCTATTGCAGAAATGACTGCCTTCGTCACGAATAATAGCCCTTGGAGTCCCAAACCTCGTGAAGATACTTCTTTGTAAAAACTTGAGGACTACTTTGGCATCATTTGTTGAATGAGCTGCCACTTCTACCCACTTCGACACATAATCCACTGTGAGTAAGATGTAAAGATTTCCGCAAGAAGAAACGAAAGGACCCATGAAATCTATTCCCCACACATCGAAAATTTCCACTTCAAGGATTGTGTTCAATGGCATTTCATTTCTTTTTGAAATTTTCCCGACTCTTTGACATCTGTCATATCTCTGGACGAAACTGTAAGCATCTTTGAAAATTTTCAGCCAGTAGAATCCTTCTTGTAGCACTCTAGCCACTGTTTGCTCTCCACCGTAGTGATCCCCATACAACGAAGCATGACAATCCTACAAAATCCCTTCGGTCTCACTATAAGGGATACACCTCCTTATCATCTGATCAGCGCATTGTTTGAACAAATATGGTTCATCCCATATAAACCATTTAACATCATGCAGGAATTTCTTCTTTTGATGACCACCAAGTCAGAAGGTACCATCTTACTCACCAAGTAGTTCGCGTATTCTGCAAACCATGACAGTTCCCCTTTCACCACAAACAATTGTTCATCTGGAAAGGATTCATTAATTACAACTTTGTCATCTGCCTCCTTTTCCGGATTCTCTAGTCGAGATAAGTGGTTCGCCACTTGGTTCTCAGTTCCCTTTCTGTCCTTGATCACTAAATCAAATTCCTATAATAATAATATCCATCTAATCAAACGTGGCTTTGCATCCTTCTTCGCCACTAAATGTCGAATTGCCGCATGATCCGCGTATACTATCACCTTCGTACCAATCAGATATGCTCAGAATTTATCAAAAGCATATACAACTGCCAATAACTCTTTCTCTGTGGTGGTGTAGTTCAACTGTGCATCCGTAAGGGTCATGCTAGCATAATAGATCACATGAAAAATTTTCTCCTTTCTCTGACCCAAAACAACCCCCACAGCATAATCACTGGCATCACACATTAACTCAAACGGCAAATCCCAATCTGGTTTCAGTAATAACTGGTGTTGAAGTTAATTTTCCCTTCAAGTGCTCAAATGCCGACACGCAAGCCTCATCAAATTTAAACTGTGCATCCTTCTCCAATAAACTACAAAGTGGTTTAGTTATCTTGGAAAAGTCTTTTATGAATCTATGGTAGAAGCCTGCATGTCCAAGAAAACTGCGAACACCTTTTACTAAAGTAGGTGGTGGCAAATTCTCAATAGTTTCTAGTTTAGCCCTGTCCACCTCGTGTCCCTTCTTCGAAACCTTGTGTCCCAGAATTATTCCTTCTTGTACCATAAAATGGCACTTTCCCCAGTTCAGTACTAAATTCATTTCAACACACCTTCTCAAGACCATCACCAAATTCTCAAGGCATAAATCAAAAGAATCCCCAAATACCGAGAAATTGTCCATGAATACCTCCACATTCTATTCCACCATATCCGAAAAAATTGCCATCATACATCTCTAAAAGGTGGCTGGAGCATTGCACAACCCGAAAGACATCCTTCTGAAAGCAAAAGTACCGTATGGACATGTGAAAGTTGTCTTTTCCTGGTCTTCTGGAGCTATCACAATTTGGTTGTAGCCTGAATATTCGTTCAGAAGGAAATAATACTCATGACCTGTTAATCTATCCAATATTTGATCGATAAATGATAGTGGGAAATGATCTTTCCTCGTAGCTTTGTTAAGCCTACGGTAATCCATGCAGACTCTCCACCCGTTCATGTTCGTGTTGGAATCAACTCATTATTCTCATTAGAAACCACGCTCATACCACCCTTCTTCGGTATACATTGAACTGGGCTCACCCATGAACTATCTGAAATTGGATATATTATGCCTGCATCCAGCCATTTCAAAACTTCTTTCTTGACCACTTCTTTCATGATCGGATTAAGTCTTCTTTGTTGCTCTACCGACGGCTTACTATCATCTTCTAATAGGATCTTATGCATACAAAAAGAAGGGCTGATCCCCTTAATATCTGCTATAGTCCATCTAATAGCTGACTTGAACTCTCTAAGAACTTGTAGCAGTTTTTCTTCCTGAAAAGATGTTAGTGCAGAAGAAATAATCACAGGTAGCTTTGAATCTTTATTTAAAAATGCATACCTCAAATGGTCTAGAAGTGGTTTCAATTCAAGTTCTGGAGGTGTCTCAAGAGATGGCTTTAATTTTACTAACATCTCTCCAGCTTTCTTCAATGGCTCAACAGGAGTTTTGAATTTTTTGAATTGTGGAGTAGTATCAAGAAATTGCACAAGTTCTTCAAATTCCTCATCCTCCAATTCTGAATTTTCAGCTATAACACTTCTCAACGGTTCATTTTCCATCAGACTCTCTACTTCATCATTTAAGACCTGGTCCACTAAATCAACCTTGAAGCATTCCTCTTCATCTGTCGGGAACTTCATTTCCTTGAATACGTTAAAGGTAACTTCCTGATCATGAACACACATAGTGAGTTCCCCTTTCTGAACGTCTATCAATGTCCTTTTTGTGGCTAGGAATGGTCTTCCCAGTATGATTGGTATACTCCTGTCTTCTTCATAATCTAAAATGATGAAATCAGCCGGAAAGATGAATTTATCCACTTTTACCAATACATCTTCAACAATTCCCCGTGGATAAGTAATGGATCTATCAGCTAGCTGTAGAGAAATATTCGTCGACCTTGGAGCCGACAATCCCAACTGATTAAACACTGATAAGGGCATCAAATTTATACTTGCCCCAAGATCATACAGACATTTACTGAAGCTCATCTTTCCGATTGTGCATGGAATTGTGAAACTGCCCGGATCCTTCAGCTTTGGAGGTAATTTGCGCTGAAGCACTGCACTACATTCCTCTGTTAAGGCCACTGTTTCAAAATCTTCTAATCTCTTCTTCCTTGACAAAATACCCTTCATGAACTTTGCATAACTCGACATCTGTTCCAATGCCTCAGCGAAAGGTATGTTAATCTGCAGTTTTTTAAAGACCTCCAAGAATTTACTGAACTGCTTATCTTCCCTCTGCTTATTCAATCTTTGTGGATACGAAACCGGAGGGTGAACTCTTGGTATTGTATTCACGGGCTTCTCAACTGAACCTGCTTTATTATCCTCTTTCTGCTGCTGTCCAGAACCTTCATTGTTTTCTTTCTTCTCAGACAAAATTTTTTTGCCTCATGTGTGTATGCATCTCCCCTTTGTAAACATGGCGGCCTTGGCCATGCCGTCTTTGATTTTCTACAATCTGTTTCCCAGACCTGAGTGTGATCACCTGACATTGTTCCTTCCCTTCTCTTCTTGGATTTGCCTCCGTAGTACTTGGTAATGAACCCTGGGGCCTGTTGTTAAGCATGCTCACCATTTGACCCATTTGAGTTTCTAGATTTTTAATAGCCACTGCTTGGCTTTTAATCATCACCTCTTTGTTCGCCATGTACTTCATCATCATCTCCTCCATTTTTGATTTCTTTTCTTGTTGAGGTGCAGATGGAGTGTGATGTTGTTTTTGAGAAAATCCAGGTGGATAAGGCGGTCTTGGTGTAAACTGTTGCTAAGCTGATTGTGACTGAAATTGGTTATTCGGTTGAAAATGACTTTGCTAATTTCCTTGATTATTTGACCAACTAAATTTTGGATGGTTGCGGTTGTTGGAGTTGTATGTGTTCTAAAATTGTCCTTGATCCTTCCTATAATTGCTCATATACTGTACAAACTCTGAGCTGATAGCACATTGATCCGTTGAATGTGACCCTACACAAATATCACACACAAATACAACTGTCTTTGCCTCGGTCTCTGTCAATGAATCAATTTTCTTCGCCATGGATGCCATCTGTGCTGATAACTGAGTGATAGCATCAACTTCCAAAAAACCTACAACTCTGGGCTGTGGCATCCTGACTGTAGGATTTTGAAAATCATTAGCTGCCATTGTCTCAATGAGGTTATAGGCTTCTTCAAAGTTTTTTGCCCATAAAGCTCCTCCTGCAGCTGCATCTACAATCGGCCTGGATTGCCATCCCAATCCATTATAAAATGTGTTGATCACCATCCAATCTGGCATGCTATGGTGTAGTGGACATTTCCTTAGCATCTCTTTGTATCTCTCCTAGGCTTCATATAATGATTCACCCTGTTGCTGCTCAAACTGGGAAATTGCTGTCCTCATCTTTGCAGTCTTAGCCATTGGGAAAAACTTGGCTAAGAATTTCTGTGCTAGGTCCTCCCATGTGGTTATAGATCCCGAAGGCAAAGAGTGAAGCCAACTTCTTGCTTTATCCCTTAAAGAAAACAGAAACAGTTTAAGTCTGATTGTGAGAGCCCCAAATCCGAGTCCCAAATCACCACAGATTCGGTTCAATCATTCTATAACTATTGCGGAAGATATAAACATAAATTGTTTATACAGTACATTTTACACATATTTCCCCAAAATTGAGTAACCTTAACTTATACACAAATCATAAACTATCTAACACATGACATTATTATCAACTATACTATTACAATCTAGCTGCACATTTTATCCCAAGCAAAACTTGGCATTATCCTTTTTCCTGTATCCAAACGCATTCGCCTTGTCTGCAATGTTTATCATGATATAGTAAGGGTGAGCATGAAAGTTGCCCATCAAGTTTAAATACAATTTAAGGATATATAATGATTGAAAGAGTCTGAGTGATAGGCTTGCTATAATTCATCAATATAATTGAGAACTAGCACGAACAAACTTTTGACTGAACAAGTATTGAACATGAACAAATATATCTAGACCAACTGGTAATGAAGGTGATCAGCCTTTCATACACGACTTATACATGCAATATATGCAGTACAATTATCCATGGCAATCAACAATGATTAACCATAAGCATATCTGAATGAAATAACTCTTAGTAGAGTTAAGTAAAACTTGCCTGAACCATTGATTACCGCTACACAATTTATATTGCTTTATCCGAAGACCTAATATTAGTAATATAGATCTCCAATATTAGAATAATATCATCACAGTATAAAATAACCTAAACACATTACCACATAATCCTATCAGTCTATAATACACATAAAACTTAGTATCAGGTCAAGCTATTTCGATCGACTTGAAACCAAACCTGAATTCTATTATCCCGATTTACAGTGGGACAAATATCGAGTTTAAGTTTAATTAAACTCTGCCTAAACACTTAACCATATCTTAGATAATTTTCTTATCAGTCAAAACAATTTTCATAAACTTGTAATAATTTTCAGATAATTAATATCATTTATCATGATTATTCAATCGTTAATATTGTATTTAAATGAATTAAATACCACATAATTTCTTAATCATTAATATTTATTTATTATTAAATATTAATGAAAATTATATCATAATATTATAATATAATTATAATATATCAAAGTATTTTTAATACTTAAAAATCATATTTATATGATTTTTAAACAAAATAAATTCATTCTCCAATAATTGCTATTAATAATAAAATATTAATATTTTCATGTCAAAATATCAAAAGTTATATTTTATAACTTAAAATATTTTTATAACACTTAAATCATTTTTATATGATTTTTAAATCATTAATTCTATTTTTCCATAATTTATTCAATATACTTGTTAAATAAATTAATTATCATTAATAATAAAATTCATCACAAAATATTAAAAGTCATCAAAAATAACTTAAAATATTTTCTAACATCATAATATACTTTTTCATGATTTATCATGAATTAAAACTATTTTTAAATAATTTATTTAATATTATAATTAATTAAATAAATACCTTTTATATTCCAAAAATATTAAATATTTCTGAAATATACTCAAATTAATTAAAAACTATTTTTCAGACCTTAAAATAATTTTTCATAATTTATTATGTATTTTTAATAATTAAAAATCATTTATTTCTATTTATTTATTTATTTAATTAATTCATTTTCCGAAATTAAGTGTCACTAAAGGGCCCTATAGCGATAGAACCGTCACTATAGGTGTTCTTGAGCATGTTCATGAGCCTGCCCAGAAACACATGTTAGTGACCGAGGGGCTTGGTTTGACCATGATTAAAACAGTGTTCTTGATGTGTTTTGGGTTGTATAATGTGATAATGTTGTAGTACTAATGTAGTACTACAACCCTAAACAAATTCCATGGTCAAAACTTGAACAACCTGCAAGATCTAAACTACAGAAACTCTTGTCAGACCTGTTCTTCATTATCGGAGATTCGTGGAAGGGTTTTCTCGAATCGCTACTCCATTAACTCAGCTAACTCGGAAGGATACAAAATTCGTTTGGAGCGAAGAATGCGAGAAGAGTTTCCAAGAGCTTAAGAGGAGACTTATTTTGGCACCGTTTTCTAACAATACCATCTGGTTCGGATGGATTTGTTATCTGGCGATGCTTCGAGCGAAAGGGTTAGGATGTGTTCTCATGCAACGTGGGAAGTCATAGCTTTATGCCTCGCGACAACTTAAAGAGTATGAGAGGAATTATCCTACTCATGATCTAGAGTTAGCGGCGATCGTTCAGCTTAAAGATATGGAGGCACTATCTATATGGGGAGAAAGTGGAGATATATTCGGACCGTAAAAGCCTTAAATATTTCTTCACTCAAAAAGAACTCAACATGCGGCGGCGACGTTGGCTCGAGCTATTGAAAGACTACGACCACACTATTCAATACCATCCCGGAAAAGCGAACGTGGTAGTACGGCGTTGAGTAGAAGATCATATCACGAGAACGAGTGCGATGATGTCAAGTATCTGCGTACAGAGCCAACTTTAATAGAAAAAGTTAAGGTTGCTCGAGCCACCGAATCCGGAGTGATGCGTATGAAGAAGAAAGTACAAGAAGGAGCTATTCCTAGGGCGAGAATTGATGAAGAAGGAATACTTGAGTCCACTCTAGACTTTGTGTTCCTAACGACTCGATTTGAAGTACAAGATTATGATGGAGGCACACAATACACCATTTGCAATCCATCCTGGAAGTACTAAAATGTATCGTGATCTTGACATACATTTTGGTGGAACAATATGAAGAGAGATTGCAAAGTTTATCTCAATCTGCTTAACTTGTCAACGTGTAAAGGCGGAGCATCTAGTACCTAAGGGTCCGTTGCAACCACTTGAGATTTCGAAATGGAAGTGGGAACACATTACCATGGATTTCATTCATACGGTCTTCCTACGGTTTCTCAGGGCATCAATGCTATTTGGGTTATTGTTGATAGATTAACCAAGTCTGCTCATTTCTTGCCGATACGAGAGACTTATTCACTTGAACGTCTTGCTAGTATGTACGTGAATGAGATTGTGAGGTTGCATGGCATGCCTGTATCCATAGTTTCGGATCGTGACCCAAGATTCACTTCAAGATTTTGGGTTAGCTTGCAAAAAGCTATGGGCACGGATTTACGATTCAGTTCGGCATACCATCCTCAAACGGACGGACAATCAGAAAGGACTATTCAAACTCTTGAAGATTTATTAAGACTCTGTGTCCTAGACTTCAAGGGCGGTTGGGATAAGTATTTACCATTGGTGGAATTCTCCTACAACAAGCAGTATCGAGCAAGTATAGGTGTAGCTCCATTTGAAGCATTATATGGGCCGAAAGTGTCGCTTCTCCAAGATGTTGGGGCGAGGTGGGTGAAGCAACCTTTGTTGGGACCCGAGTTGAGTACGTATGACTACGGAAAAGATCCAAATGATTCGACAACGTATACAAACGGCACAAGATCGACAAAAGAGTTATGCGGATCTTCATCGAAAGGGCGTGGAATTTAGTGTGGGGGATCATGTATTATCATGCGAGTTGCTCCATGGAAGGGAGTTACAAGATTTGGGAAGAGAGGAAAGCTCAATCCACGATTTATTGGTCCATTTCAAATTCTTGACCGAGTAGGAAATGTAGCCTATAGACTCGCGTTACCTCAAGTATGTCTCGTGTTCATAATGTGTTTCACATATCATAGTACTTAAATGTGTGAAAGACCCGAACCACGTTATAGAGTTAGAACCGGACGAGATAGCCAAGACTTAACGTATGAGGAGGTACACTGTCAAGATTTTGGATAGGAAGGAGCATGTCCTACGCCAAGAAAGGTCATACCACAAAGTTAAAGTTTTGTGGAGGAATCATGCTATATAGAGAAATGACCCAGGGTTGGAAAGCGGAAATGAAAGCGAGGTATCCTCACCTTTTGAAACACTGTGTACGTACATCAATTTCGAGGACGAAATTTCATAAGGAGGGGAGGTTGTAAGACCCCAACTTATTTTTAATGAAATTTAATTTTCTCTATTGATTATTTTGAAATAGTAAGGGTTGATTTGATTAATGTGGAGAGTTAGGGGTAAAATACGCAAATACTTCAAAATAAGCAAGTGGTTATAAAATATTCATTGTTGTCGGGAATATTCGTTTGGTTATGGAATATTCAAATCTTTTCGGGAATATTCGTATGCGACCAGTAAAACCATGTGTGTGGCCCATAACTTGAAGCGATTGGATGAAGAAAACGCATAAATATAAGTGGTTTAAAAATAATCTGGCGTGGTTATTCACAGATTATCTTGTTAAAATACCCGGTGGTTAAAACAAAGTAGCACACCAGTATTACACCAATTATTGATTCTTACGTAAGAAGGCACTTTACTCAATAATGGTTACGATAATTCTTTGCTCGAAAGATTTTATTGAGTTAATAATTCTTTGCGTTGATATTTTATATTCTTTGTTGTTTCAATAATTGTCATTACACAAGTTTTTTCATTATCGAAGCAATAATTCATATTATTTGAATAATATTATTAGATAACATTATTGGCAATGTCTAGAAAGTTACGCTCTAAGGAGAGGTTTGGTCACCTAATCAAGCTTGGCAAAGAAGGGAGAAATTCTTATTGAAAGCCCCTCTTCCCTGAGGACCTTTTGGTTGTCAATATTATGATTCTGTAATATTATTTGTGAATAATTAATTATTGATTCATATGATGAGGAAAATATTGATTTTATGTGGATATAGATGGAGAAAAATTTTAATGTGACAATTGTTGAAAATTGAAATTTTATCTTTTTCGATAAAATAATTCATTTAAATATATTATTATATTTTAATAATGGTGATATTTTACAACGAATGTGGGATATATGAGTATACGAGGAGGAAGAGTATTTTGTTGCAATAAATGTTTAAAACATGTTAAACATTTTGGTGGACCCCATTTATTATTTGAAATTTGATTATAAACATAAAATCGCCTGCGTTTGTGGATTTCGGTCAATTTCTATTTGGAATTTGGAAAAACTTTCTTCGCAAAGTTGTAGAGAATTGAATTTCCTATAAAAACTCACGAGATTCGAATTTTCTGATGAAAGGGCTATTTATTATGAATTATTGAAGTTCCGAAGTTCCGAAATAATTAATTTTTGGGAGTTTTAGTTAATTATTTTGAGAAAAACGTTTTTTGCAACTAAGTTGGCCTCACATGTGATTCAAATGGGCTGAGATCAGTTGTCTAAGGTGGGCTAAAGAAAATGTGAAAAATATATTAATATTATATTCAATTTTCTGCTTTGGTGTTCTAAGCATTTTCCTATAAATAGGGTGCTTAGGTTAGAATTGAAAAACACACCAGAAACTGAAGTTTCTCTCTATTTCTCTCTCGATATATTGAGCGTATTCTTGTGAGTATACTTTGAGTATTGTTAGACGGTGCAAGTTCCCTTCAGCACTATACCCGGTATTCCAGCTAGAAGTACTAATCTTTCAAGGTAAGGGATGTTATTTTCTTCTCAAATGATATTATTTCTTCAATATCATTATGCTGAAATATTGGTTGGAACTTTTTATCAAATTTGGAACTTTTTCATGTCGGGTTTACTATTCATGAGTTACTATTCACGAGTTACTATTCATGAGTTACTATTCACGAGTTACTATTCACGAGTACTATTCATGAAGCGTGAAGATGTTTTTGTGGAATTTCTATCTTTTGGTGTCGGAGTTACTATTCACGTGATACGTGACTATTCACGATACTCGGACTATTCACGAATCTGGCACTATTCAATTTAAAAATGAAAATTTTTCTTTTAAATCTAAAATATCTATTCGGATACTAGCTTTGATTGTATCCATGTTTTGATCATTCTTGAATTTTACACCACTATGATTATTTTGAGGTATTTTTGAACATGGATAAAACAAAGTACGAATCATTAATCCTTAATCCTTGTCATTTTGTTTCAATTTGGATTCATTTCTTTAAAAATATTTTTCATCATCCTCGATCTTTTAAATGATGATATTATTGAATATCTTTGGCTTTAGTGCAAAGATGAATGATTTCTGAAGAATATCTTTGGTAGTAGTGCAAAGATGAACAGTGTTTAGATGAACATTACTAATCGATGAATATCTTTGGCTGTGAAAGTGCAAAGATGAATATTTGATTCCGTATGTATATTGATTGATGTTACAGGATAAAAGATAGACGATGAACTTTTAAATTCATACATAGAAGATAGTAGTTTGCATTCTCTACTTA
Organism: Panax quinquefolius; assembly: GCA_020205615.1. Lineage (NCBI taxonomy): Eukaryota > Viridiplantae > Streptophyta > Magnoliopsida > Apiales > Araliaceae > Panax > Panax quinquefolius. The sequence continues at coordinate 57,243,326 of CM035155.1, forward strand.
ACTCTTCTAATGAATTATTATTTCCGTTGCGAATATTGATTTAAAATTTGTTGTCTATTGTATTCTATTAGATTTTTCCCTGTTGAAGACTAACGGTAATTTGTTGTATATTATCTTAGTCATAATATTCTTTACTGGGCTAGTTGAGCTCACCCTTTTCCTTTTTGTTCCATTTTTCTTCTCAGGAGGCGAGAATATAGCGAGTACGAGTCGGGGTATGGAATGAAGGTTTTAGAAAGGATTGTTTAGTAGTCCTCACCATTTTGTAAAATAATGTATCAATAAATGTGATGAGGATTTATTTGAGTATAGATATTGTCTAGAAGATAATATTTGTATTCAAACTCACGCTTTTCTTGTTATAATAATAAAGTTGTAGTTGTTTTACGTACCATGTATTGACAACTCGAATAGGTGATGTATACCTATTTTGGGGGCGTCACAGTTGGTATCAGAGCTTAGGGATATGATCTCTGGCGGAGATCGGGGAATAGAACTAGGAGGGAGAGACGAGTAAATCCTTCGCTAGTGTGTCCTACCTAAGCTTATTTTTTTAGTTGGTCAGTATATAAGGATATTATGTGATATATTGATTTCCTTAATTAACCCTTGTTTTATGACAGTATTTGAGAATGTCGACTGAGAATATTAACAATGGAAATGAGACCGTGGAGCTCTGTACTCACCAACGAGGAGAACGTGTAACAGTCGGCAATGTTCCTCCCGTGAACAACACCAATCGAAAGAGATGATGAACGAGGGGATGTTTAGAAGCTTTTTGCGATTCATGCAAAAATCGACGAGGAGACTCGTGTTCAAAATACGAGGAGGAAATGATAGCAATTCACGGGTTGTCACATGCAAGCGCTCAAAGAGTTGGGACCACGAATTTAAGGGAAAGCCGGATCCGATCATGGCGGAAACATGGGTCAAACAAATTACCAAGATATTCGATGTCTTGGGATGCACGGAGGAAACGAAGGTTCCATTCGCCACCTTTATGTTCCGTGGCGAGGCAGACTACTGGTGGGAGTCTGTGAAGCGTACCCATCCAGCCGCATGATGTTATGGATCTGGGATTTAACAACCCAGATCACTTAAAGACACCTTAATACACAACTTTAACAAATCAACAACAACATTTAACATCAAATCATCAGATTTCTAAGTTAGGGTTTTTATACCTTTAAAACTTGGATTTTTGAATTCTGATCCATGAATCTGTTCTTGTTAAGCTAAGAGATGATATTATCTTAGCTTCTCACACCTTTTTCACTCTCATACCCGAATTTTAGAGAGAGAGGATGGCTTGGGAGAAAATGAGAGTAAAGTGGCCCTTTTCTCTCTCTTTAATTCCAATAAATGGCATGATCCAATGAACCAAGAAGTTGTTAGGTGTTTAACATTGGCTGATTCAAGGTGTGTGGTTGTAACTCAAGAGATGTGGCTTCATTTGTGACCATAACTCTTTTTTTTAACATAAAAGTTAAGGGAGGGTATTTTGGTCTTTTTGCACATAATTTTTATTCTAAAATTGTCATTTGTTGCAAACCCTTAGGGTTAAAACCTAAGCTTTCCATAATTCTCATTTTAGGATTTCTAAATTAGGGTTTTTCAAAAATGAAAATTAACATTTCTAAATTATAATTAGAGTTTCCTAATTACAGTATACTTTCCTAATCACATAAGGGCTAACACCAATTAGGATTAATATTTCCTAATTAAGATTGCTAATTTAGCAATTAAATCCATAATTGTACATTAGGGTTCCTGACAGAATAATTAGGGTTTAAAAATTTGAAATTAGGGTTTGCTAATTAATTAAGCTTTACCCTAATTACTATTATAATTAATAACACTTACGTAATATAATTATCCTGTAAGTTCCCAGATTAGGGTTTCAAATACCCGAAATCTGAAATTAGAGTTCCCAGATTTGATATTAGGGTTTTCTAATAATCAATTAGGGTTTCAAGTAATTCGTTAGGGTTTTCCCTAATAAATTATAATTAATGATGTTAAACCTTATACACCACATTTAAATTCCCAAATTAGGGTTTTAAATTACGAATTAGGGTTTTGGATTCCCGTAATCGAAAATTAGGGTTTCAGAACCGATTTCTAGGGTTTCTTGTCAGACGTTAGGGTTTTCTAACTGAACGTTGACGTTCTTAATAATATTAGGGTTTGACACTGATAAAATTTATCTGGTCAACTCTTGTCCCTTAACCACATATTCTGAGCACATATAATACCATATTCACACATATACACATATATACTTAATCCTGAATAATTCTCCAAACTCCAACACAAAATTTTGAAATCCTCAAAATTCCATTCCAAAAATATCAAACGCATACACTTATTTTCTGTCTTGGTCTATTATTTGACCTTAAATCTATCATATAAGATTTTAATAAATTGTCTAATTTCTCGGGTTGTCACATTGATAGCATCTTCCGTCACCCCGTTGTATCTGAAAGTATCACATATTTCGATAAAACTCAACAAGTGTTCATTAGGATCATCATGAGACACCCTAAGACCCCTAAATCGCACTGACTCGGACCATTTGAATAGTGCCCAGTTTTATTTCAAAGGTGCTGGCTGCTATCGCTGGTCTGACTATGCTTGACTGCAGTCCATTAATGTTCGACATCGAATAGTCCCTCAAAGCCCGGTGCTCCTGTTGACTTATGTCACACTCCATGTTTTGATGATGACCTTATTATTCCACTAATCATGCTATATCACATTTCAGGAAAATCAAGGAAGAAGATTCAAAGTCAAAATGTCCTTGAAGAAAGAAAAACAAATTTGAGTCCTAGGAATATATGTAAGATCTTAGCATTTATTACTTTCCAAAATAAGGCTCTAGGACATGTGCATTGCATATATACTCGTATTCATATTTGATGTCACATGTTAATTAACTAGCTCATAATATGCATGGCCAAAATTGCTCGACATAAGTTAAGGAATCAAATCTTGTTAAACAATATATATACGGTAGAGCAAGAAAATTGATTGAATAAATTACCATAAGTTATGCATCAATCTAAGTTCACTAAGTTCACTAAGACAAAATGGGATAATGCAGTCATACATCATAATATTGTCCCACGATTCAAGGAATCTAATTGGGTGTCTCCAATGGTCCAATATATGGTAAGATATATGGACACCTGCCATCAGATATTTTATGGTAAGCACAAAACATGACATATCATAGATCATGCATCATAAATCACGTTTCATGAATCAAGGTCCTTTATTCTGAGCAATCAAATAAGGTAACCAGCTAAATCTCATGCGTAATAAAAAAAGCTAAAATTAAGGAACATTACTAGAGTGTTAAAGAAAATGTGCTCCGTGAAGATAATTGATTATATCCGGTAATTGCCAAAAAGAAAGCTGCCATATGATAAGATGGCTACTAAATGCAGAAATCATAAAAGATATAGACTAAACGTGATGGACTATCTATTAAGCAAGATTTCCTCAGTCATCACTATAATACGCCTATATTGTATACTAAATCATGACATGTCCTATACTAATAGACATGTATATGATGTCTTGATCTTTGGCACGATATCCGGATGACAATCTATGTATTACGTAACTTGTGTATACTTTCTAACGATCATATCTCACCTAGACAATAAGCAACGGTAATACTTTAGAAAAGCCTATAAATGAACTGATTTCTTTAACGAGAAAGACACGAAAAACACATACAGTATCTTCAAAGCTTACAAGCCACAAAGCTGTTTTTCTCCTTGATCGATATTGATTGCATTAAGAAAAGAGCTTCAGTTAAGAAGATCATATAGAACATACTCTGGTAATATTCTTCTTGCATATCATTTCATACTAGAGCCTTAAGTTGGGAAGTGATATATTGCTTGATCATTAGACCTCTAGTGTGTATCTTAATTTTCCTTATCTAAACCAATATTGTGTGTAATTTTGTTTGTGTTGATAATTCATTACAGTCAAGTTTGAGGAAAGCATAGGTGCTTAAGAGTGCATAGGTGCACAGGGAACAAAGGTGTTCAAATTGCTAGAACTTGTATTGTAATTGGAAGAATTTAATAAAAGTGAGTCTCCAATACTAGTTGGTATTGGACGTGGATTAGGCTACTATTCTAGAGGGTAGTAGTTGAACCACGTAAAAATTCTGGTGTTTATGTGATTGCATTTTTTAGTTTACTATTCTGATATCTATCCAACAAACTGCATTCTATATCCACTTATATTAGTAAATTGATTGATTCAAAATTAAATAATATCTTGATTTTATACGTAATCCAATCCAACTTTTTGATTAAATATCAAAAGGAATTTTTATAAGTAACAAAAGTTGGACATAGTTTATGCCTACACTTATTCAACCCCCCGTTCTAAGTGTATCTATTTAAATTTCATTTGGTATCAAAGCCAGGCTCTACTTATCTTGGTCTTAAAGGTGACTTGTAGGGAAAGATTCTGACATGGCACAACTTGGAAACGCTCATCACGAAGGCCAATCAACAAACCGACCTCCACTACTCCTTGGAACAGAGAACTATAATTTCTGGAAATTTCAGATGAAGATATATCTTAAGCGAGACCCATGGGAATGGTGGGTGGTAGAGATTGGACCGGTAATCCCAAGGAAAGATGATTGCACTCCAAAAACTCTACTCGAGATGGACTCAACCGAAATGTACATGGTGTCATATGATTCAAAAGCAATGAACACTCTACTCAGTGGCATGGTGCAATCCGAAATAGATAAAGTCTCCTCATGTAACACATCAAAGGAGATCTGGGATACCCTAGTGGTAAGTCACGAAGGAACTTCCAAAGTACGAGAAGTTAAGCTAAGTATGCTCATGCATGACTACGAAATGTTCAAACTGGAAAGAGACGAAACAATCAAGATGACTCAAGCATGATTTTTGGTACTTATAAATTCCTTGAAGTTTCTCGACAAGTCAATTCCACAAAGTGAAATAAATCGTAAGCTACTTCGGGCTATGCCCAAAAGGTTTGCATCTAAAATTACTACTCTTCAAGATTCTGTCAATATTTCTTCTATGGATACATTAACTCTCTTTGGTGAACTAGAAGAATATGAACATCAATTGAAAAGATATGATGACGAGGAAGAAGTTCCTCGAAAGAAAGTGCTAGCTCTAAATGCAGGAATTGAAGAAGAACTTGAAAACAACTCGGATGATAAAATAGCCATGATATCAAGAAGATTTAAGGGACTACTTCAAAGAAAGAATCAAAAGAAAAATAAATTCAACTCAAACAAACACAAAGCTAAGCCAAATCAAGAAACTGCTTTTCAGTGTGGACGACTGTGTCACTTTAAAAAGGATTGCTTTTAACTCAAAAACAAAGGAAAGCAAGGCAATAAGGAGTTTAAAAAGCATAAAGCATTCCTAATGTGGAGTGATGATGAAGAATTCGAAATGGAAATAGATGCAAATGATGAACTGGCTCAAATATGCTTCATGGGACTTGTAGGTGAATCTAGTGAGGTACCTCTTTCTGATGTTATTACTTTGAAACAGGAAAATGAAAAATTAAAAAAAAATATTTACTTAAAAGATTTAGTAAACACTCTAATGGGCGAAGTGGAAGCACTGATAGATGAAAAGAAAGAATTAGAAAGAGTAACACACACAAATGAGGAAAACGCGTTAGCAGCGAAAAATGATTATTTATATAATTACAATAAAATACTGTTCAACAAGGTAAAACAGTTAAATGATGAAGTTGAAAAATTAACAAATGGGATAAAATTGAGAGATGTGTGCATTGATGCATTTGGTGATGAATCGATTAATAAAACACCACCAACTAATGAACTGCAAAAGGAAATAGAGTCATTAAAAACCTCTTTAGCTAAATTTGTTCATGGGGAAGAAAATCTAAATGTCATGCTAGGAAAACAAAGACCCAGTTATGATAAACAAGGCATAGGTTATAACCCAACATATAGAAAGGAAGTTGAAATGCTCAAATCTAAATCATCATTTAAATTAAATTATTGCACACCTTTTACTACTTGCAAAAATTGTGGCATTAAAGGACATCTAGAAATAAACTGCTCAAAAAAGAAAAATAACAATCGAAGTAAAGCCGTATGGGTAAAGAAAAGTGATTTGATTTCAACTAACACAAGTGGACCCAAAAAGATATGGGTACCAAAAAGATAAATTGTATCTCTCTTATACAGGTATGTTTCAAAGCCAAAGTATCCTCTCAAAAGTGGATTCTTGACAGCGGGTGTTCACGTCATATGACGGGTGACAAATCTAAGTTCGTGGAACTAAATGTCAAAAAGAAACATGGAACTGTCACATTCGGTGATAATCGGTCATGCGAAATAATCGGGAAAGGTAAAATCGGTAATGGTAAGGTTAACATTAATAATGTTCATCTTGTTAACGGTCTAGAGTTCAATCTTATCAGTGTTAGTCAATTAATGGATAATGGACATCAAGTAAATTTTGAAAAAGATAAATGTACAATTTCACATGGTACTAACAATGCTGCTTTAGTTGCCCAAAGAGAAGGGAATATATATACTCTTGATTTTGAGCAACAGGAGGAAGAATTATGTCTCGCAACCATTCAAGATGAAGCAAATCTATGGCATAGAAGGATGGGACATGTTCATATGGACCTCATCAAAAAGTTGTCATCAAAGAACTTAGTAAGAGGATTACCCAAAATGAATTTCGAGAAGAAAGGTATATGCGAGCCTTGTCAACTTGGAAAACAAGTAAGAACATCATTCACAGCCAAAAACATGGTATCAACTTCTTCTCCCTTACAATTGCTCCATCTCGATTTATTTGGACCTGAAAGGCATGCTAGTCTAAATGGTAAATTCTATGCTTTTGTGATAGTCGATGACTTCTCTAGATATACATGGGTACTCTTTCTTAGAACAAAAGATGAGGCATTTAAAGAATTTGAAAAACTAATTAAAAATTTGGAGACTAAATATAGTTTTAATCTTATAAAAATCAGAAGTGACCATGGTACTGAATTTCAAAAGAATTTTATTATATTCTGTAATCAAAAAGGAATCACTCATGGATTTTCAGCACCTAGAACTCCACAACAAAATGGAGTGGTAGAAAGGAAAAATTGAACATTACAAGAAACAGCTAGAACTCCAATTTAAGAAAGTAAACTCCCTAAGAAATTTTGGGCCGAAGCTATAAACACAGCATGTTATGTGCTAAATAGAGTGTTGATTCGTCCAATCATTTTGAAAACACCATATGAATGATTAAATAATCGTCTTCCTAACATAAGCTATTTTAAAGTGTTTGGATCTAAATGTTTTATTCTTAACACAAATGGAAATCTGGGCAAGTTTGTTGCTAGATCATATGAAGGAATATTCATTGGATACTCACAAAATAGTAGAGCATATAACATTTATAATGTGCAAAAGATGTGTATCAAAGAATCTATATATGTTAAATTTAACGAATCTAACCATGATATTCCAAAAGAAAGAGAAGAAGATGCAGGAAATTTAGAGATCACGCAAATCCAAATTTCACCGATAAAGCAAAATAGCAAGATCATGGAACCAATCCAAAGAAGATGGATTAGAAGAGCAAGAGACTAAGACTCTATCCAAAGAAGTCAATACGAAAATCAGAAACATATCCAAAGAAGTTTAAAATGGACGAACAACAAGACCATAATTCAGAAACTACTGAAGAAGTTATACATAATATTCAACTTCCAAAATCAGCAAGATACATTAAAAACCATCCTCCTGAGAACATCATTGGAAACATAAATAACAAAGTTATTACAAAAAGAAAAGCACAAAATATGTGTGCTTTGTCAGCTTTTCTATCCCAAATTGAACCAAAGAACGCCAAAGAAGCCATACTTGATGAAAATTGGCTTCTAGCAATGCAAGAAAAACTATAACAATTTGAAAGATGTCAAGTGTGGGAGTTGATACCTCCTCCAAAAGATGTATCCATTATTGGGACTAAATGGGTATTCAAAAACAAGCTTGACAAGTACAGAACAATTACAAGAAACAAAGCTAGACTAGTAGCTCAAGGGTACAACCAGCAAGAAGGAATAGACTATGAAGAAACATTTTCCCCAGTAGCTCGTTTGGAATCCATTTTTATATTGCTAGCATTTGCCTATTTCAGAAAGTTCAAGCTACACCAAATGGACGCCAAAAGCGCCTTTCTCAATGGTTACATAAATGAAGAAGTCTACGTAAAACATCCACCTAGATTCGAGCATGACAAGTACCCACATTACGTATAGAAACTCAAGAAGGCACTCTATGGACTCAAACAAGCCCCAAGGGCTTGGTACGAGAGATTAAGTAAGTACCTCCTATCAAATGGGTTCATACGAGGTAAAATCGACTCTACGCTATTTAGTAAACGTCAAAATAAAGATATTATTATTGTACAAATATATGTAGATGATATAATATTTGGTGCTACTAATAATTTTCTTTGTGAGTGGTTTTCCAAAAGCATGCACAAGGAGTTTGACACGAGCTTGATGGGAGAACTCAACTATTTTCTGGGCCTTCAAATTAAACAAAATCATGAAGGTATATTCATTCATCAAACCAAGTATACAAAAGAGCTACTCAAGAGATTCGACTTTGACAATTCAAATTCAAAGACCACACCAATGAGTACATCAATAAAACTCACAGTAGATGAAAAAGGTATGGATGTAGAGGTAACAAAATACAGAGGTATGATTGGATCCCTACTATATTTAACTGCTTCTAGACCTGATATAATGTACAGTGTGTGTCTATGTTCTCGATTTCAGGCCAAACCCAAAGAATCCCATTTACAAGCTGTTAAACGAATATTTAAATACTTGAGTGGCACTACTAACTTAGGATTATTTTACCCAAAATGTGACAATTTTGATCTAATAGGTTATTCAGATGCTGACTATGCAGGTTATCAAATAGATAGAAAAAGCATAAGCGGTGCTTATACATTTTTGGGACAAAGTCTTGTCTTATGGCATAGCAAGAAGCAAACGTCAGTTTCCCTATCCACTACCAAGGGTGAATATTTAGCAGCAGGAAGTTGCTGCTCCCAAATTTTGTGGATGTGTCAAACACTGTGTGACTTTGATAATATGTGTGAAAATGTGCCCATATACTGCGATAATACAAGCACTATAGACATCTCTAAAAATCCAGTGCTACATTCTCGCACAAAATACATAGAAGTTCGCCACCATTTTCTTAGAGACAATGTATCCAAAGGACTAATAAGACTAATATTCATTCCCACTGAGCACCAATTAGCAGATATATTTATGAAACCTCTAGGGGAAGAACGCTTCGATACTCTAAGAAGAGAACTCGGGATGTGACTAATATAGATATAAACTGCATGCCTTAAAGATATTAGACAGACAAATCACCGGCATATCTTCATACCTTAATTACACAAATTAAAATCTACTCAGATTCTCCTTCCTGAACATGACTTCACAACTTCCAATATCTCGATAACGTGTTCCCAAAATAAATATAGAGGCTACTTTACTCTCTTGCTCCATCTCTGACTCTCTAGTATCTTCATATCCCAATCGACTCAACCCTACTCTGTGACAATGAGAACTAGGTGTGCCAAACAGCTCCGTGATGAATCTGAGGACGAGGTCTCACCCCCTTCTCCACCGTCTCAACCTCCTGCCACTTGAAAAATGAAACGAAAGCAATCCTCTATTACTATCATCTCCGGTGAATCATCCCCTGCCGAATCTGAAGCGAGCTTGCCTTCTCCTCCACTAATCGGGACATCGACTGGTATCAAATGACGAAAGCTCAAAGACTCTTCACCTGGCTCACCTCCGATAATGGTAACTCCTCTATCCGTTTCCTTGCATGATGTTCCTGAAGATTTTTTTAGAGGTCATAATTTTGAACTTCGGTTTAAGTCTTCTATCTGTCAAAAATCCCTCGTCTATGAAAAATTAGTTGACATGTTTTACTACCAAAACTCGCCTCTTCAACATCTCCTTGAGTCATGTGGTCTATCTTCTTTAAGTGCTCCTCCCTCGGTAGCGTACCCAAAATTAGTCCAGCAATTTTATACAAACCTTGAAAATAATGGCGACTGCGACACCTCTTTTGTTAAAGGTAAATCTCTCATTTTTTATCATGCTATGGATTTAGAGAGCATATTGTCAATTCCATACATCGGCGACTGTCCCTTTACACTTAAGGGACCCATTTCTACTCCTTTATCTCCTCTTGTCCAGCTTCGCATTGTCATGGATGACCTAACTGTGCCACAGTCACCCTTCCTAAAACCACCAAAGTATCTCCTATTGCAATCGTTCTTCACGAATTGCTAAGGTACAATCTTCTCCCTCGTCTCGGTGGTGGAGCTGACTTCAATTACCAGGATTTGGTTTTGGTGGCCTTAATAATGACAGGTCAACCATTCAATTTTTCCCTCATGATGCTCAAACACATGGTTAACTGTATCAAACACTCCAAAAAGTGCTTGCCTTACAACTGCTTCCTCACAAAATTATTTACTCACTTTCAAATTCCACTTGACAATGAGGGCTCCATCCAAATAACTGATTCCATCGACTCTAACTATCTCAAGGGTGCTCGTATCACACTGCTTAAAGGTAAGTTCATACGTGTGGTACTCGAAATTCCAAATCCCACACCTCCTACTTCACTACCTCCCTCCCCTGAGATTCTCATTCTTCTTCATACCATCGCGAACAATCAAGCCACAATCACTGCTGATGTTAAAGATATCCAACTTTGTCTTTCCGTGCTTGAAAAAGGTAAACTCCCTATTTGACATAATGATCTTCATTCTATTTTTCGCAATGTCGAGGATGAGTTCATTAACCTCCAAGCTAGATTCGAGTTGCACACTCGAGTTATGGTAGAAGCCCTACAAAGGAAGATGAACCGCAATGCCTGTCAATTGAGCACTGAACTTAAATTCATCAGCAATCAGATTGGGACTCTTGGACGCTTTACCGAGCGCCGCATGAATGACCTCAGTGCAGAGCTGCAAGAAGACCATGTCCAATCTCGCATATCTGAATGGCCACAATGCAATTGGATGTTCGAATATCAAGGAGACTTTTTGGACTTGCCTTTACCACCTCCTACCTTCATTGCTCGTCCTCCCAGATTTGCTAACACCATGTCCCTGGAAGAGATTTAACACCGCAGGATCCACCGGCCATATTTCACTGCTTGCAAAGCTAACCACGTTCATATTGATGAGGAGGATGATTAGACACCCTACCACTTTTGGCTTTCTGGCTGCCTCTTTTTGATGGATGCCAAAGGGGGAGATGAATTATGCTTGCTTGCTTTCAAGACAATCTTTCAAATTTTTACTTTTCATGCATGATGACTTCTGGCTTACAGACAATGGTTTAAATGGCTGTTATATTCCTTTTGCTTAATAGTCTCTGGATGATGGTTTAATAGTTTATTATATTCTAGTTTATTTAATATGTTGTGGACTAACCGTAAAATGCAGGTTAATCTTTTTTACTTTCATATTTGCAACTCAAATGCAGAGTACTAAACACTAAATATGCAAATATAGTTAATTCTAACAAGTATGGATATGCATGAATTAAGGGGAGTCAGAATTCTTTGAAATGCATGGTTTTAGGGGAGCCATATTTATTTTGTTGTCATCATCAAAAGGGGGAGAATGTCGACTTATGTCACACTCCATGTTTTGATGATGACCTTATTATTCCACTAATCATGCTATATCACATTTCAGGGAAAGATATGACATTTCAGGAAAATCAAGGAAAAAGATTCAACGTCAAAATGTCCTTGAAGAAAGAAAAGAAAATTTGAGTCCTAGGAATATATGTAAGATCTTAGCATTTATTCCTTTCCAAAATAAGGCTTTAGGATATGTGCATTGCATATATACTCGTATTCATATTTGATGTCACATGTTAATTAACTAGCTCATAATATGCATGGCCAAAATTGCTCGACATAAGTTAAGGAATCAAATAGTGTTAAACAACATATATACGGTAGAGCAAGAAAATTGATTGAATAAATTACCATAAGTTATGCATTAAAACCTCCATCAATCTAAGTTCACTATTAAGACAAATATGGGATAGTAGAGTCATGCACCATAATATTGTCCCACGATTCAAGGAATCTAATTGGGTGTCTCCAATGGTACAATATATGGTAAGATATATGGACACCGGCCATCAGATATTTTATGGTAAGCACAAAACATGACATATCATAGATCATGCATCATAAATCATGTTTCATGAATCAAGGACCTTAATTTTGAAAGCAATCAAATAAGGTAACCAAATAATCTCATGCGTAATATAAAAAGCTAAAATTAAGGAACATTACTAGAGTGTTAAAGAAAATATGCTCCGTGATGATAATTGATTATATCCGGTAATTGCCAAAAAGAAAGCTGCCATATGACAAGATGGCTACTAAATGCAGAAATCATAAAAGATATAGACTAAACGTGATGGACTATCTATTAAGCAAGATTTCCTCAGTCATCACTATAATACGCCTATATTGTATACTAAATCATGACATGTCCTATACTAATAGACATATATATGATGTCTTGATCTTTGGCACGATATCCGGATGACAGTCTATGTATTACGTAACTTGTGTATACTTTCTAACGATCATATATCACCTAGACAACAAGAAACGGTAATACTTTAGAAAAGCCTATAAATGAACTGATTTCTTTAACGAGAAAGTCACAAAAAACACATACAGTATCTTCAAAGCTTACAAGCCACAAAGCTGTTTTTCTCCTTGATCGATATTGATTGCATTAAGAAAAGAGCTTCAGTTAAGAAGATCATATAGAACATACTCTGGTAGTATTCTTCTTGCATACCATTTCATACTAGAGCCTTAAGTTGATAAGTGATATATTGCTTGATCATTAGACCTCTAGTGTGTATCTTAATTTTCATTATCTAAACCATTATTGTGTGTAATTCTGTTTGTTTTGATAATTCATTACAGTCAAGTTTGAGGAAAGCATAGGTGCTGAAGAGTGCATAGGTGCACAGGGAACAAAGGTGTTCAAATTGCTAGAACTTGTATTGTAATTGGAAGGATTTAATAAAAGTGAGTCTCCAATACTAGTTGGTATTGGACGTGGATTAGGCTACTATTCTAGAGGGTAGTAGTTGAACCACGTAAAAATTCTGGTGGTTATGTGATTACATTTTGTGCATTACTATTCGATATCTATTCAAAGAACTCTCGCATTCTATATCCACTTATATTAGTAAATTGATTGACTTAAAATTAAATAATATCCATAACCTTTTCTCAATGCATTATGACCTACTTAAGTAACATCCACGTGCAATAGAAATCATGTAATCATCAATAAAACCAACATCACTCTATTTCTATGTGACATTGCAATAATACTGACTTGAAGCATAAGCTCTTATATAACTACACACGGTGAAACAATATATTTTTATTTGGTTTACGAAATGTAAAGCTAAACAATTCAGCCTCATAAACGCATGCTATCATGATTACAACCATACTCACATGTCATTTTTCAATTCCATATAAGTACATAAAATGAATGGTGATCAGACATTCATGCAATCAATTCAATCATAATAGAATTTCCATGATAACTACACAATCAAGCATTCAGGCCATTAATATTAGATTACATAACAATATCCGTTAGAATCCCATAATGGAGTTTAGTTCATCGCTGAACCGAAAGCCATTATGGGATTAAAGCAACACATGGAAAATAAATAGAACAATTGAGAGAGAAGATAGAATTGATCAAACCCAATTGCAGATTGTGAGACCTCAAATTTTATGAAATGAAAGTATTCAATTTGCTTATAATTATTATTAGTAAATGGTTAAATTGATAAAGGTTAAAGTTAAGGGTGATATTTGAAAATTTTTCAAAGTAAGAAAGTTGTCATAAATAATTGGTGATAAAGGTACAGTAATACGCGTGGTTGCATAGTAGCACACGGTATTTATTATTGATGCATACGTAAGAAGTCACTCAGTTATACTCAATTATTGCTACAGTAATTGCTGTATCATATCTCTCATATTATTGATCCAATTATTGTCACAGTATCATCTGCATATTATTTATTATTATTAAATCAATAACTGAGACGACAAAGTTATTCATATTATTATTTTCAATATTGACAATGTCTAGAAGTTCTGTCAAGGAGAGGTTTGGTCACCTAATTGCGCGCCAATAAGGAGAAATCCTTATCGGAAAGCCCCCTCTTTCCTGGGAACGACCTGGTTGTTAAATATGGTGAGTTATAATATTAATGATGAATAAATTCATGTTGATTAAAGATGAAATTGATAGTTCCACTGTGTGGGAATTATTAGTGTTAGTGGAAATCGACATCTATTTTGATAATAATTGATGTCTGGAGGTTATATTGACCAATCGGGTAATTAACCGGATAAACGAGCATTTAATTTCTATTAATTCACATGATTATAACTATTTGTTCACATGTGTGTACTATTGATTCACATTCATTTACTATTAGGGGAGTTGGTGCAAGATTGATAATACTTGCATGACTAAGTTAAAAATGGAGGTATAGATGGAGGTACTATACTGTAATTCATATTTTCACATGTCTAGAACTATTGATTCACATGATTTACTATTAGGGGATGTGGTGCAAGTTTGATAATACTTGCAGGACTAAATTAAAAAGAAAGAAAAAGAGGAAGGTATTATACTGTAATATTTCGAGCCCCAAAACGTGCAATTATCAAAACTATATTTTCTTATAAATAGAAGCTCATTCCTTCATTATTTTCCACCAATTCACTAAAGCTATAGAGCAATTATTATAGACAAATTATAGAGAGAGAAAGAAGAAGTGAAGTCTGCTACTTCACTATTCTAGTATCTAGTCTTCTTCTGAGGTAAGGGATATTATTATTATAGTAAAGGGTATATTTCTTTCTTATTCATGAAGAGAGCTATTGTTATTCCATTCCTTATTATTCTGTTGAAATAATCAGATACACGCGGACTCACCGTATACATGGTGAAATTCTTCATTTATTCCATTCTTTATTATTATGTTGAATAACTCTGCCTATGCTAAGTACCGCATACACGGTGAAATTCTTATGTTATTCCATTCTTTATTATTACATTTGGAATATCCTGTCTGTGCGATTACGCATGACCGGTTTCATTTTTATTATTACTCGTTGGAATAACTCATTCTGCATGCGCCTATCATCGCATGCCTGGTGAATTCTTTTGTTATTCCATTCTTTATTATTCTGTTGGAATAACATGTCTGTGTGGATTACCACATTTATGGTGAATGATCCTTTGTATTCATTCTTTATTAAATTGTGAAAATGATCTGTGTACGTGGATTACTGCATGGCGGGTAAAAATCCATTTGCAGTTTTGTATATTTTACTATACTCGTATGAGATATCATTTCTTTTGTACTCGTCATGGAAAATCATTTTCTTTGGTATTTTCTTTATGAGTTACTATTCACAGGTTACTATTCACCCGGTTACTATTCACTCTAGTATTATTCACTCGGGTATTCGGGGCACTTTTCGTGTCGGAGTACTATTCACGGGTTACTATTCACCCGAATATTATTCACTCGGGTATTTGGGGTACTTTTTATGCCGGGATACTATTCATGAGGTACTATTCCCGAAGTACTATTCATAGGGTACAATTACGGGGTACTATTTACCCAAAAAATATATTTCTTTTCTGTCCCAAATTATTTTTGGTACATGAATATTATTCTTGAATTTTACTATATAAAGCAGTATCATGTTGACAATTTAGATATTTTTAAACTTTGGATAAATTTAAAGTCTTTAATATTTATCATTGATTTCGTTTGATTACTTATATCACTGTCATCATCTTCATGCTTATATTATGATGAAAGTCATCTTTGGCTTACGTGCAAAGATGGACTATTGATTATTGGTTTTACAGTTGTATATCTTTGGCTTACGTGGAAAGATGGACTGTTGATTATTGGTTTTACAGTTATATATCTTTGACTTACGTGCAAAGATGAACTATTGATTGATGAGTATATTTGGCTTATGTGCATAGATGAACTGTTTATTGGTATGATTATGACCAGGGATCATTCGGCATAATCATGACCCGTAATGTTATAGATGATGTGGTAAAAGTCCTCACTGGCCAGTAGTGCATTGATGGATAGTTATTGATATGATTATAACCAGGGATTATTCGGTATAATCATGACCATTGATGATTACATGAATATCCTTGGCCGTAGTGCAGGGATGATTCGATGATGTGGATTATTTATTGTCGAGTCTCAAATGATAAAATATTGATTATACATTTTAATTCGTAAAAGATAGTAGATATCATGCTCTACTTGACTCTTCTAAAATACAGCTTGTATGTCTTTGGCACAGTAGTGCAAAGATGAATTGTTAATGAATATCTTTGGCGATAGTGAAAAGATGAATTTATTAGTATGATTATGAAAGGAATTGTGATTTGGTATAACCATGATTTTTGATGTTTTAGGTGAAGATAGGTGATGAAAATTATCTTCGTCCTAGGTGCGAAGAAGAATTTAGAATCACAATTATGATTATGAGTTATTCATATGATTGTGGACAGGAATTATTGATTGATGTTATAGGGATAAAACATTAATGGTGGACTTTTAACATGGAGAAGATAATAGATCTGATGGTCTATTTGACTCTTCTAATGGATTGCTCATTCCGCTGCAACTATGGTTGAAAAGTTTTATCATCTACCATATGTTCTAAATCTCTGATTTATTACTGATGAAGGTTATTGATAATTTAATTATCTTTAGTCATGATTTTCTTTACTGGGCTAGTTGTGCTCACCCTTTTTGCTTCACAATTCCTTTCAGGTAATAAGAGTGTAGCTTGGTTGAGAGGTGATAATGAGGAATAGAACGGTGGTCTATATAAATTTGCTTGAGGTTCTCCCTAAATAGTATGAAAATAATTTTATTGAGAACTTTAGATAAGTGTGTCGATTGTATACGCTATTTGATATTTAATTTTGGTGAACCGAATAGGGTGAGGTGAACCCAACTTTGGAAGGGTGTTTTGCCACTATCATACAAGATGTCTAATGACATACCACCTCGTGTTATCAAAAGATAGGGTTGTGCACATCCACTTGCTGAGTATATCTACGAGCACTACCTATATGATCTTGGAGTTTGGTTGAAATATAATTTTCAATTGCAGACAGTAGAGATAGTTATATGTCAAGAGAAGACTCACCATTGGAAAAAACATGATAGTAATCTTCTCATTTTTCTTTGGGGTCTATTGGGTCAACCAAGGATAATTTTGTGGACATATGATATCTATCATAACCTAGACGCATGGCCTCCCATGTACGAAGGTTTCATTGAGCATTTCCTAAAGATTTTAATTTCTAAAATAGTTTTTGACTGTACTTTTATGTAAAGTACCATTGTAAGGTTGTGGTCGAGGCACCATGAGAGTTACATACATTTGTATTAAAACTCACAGTTTAACTGTGGTTGTATTTTGCACGACAGTTCAACAGTTGTATAAATGAAGTTTGTATTTGATTTTTATAGTGTGATATCTGGCGACTCAGAATGGGTCATGTGGACCTATTTTGGGGGTGTCACATAGATTATATCCCAAAACGTTGTTCCAATCTCCAATGATTTCCAGCAAAATAAAAGTAGTTCGTAGTCAATGATTGAATTCTAAAAAAGAGGTATAAAATATTAAGTCTATGCTTGGATCCTCGTTGGAATTCGTTCAAAGCGTAAAACCCTAGTTCTCTAATGTGAAAAACACATAAAAACTAAAGATAATCGCATCTGGTACCAACAAGAGTAGTTTATACCAACTCAAACACTTCAAATTTCAAAATTAAAATAAAGTCAACAACTGCAGTCGATGATGCATGGCGGCCACGATCCCTATACAAAACAAAAAGTGGTAGCGTGTATGAAAAAAATAGGCTTCTTCCTATTGATGGTAGCGGCGCCACAGCGTTTCCAAATTTTTGTACCGCTGCGACTTTTTCTTTTCTGCATTCTTATGTTCTGCTATTGCTGCTTCCTTGTCATGCTGCTAGTGTTCCTTTGACATGCTATTTTTTCTTCTTTGTCCATTGATGCTCAATCCCTTTTCTCCACTCGTCCCTCGTGTCATGCTTCCATTAATCTCATTGCCACCTACCAACACCGAGCTATGCCATTTCCTGCACTTTCACACCAGAAGAGTTCTCAGTATATGCAATGCAAGATAACACGAAATGCAACTAAAAACATACTAAAATATACTCGAGATGGGCATAGTTCACGTGAATTTATATCCAATAAGTAGGTATAAAACCTACTTATCAAATAACGACAAAACTTTTACCGTTAACTGTTAAAATACCCGGTGATAAAAGTACAGTAATACGCGTGGTTGCATAGTAGCACACGATATTGTACAATATCTTTGATTATTGATGCTTACATGAGAAGTTACTTAGTTATACTCAATTATTGCAACAGTAGCTACTGCATAGTATCTCACATTATTGATTCAATTATTGTCACAGTATCATCTGCACAATATTTTATATTATTAAATCAATAATTGAGACAACAAAGTTATTCATATTATTATTTTCATTATTGACAATGTCTAGAAAGTTCTATCGAGGAAAAGGGTTTGGTCACCTAATTGCGCGCCAATAAGGAGAAGTCCTTATCGGAAAGCCCCCCTCTTTCCTGGGAATGATCTGGTTGTTAATATTGTGAGTTATAATATTAATAATGAATAATTGTTGAAAGATTGTGTTGATTAAAGATAAGAATAATAATTGATAAATGGAAGATGTTTGTTCAATTATCTTGTTAAATCGATGATTTATTCTATTTTTGAGGTATGCAGATTGATAAATGGGGTGGCCCTCGATTACCTTCAACTAAGGCAACTCAGATTTAGTTTTTGGCATTCCCTCATGAGGGGTTGTCCCTCATTGGTCTACATCTCCTCATTTGCTAGTTTCATTCAAAGAGGGTGCTCCTCATTGGGTCTACATCTCCCACTTTGCTAGTTATCTCCTCAAGAGGGCACCCCTTATCATTGGTTGTTTCAAATATATGTTGATGAATTGCATCCGAATATTTTTTTTTCCGTCGAAATTACTCTCCTACTAAGGTCGTGGATATTATTTTTGTTCAATATTCGGATGAAATGATATTTTCTTCCATACTACGTAGTATGTAAGTAATATTATTTTATTTTGTATTCTTAATTCTACACCCATGTTGATAAGTATTGCTTCTATACTCCTTGAAATTAGTAGAATATCCTTAAAATTTGTGTTTCATCTAGTATCTTTCACTTTTAAATATTCTTACGGACATTCTTGCTAAATTTTAATCTTTTCATGCCGGGTACTATTCACAAAATACTATTCACAGTGGTACTATTCATTCGGTACTATACACTGGGTACTATTCACGACAAAATTAATTTCTTTTCATCCAAATTATTTTTGATACATGAATATTATTCTTGAATTTTCATCCACAAAGCGCTTATCATGTCGACAATTTGGACATTCTTAAACTCGGATTAATTGAATTATAAATCGTTAATATTTATCCTTGGTCTCACTTAATTGAATTCTTATATCATTGTCATCATCCTCATGCTTATATTGTGATGAAAGTCATCTTTGGCCCATAATGCATAGATGGATCATTGATTGGTATGATTATGACCAAGAATTTTGTATCGGTATAATCATGACCTATAATGTTACAAATGATGTGGTAAAAGTACTAATTGGCCCGTAGTGCATTGATGGATAGTTGTTTGGCATGATCATGACCATTGGTGATAATAACGAATATCCTTGGCTCGTAGTGAAGGATAATTCGTGGATGTGATACTAACGAATATCATTGGCCCGTAATGCATGGATAATTCGGTGATGTGGATTATTTATTGAGATGTGTTATAGAGATAAAATATTGATGATGAACTTTTAAATCATAGAAGATAGTAGATATCATGCTCTACTTGACTCTTCTAATAGATTGCTTGTTCCACTGCAGTTAAACTTGTTGTCTATTGTATTCTATCAGTTTTACACTGCTGAAGGCTAATGATAATTTATTCTGCATTATTTTAGTCATAATATTCTTTATTGAGCTAGTTGAGCTCACCCTTTGCTTTCATTGTTCTCTTCAGGAAATGAGAACATAGCCGGGACTAGTCGGGGAATGGAGTGACGGTCCGAGATGATGGCTGTAGTAGTCTTCACTATTCTATAAAATAGTGTGATAATAATTGTAATGAGGACTCCATTTGAGTTAGGATATTACTTACGAGACAATATTCGTGTTAAAACTCTCAGCTTATGTTTTGTCGTATTCTGCACGACACTTAACAGTTGTATAAATTATGTTTGTATTTGAGTTATATACCATGTATTTGGCGACTTAGAATGGGTTGTGTATACCTATTTTGGGGGCGTCATACATTTGACAGCCTTTTTTTCTATTTTACTCATCCTATTTGAAGACAAATGAGCAAAGGTTTTCAAATAAAGCACACTTGGCAATTTAGCTGCCATGGTGGATTTAATTTTGATTTTTTTCATGCATATGAGATGTTCATGACTTCGTCATTGTACACTCTTGAATGGCCACCTAGTCATGCCTATGTGCATGTGGATAGTCCATTTTACAAAGGAGACTCTGGCAAGTTTTTTTTTTCAGAGTCTGGGCATTTAATGAACATGCAATTTCAAATCTACTGTAAATGTATGTTAAATCATTGCATGTATTAGGACTTAGATTATGCATGAAGCAATGATTTGAATTTAATGAGATTCAATTTTAGAATTTACGTCACTCTTTCTGAGGTGATTGGGAGACTTTTGTCCAGATTATGGATCAAGACCAGCCGAGTAGTTTTCGTAGGGCCTCTGCAGGTGTGAGGAGGAGAGCTTTTAATGTTCCTCAACCTCGTCCAGCCCGATAACCTCGCCGGTTGACTGAGTCAGTTATTCGCCCTATCCGTGTTGAGAGATCGAATGTTGTTGGGTAAAATCTAGTTACGCACAACACGCAAGTATATATGGTCAACAAGTAATATAATGATAAGTCAAGTATCGTTCCCACATAGATTAGCAAGAAATTAACCCTCATAATTATCAACTTCCTATTAATCCAAATTTTATTAAACTAACCAATTTAAGAATTATAACTAAAAATATTAAAAATACTAAGAGTACCAAACAATTAACAAACTCTAAAAACTGAATTTTAGACAAATATTGGAGAATTAGGCCTACAACTTCACTCTAAGTATCACTCTAATTATTACATCTTTATTTCAGTTTAATTCACTATCCCAGTTTATTAATCAAGAACACTCAAGTAGAACTAGCCATCTCTCGATGCACTAATACCATATTAACTTAAATCCACAAATTAGATAGAATTAATCTAAGCACCTTAATTAACTAATTCACTATATCTCTATGTGAATTACAATCAAAGAAGGTTTAAGTTCAAGTTCTCTATCTGATTACATACGATGCTAGGCATATCTCTACCCTAACATTAATCAAGATTCCATTCAATCACAGAATTCAAGAACACATGCTATATTGACTAAGTCTAAACTCGTATTTCCTCTCTCGAATCCATACACGTCCATATAGAATTAGTGATCAAGCGATTCATAAATTCATGAACAAATCAATATAGATATATTTATAAATAGATTATTAAATTGAAAATTAAAGCTACATAATCATTGTTTAACCCAAAGATCCGTTATAAGCCTAAAAAAGTAATTTAGTTCATCATAGATGAATTAAAAACTAAAATAATTAAAGTAAACATCATTCCAATTATAATTATTAAACTAAAGAAAAGAATGAATCCGTAACCACCCTTATCTCTAGCCTTAATATGCAATTATCGTGAAATCTCCTTCAAAATCTTCCCCGCAATGCTCTTGCTCAAAATTTGCCTTGAATGATGTTAATTTCGTCTGCGATGCCTCAATCCTATTGTTGTTATTAAATTATATGCCAGGACACGTATTCTGAATCTAATTCCATGCACAATTGAGTTCCAAGCCATTCCAATCACTAACATTCATGTTTACTACAAGAGTTCAAGCTAAATAGGACACTGGTTTTCCCATACCCTTGAATGAGGGTTTTTGCTTTATAAATGTCTACCCCGATGGGCTACCTTTTGTCAAATTCAAGACTTCCCACCCGATGGGGGTTTTGTGTGTAGAAAGTTCGCTTCTAACGGGGTCCTTTCTCATTAAAGTCCAAGTTTAGCTCCCGATCTTGCCAAGTTTTGCTATAATTCCACCTTTTAAGTCAAATTGCCACACCACCACACCTAAACACAAAACAACACTAAACAAGTAAAAACGAAACATAAAAAAAAAGAATTAACACAGTTTAAGCTCGAATTAGAAGCCAATTCGTAGGTATAAAACCCACTCATCAAACTCCCCCAAACTTAAACTCGTGCTAGTCCTCGAGCATGAAACAAAACAAAAATGCTATACAATACAATGCAATGATATGTAATGCATCTAATCTATATGCCTACGAATCCAGCAGTCATCATAGAATCAAATTTATTCATCCTACCTCGAGAAATCTAGTAAACATAACAATACTTCATATCAAAATTAATCAATAATTCCCATCAATCCTCAAATCATAAACTATTATTACCGGTATAGTGTGTGTGTGCTCAACATCCATGCTAATTGATGCAAATTCAAATTTAATACATAACTAGTCTCTAAGCATCATACAGTGTAAACTCAAGAAATTTCAAAAACAGACAGTATCCAACTTAAATCAAATAATTACCAATACTAAGGGTCCAAATAGGGTACGATGCTTTATTTTTCAATCACGGGGCTTTTTGCTCTTATTTTCATTTTATTCTCCCTTTTTTTATACACATAGCTATGCAATGTCTTATTCCCTTATGCTTTTCAATGCTACCTTAACGAAGCTTTCACCAACGACTCCCGCACCATTAAGACCTTAGGGCGCTAGGTGTAGAGACAATCCCCTGCATACTTACTCAAGTAACAAAGGCCCCAAACAAGACTAGCCACGATGTTTATTTATTTTATGAAGCTTATATACCCCAAATTTTCCCCAAAACTTCTTGCCTAATTCTTCACCTTCACCGCCTATCCTTGTTCTTTTATTTAAACTAGCATTATTCTTTACATTCCCTTCACCTTCAACTAAATCAATCAACGAAGGTGTTATTAACGTTCTTTTTATTTAAACTAGCATTATTCTTTCATAACAAAAAGTCCATCTTCTATAGTTATCAATTTGAACTTAATCCCAATCTTATCATCCAAAATGTTATTAACGTGTATAACCTTATTATACCGGTATTCAAATAAATTGAAAATTATCCATCAAGTCATAACAAAATCTTAGTTACACTAATTTAAGTTCTAATAGTTAGTGACTCCCTTTAATCATTTAATCCCAATCTTATCATTTTTAATAGAAATAAAATGAACTATTGATTAAATCACATATTTAATTAATAAGGAGTTTAAAATTTATATAACACAATACTTAACTAATTTTTTTTATATATATGTGTGATAAACATAACATGAATACTAATAAAAACAATTTACAATCCTATACTACTATGCAACTAAATCACTACATAAATGCAAACATTTAATAATCCTAAAACTAAACATGAAACTAACATATGCAAACCTAACTAATAAAATTAAACATGCAAACATAAAAATTAAACTAACTCCCCCAAACTTGAAAATTACAATGTCCTCATTGTAAAGAATAAAGCAACAAATATGTAAGGACTTCCCTGTAATCGTGTAAGCTTGGGGTGGTGGTGGTTGTTCCTCGTCATCTGAATTAGAAGGTGGAAACCTTAGCATAGGGGCTAGTTGCTGGTATGGAAACTGTACAGTGGGGTTGAAACTCTGGAGTGTCACGTTCAAGGATGCAAAGGACATATTCATGGCCTCGAACTTATGGTCCTGCCTCGTTGCGAGTCTGCGCATCTGTCTTCGGCATCTTTGTTGTACTCATCCATTTGTCACTGGAGGCTCAAAAACTGAGGGCTACATATAGCATCGTGTCAGGGTATCTCCTCAGTCCTTGCTTCCCATTGTTTCATCCACCGAACTCATTGTCATCCGAGGTGT